>JAJKFI010000066.1:2194031-2214981 GCA_029204185.1 Lerista edwardsae | reverse complement strand
CTCTCTCTCTCTCTCTCTCTCTCTCTCTCTCTCTCTCTCTCTCTCTCCAGGCAGTATGTTTCCTCTAATTCTCCAGCTTCCAAGATCACCTTGCCATTCTGTCCCTATCTCAGCCACAGCTTCTTTCTTGAACCGAGCCCCCCTCCCAGATTTCAGATCAATTGGGTGACCGATTCTGTTTCCCCAGATATGCTTTTTAGCTCATTATTTCCTGAAGTTGTTTCTTCCATTTTCTTTTTATGTTTCTCTTTCCCAAGCCAACCTTTTGACCCTGAAAATGCCCAAGCCAGTTTGTTGTTTCCTTTTCTACCAGCATTTTCGAACATGATGTAGAACACATTTGTAATACAAAGCAAACAAAATGGAGAGAATCAAGCGCATTCCTTCACCACTGTGAGGCATTTTTCCTCCCTGCCTGCTAGTGCTGAACAAAACAGGGGCATTGCATTTAATGAGCATTTTCAGCTGTTCAGGAGAGGAAAGATGTCAGGGAAGAGGGAACATGTCCCATTGTTGAAGGATCAGGCTCTCAGGGCACAATCCTAACCTGGAGTTAGGCCAGTACAGTTAAGCCAGCAAAGTTTGGCTGGCACAAGAGCCACTGTAAAGCGTGTTTGGATCACTCTTAGAGTCAGGGAGGATGGTGCACGCCTATGTGCTGGCCTCTCTGACTCCGAGAATGGTCCAAACATACTTTACTGTGTCCCTTGTGCCAGCTAAACTTTGCTGGCCTAACTGTGCCGGCCTAACTCCAGGCTAGGATTGCGCCCTCATTCTAACCCAGGGGCGCACAGTCTGTGACACAAATGATGCATCTTGCACTGCATGGCAAGTTGCAGGCAGTGATTAACAGTGACCCTTAACCCCAAGTTTGCCACTCCCTCCCTCTAGCCTGCCAATGGATGTGGAGTTGTTTAGTTCCACTTCTTGCTCATTGAAGCAGATTAGAAGGCAAACCTATATTCCCTGTAAAGGTTCTCTGCCAGTGGATAGAACTCATCTCTTTCTGCATGGCATCATGAGTTGAGCTACCATCTCTGGATACTTGGGGATGATGTCACACATCATTGCCAAACTACTGGGATGCTGAGCTCTGTGTTGTGCATGGATGCTCAGATTAGCAAGAACCTAACCCAATAGTTCCAAAACTATAAGATGTGGCTCCCCAGAGGGCTGTGGAAACCAGCCAGGGGAGCAGCGCAGTGATGTCATGCACCCACTACGCACCACTACGTGAGTACCGGTTCCTAGAAGTTGAGCTGGCCCCGCCCACTCGAAACTGGCCCCTTCGGCTGGTTGGCTCAGCAGCTGCGCATGCGTACTGCATGCCCACAGCCGTTGCCTGCACTTTCTGTGAGGAGGCAGGCAGGCAGGCAGGCAGCGTGGTGGTGGCGGCAGCAGCGGAGCGAGAGGACTGGAGGCGGCAGCAGCAGCAGCGAGGGAGACCCAGGAATAAGGCAGCAAGTGTGAGAAGGTAGGCTGCCTGGGGCTCCCGCTCCCTCCAGCCGTGCAGATCCAGTGTCCCGGTTCCTCCTGCAGCCTCCCCCCAGCCCCAGCCCCCACACGGTCTTTTTTTGGTCGCCCGTTCCCCCTCCTGCTCCTTGCCGGCTCCTTGCATTTCACATTAAAGTTAAATGGCTCCCTGTCCCAAAAGGGCTCACAATCTAGTACAGTCTAGCCTGCTATTTCACCAGGGAACAGTTGAAGCAAACTATGTCTATACACATCTCTAGAAAGCAAAGCAATAGAAGTTAAATCAACACTAACCACAAGCTGAAGTTATTACAAACATGATCACATCCATGGCAACAATCATGACATCCCTTCCGGCCATGACCTCACTTCCGGCTATGACCTCACTTCCTGCCACGACATCACTTCTGGCTTATGATGTCACCTCCGGTGGGCGGACCCCGACAAGTGCCAATCAAAAGTGAGTACCTGTTCCTAAATCATTTGGATGACACCACTGGAGCAGCGGAATCCTCACAATAAACCCGCTGCCCTATACATTGTTTAGAATTGTAGCCCTAATGGATAGGTCAAGGGAGCTGCCAGTTGAAAAAGTTGGGAACACTTCCCTAGCTCCTTAAGTCACTCCTTTCTTGCATGGTTCCTTTCAACAAACCAGAAAGTGTGGGGCACGCTCAGGGGCATAGCTAAAGAAGTGCAGAGGGTTTTGGCAACAAGGTTTTTTTTTGGGGGGGGGGGCAGCAGGCTGAGCTTGATGCTAGTGGCCAAAATGGTGAAAACTTTAGTATATACTGTATGAATAATACCATGTGATATATCATTGTAAAGGTAATTTAATGCAGGACGCTGTGAAATGAACTCGAATGTACTACTTTTACTCAAACATTAGAGCCAGAAAACAAAAATACACTGTCATGTAAAAATTGCCCTTTGTTAAAATTGTGGTTTTTATGAATAATACTGTCATGTTATATACCATTCAATGCAGAATGCAATGAAACAAACCAGAGAGTAACATCTTCATTCTATTAAAGGTTATGGGAAAACAAACAAACAAACCCTGAAAACGAAAATATAGCTGTCGTAAAATTGCTGGCTTAGATAACTTTTAAAGTGGACAAAAGAAAAAGAGGAAACATGGACATCACCTTGAGCTTCATGGAAAAAGGGTAGTATAGAAATGTAAAAAATATGAATGAATGAATGAATGAATGAATGAATGATTTTGTCATCTGGTGATTTTAAAAAATTTATGGGATCTGAGTGTCAAATGACCTAGCTATGCCACTGTTAGGAGGTTACTGCAGGCTTGTGGGCAGCAGGAGGGAATATGCTGCTGGGGGGGGGGAGAATGTGGGTTCCCCCCATTTTTTACCTTTTTTTAAAGAACCCAGGCATGCTGTTCCTTCCAGAAGTGACATCATTTCTTGGGCATCATTTTGCCCTCGGCACCAGGCTACATTTCATTAGCTACGCCACTGGACGCACTTAGAGCATTCGCAGCACATTCCACACTTCCTGATTTCTTGAAAGACGGAGTGAGGGAGGGGATAGGAATCCTGGTTGCTACAGTCCATGCAGCTTTTGCAATGGCGGTGGCACTGCTTGGAGGTAAAGGGGTGGGGTGGCAAGGGGTGGGGTGGCATGATGGCACTGCACATTGGCAGATTGCCCCCCTCACCCTATCTGGGTGGATAAGGCAGATGGAGACACTGTGGGTGGCAACTTTTGTGCACCTCAGGGGCAACTTGAGCTAGGCCTAGATATGTGTGTCCATCCACATTATGTCCCAACTAAGGTGTATGGTTTGGGAGTTGGACTTGGACTGGAAGATCCAGGTTCAAGTCCCCACTCAGCCAGGAACCTTCTTGGGTGATCTTGGGCCGGTCATGCTCTCTCAGCCTAACCTACCTCACAGGGTTGTTGTAAGGGTAAAAAGAGGGGAAGAACTATGCGCACTACCTTGAGCTCCTTGGAGGAAGGGTGGTATAAAAATATAAAAATCAAATAAATGTGCACGCATAACTGCAAGTTGGTAGAGCTGGCTCACAACAAAAGTCTTGTTACAGTTTTCATCTTTTGTAGTTAACACACAGAAGAAAGATTTAGCAGCACTTGGTGAAAAGTGGGAGGGAGAGTGTTGGCCTTTTCCCCCCTTTTTTTTTCTTTTGGTAAATCAATATAAAATTCCCATAAATTAAAAGAGATTTTATTTCATGTTGCTCCTGCATGGGGACCATTTTAATAGTAAATTCGTATATTTGGGTTTTAAAAACCCTCCAAATGCATTTCCCCCCCGCATTAAATATTAATGGTGTATGCCTTGTTATTTCCCACTAAAAATTGATTGCATCAATTAGCTGCTTGAAATCTCCCTCCAGCTCTGCACAATCTCCCTGTAGCACCGCACAAATCTTCCTCCAGCCTCTAGCTGCAGCTTGACAGTCATGATGTAAACTGATTATTAGTGTGCTCAGTCAGGGAGGGGGGGGAAGGGAAGGGAAGGATTTGAGGCTGCTTACAGTGAAAATATGGCTGGAGTTCTGCTCGTGTTACAGTGTGTGTATATGGCCAGTGTAGGTTAAATTCATGCTTAAGTCTTAGTAACAATTGGGGGCCTGATGAAGTCCTCATCACACCTTCCAGACCCTGATGTGCTACTCCACATGCAAATGTTTCTATTCTCTGCTCTGTACCACATTCTAGGGACACTCTAGACCTGGGGTCAGAGGCATACCTAGTGAGGGATTACAGCACTAAATCTTGCAAGCAGCCACTCTCCCTCCTCTTCGGAACCATTCCTGGCAACTAGAGCAAAATGGAGGTTACGAAGAGGAGTGGGAGCGGCTGCTTGCAAAACGTAGTGCTGTGATCCCTTACTAGGTATGCCTCTGCCAGGGATGTCATACTAGTTCCATGCAGTGGGCCGATTCACATGCATGGCACCTGCTGAGGGTGTAAGTGACATCGTTAAGCAGGGAGTGATGTCATTAAGCAGTTGATGGTCAGAGATATGCATGTCATTCTCACGTAGGCAGGGCCGGCTTTAAGCCAATGTGACCAATGTCGTTACATCGGGCCCCACGCTTCTGGGGGCCCCACACTAGCAGGGTGAGCACATTGCTTGTGGCCACAGCTGGGATCTCTATGGGCTGTAAGTCAGTGGGGTGAGCAGAGCAGCTTTACCTTGGTCTCTCCCACCCGCTTCTGCCTCTGAACAGCCCAAAATGGGCCACCTGGAAGCAGTTGGCGGTGATGTTATGATACCACCACCAACTACTTCCACATGCCATGCTTTGCACATGGCATGAACAGAGTTCTTCTTGGTGAGTGGGGGCCCTGCAGGGAAGGTTGGGGGCCCCACATTGGGAATGCCCCACATTGGGCCCCGCCGCTGCTAGAGCCGGCCCTGTACATAGGAACTCATTAGTTGCAGACGACAGAAGAGAAAATCTGCAAATCGTGATCATATTTTCAAGATGTGGGAGAGCCTAATTATATTCAGGCCGTGCTGCTTCTCCTGGGGCATCCCCTCGCAGCTCAGGTGCTCTGCAGAGTGACACCTCAGCAGCAGTGGCCCTGCTGAAAGGGTGGCCTGCATGTTAATTGGGCTCTCCCAGAGCCTCAGCAGCATCTCTCTCACACCTTCTTAGTCTTCTGCACCATCTCCCAAAGCATTCTTTGACTTCTGAGGCCTCCTGTTGTCTCCATCTCAGCAGAACTGGCATTGCTGAAAAGGCATTGCTATGAAAATCCAGTTATCCAATCCAGATAGTTGTGGACCTGACCAGTTTGCTGCCCAAGGGCAGGACTGCAGGCTGCCATGCCCCCCCCTGCAGCTACTAGCTCTCCCCTTACCTGGAGCTGACAGAGCTACATGTGATGCTCCGTCGTATTCCAAAAGTTTTCTGAGCCTTCAGAAGGCCTTTATACAATACTATTTTCTCATGAAAACTGGAAGTATTGTATAGAGGCTGGTGGCACCTTGGTGCATTCCCCCCCCTGAAAATGGTAGGACCATCACTGGGGCCAAACGAAAAGCTCCTGTGGGCTATAGTTAGCCTGCAGGCCCTGTATTTAATGCCCTTGCCCAACTGGATGTCTTCACTGGATCTCTCTGTGGTCAATGGATAGCAATCATGCATAGGCTCTCCATCAGTTATCCAATTCTGGAAGCAATGCTCCCACATGTGTGGGGGGAATTCCCTTGGGAAGAGCCACAGCTTGGGGGCAGAGCACTTACATTGTATGTATCTGGTCTGAAGGACCACCTTCTCCCACATAATCCTGCCTGTGCATTTGAACACATCCTTCCAGAAGCCCTGACACTTTCCTTTCTCGATCTCGATCTGTCAACTTGTAAAACTTTTTCCTAATTACTCTTATTGAATAACATGCTGAAGACGGGATTCTATTACAATGTGTTCTGCTGCCTTAGACCATTACAAACTATTCCATTCTTTTAACCTCCCATAAAAAGCCATAATTGTCTTACACAGGGCAATTCCTATTGTACCAATATGAGAAACATGTAATTGGATTCACAGGAGATGTGGGTGTTTTTAATTAATTTGGGTCTTAGAACGTACGACGATGTGGTATTTCCAGAATTAGTATGGTCAGTGATTGTCTGTAAGTGTTTCTTGTATTAGTTTATAATTGCTTTTTAAGACACAAAGGAGAAATGTGATTTGGGGTGCAATCCCATGTACATTTAGCAGGAAGTAAGTCCAATTGAACTCTGCTGAAGTAACCTCTGAGTTAATGTGCCCAGGATCACACTTGCCCAGTTAATTTCTGGCAATGTTATTGCTTCTGCTTGGATAGATTCTTATTTCATATTCGTGCATCAGTCTGTCTCACTTTCAGGGATTTGACAGATCCTCAGCTTCTATTGTAAATGAATTTGAGAAAGATTATAAGATGATGCACAGTGATTGCAGCCAGATCAAAGCCCTGGAGAAGGACGTCAAGCGGGCTGTTAACCTTTTGGGGAGATAATTAGAAATGTTCAAGTAATCCTTGTGTTATGGAACAGAGTAAACGTTATTGTTGTGAAGTTAGGATTTGATGTTGTGAATAAGCATGGTGCAAGAGCTGTAGCATCCCTAGTGGGGGGGGCAGGGGCTAGGTTTTGCAAGGTGCCTTACCTTGCCGTGTAAACTGCTCCTCTCCCTCCTAGCCAGTCCTTGTGGGGAAAGCAATGCCTCTGTGTTGCCGACTTGCTATGACCACAAGGGTTAGGAGCAGTTCCTTGCAAAACATAGCACCCTGCCCTGCTCTAGGGATGCTACTGCACAAGAGTCAGACCTTGAAGCCATGCTTAGCCAATTTGCCCAGAATGGACAAAAGAGAGTTAGGGCGCAATCCTAAATTAGGCTGGCACAATTAGGCTAGCAAAGTTTGGCCATCACAAGGGACACTGTAAAGTGTTTGGACCACTCTTGGAGTCAGGGAGACCAGCACACAGACATGCGCCATCCTCTCTGAGAGTGGTCCAAATGTGCTTTGCGGTGGCCCTAGTCCCAATCAAACTTTGCTGGCCTAACTGTGCTGGCTTAACTCCAGGCTAGGATTGTGCCCTTAAACAATTATTTATTTTTCACTATATTCATATGCTGCTGTTCCTGAAAGAGCTTGTGGTGGTGTATATGGCTCCTCCTTCTCCATTTAGGCTCACAACACCTAAGGCAGATTAGGCAGAGAGATCACAGCTGGCCTACAGCCAATCTGTAAATGCCACAGGTAAGCAGGAATCTGGGACTTCATGATCCAAGTTCCACATGTAAATCTCTGTACCACACTGGGGGCACAATCCTAACCTGGAGTTAGGCCGGCCCAGTTAGGCCAACAAAGTTTGGCCAGCACAAGGGCCACCGTAAAGTGTGTTTTGGACCACTCTCTGAGTCATGGAGGATGGCACATGTGTATGTGCTGGCCTCTCTGACGCCAAGAGTGGTCCAAACATACTTTATGGTGTCCCTTGTGCAAACCAAATTCTGCTGGCCTAACTCCAGGTTAGGATTGTGTCCTGGCCCTCTTAATGGCCCAAGAAACTCCTTGAATGGACACCTCCATCAGGAGTTTTAAGTCCAATTTGAAAGGAGGGTCTAAGGCACACAATTATTCCTCCCTTCTGAGTTAGTGAGAAAGGCAAAAGTCTGAATGTGCTCTCAGATTCAGGAAGAAGGGGACAGATAGTTAGGAGGACTTCAACTGAGAGAAGCTACAGTGGGAGAAAGTGGCCGCTAACCATGCATAGAAAACACATGTAGTGGAAGGTGCTTTCAGGAGCATGTTATTGTTACCTGTTTCCATCCAGTGTTCAAATTTGTATATTAGCAAATAAAGCACATTTGCAGAGACATTATAAGCCTCTGGTGGTCTCTTATCTCAAGGAAACCAGAACCCAAATACTGTTGCACTCCTAGGACTTGGAGACGTGGGGTGCGAGCAGATAACGGTATGAAGCAGGTATGGCTTTGTTCCTCTTTTAAAGAGAGAAGGGCATGGTTAAGATCAGGGTGTGAAGAGCAACACAGAGACATTTGCAATGGGAAAGCATCGCTGACTGGACCGCTTTGCCTTTTGAAACATGACTCTTCTCTGTGATGCAGTCTCCAAGCCAGTAGTGACGGGCTGTATGGTACTTGGCAAATCCTGCCTTTCTTATTTTCCTTTGTGCTTCCCCAGTCATCCAACAGGCAAGTCTAGTGGATTCTGTGTCTTATTTGTTGAAAAAGAAAAAGTTCCTTGGACTTTATGAAACCCAGTCACTTTGTGAGCCCCGCTTCCTCCATAACAATATATTGCTGAAGACCTGCCTGGCTGTTCATTTACCCAGCAATCATCTGTCGTCCATTGATTTACAACCCAAGGGCAATAATTATTTTTGATGAGAGAAATGCTAGGGAGTGCTCACTGTCCCATAAACAAGGTGTTATCAACAGCTCAAAATATATTATATAGCAGTTGTAGTGTGCGAAATAGCAGGATGCACATTGCAGGATGCCTTGCTGTTCACAACACTGCATTTACCTGCCTTCATTTCCCACACAGGCTGCCATCCAGTTCCCACTTGCATGGAAGCAAAAGACAACATGTATAGTATGGGGTATTTGCACCCTGGACAATTGTGTCCTAGTTAAATGTGTCCTGGTTTTTGGTGTCCCTAGATGTTTGTGTCTGGGTCCTTCCTTCCTTCCTTCCTTCCTTCCTTCCTTCCTTCCTTCCTTCCAGTCATTTGCATCACACCATAACTGGGCAACAAACGCCATGCTATATATCCTAAGCCGTTTATCCCGGTCTAACCCTAACCTTTTGTATTTTAAAAATTAAAAAGTACATCTAATATAAATATACATATATTGGGACACAGATGTCAGGGATGCAAAACAAATGGACACAAATATCCTATACTGGGTCCCAGGATCCTGTCTCTATAGTATTGCAGTGTCCAAGCTTCCAAAGAGACCTGAGTTTGGGAGCTGAACCCTACAGAACACCACCAGCAGCAACACAGACAACATATTACAAGGCATCCTCAAAAGGCAAAAATAGAGTCAAACACAGGGCATTGATTTTCCAGGGAGATGAGTAAGAAGAAAAGGGACTGTACTTGGTAAATAGAGACAGTTGGAGTATACTGTATATCCTTATACTTTTTAGATTGTGAGCCCTTTTGGGACAGGAACCCATTTAACTTTATTATTATTATTAGCCTGTAACCCGCTTTGTGAACTTTGTGTTGAAAAGCGGTATATAAATATTATTGATATATTATTGATTGATTGATTGATATATGATTGATACTATTGTATACAAAATAGCAACACTCCAGCAGCATTCCTAGGCATTCGGGGGGGGGGGGCTCTCATTCAACTCATGAACCTACTCCCAGGTGGGAGAAATGCAGCTCAATTAACCAAACGTTATGCAAACTTTCTCTGTCCATTTTCAGAACATAGATATATGTCCTTCCTCATTCAGTATATTTTGAGATTGGGGGTTAAGGATTGGGGCAGTGGGAAATAATGAGATGGGGTCAGGACAGGAGTCCTGGCGACATTGTTGCAGAACTCACCTATTCTCACTGAAAAGACAGAAAGTTGTGTCTTTTGACCTAGGGTTAATGCTAGAAAGGTATGAACTGCAAGCATGGTTAAAATGCAATTTTTCCTTCCCCCTTCCCCACAATAGTCATACGGAAAGAACATTGACCAAATTGTGATGTTCTGTCTGGACCCAATATGAACAAACGAATCCTGATCCCATGATGCTTCTGACAATAGATTCTCCAGTTGTGTTTCAGTAAAGTTTTAGCAAGTCAGGCTCCATCCATCCTCAGCTCCAGTGTCTAAATGCCACTGCCCCTTGCTCCCCAAACTTAGTCAGCATGTTAAGTTGATTAGGAAATTGGAAGACTATTGGCAATGTCACAGCACTGTCAATGCCTAGACTTTACTTGGAATGGGAAGTTCATTAATGCCTCTCATGGCTGAATCCACATTGAACACAAGTTCTCTCTTCCTCGGAGCTGGCAAAATGCAACCAACAAGATTATTTACTTATTGATAGCAGTATTTATGTACCACCTTTCTTGAAGACTTGTAGACTTAAGTCTTGTAGAATCAATCAAGGTGGTTTACATAGGCAGGCAGACCAAAAAACCAATTTTGTTAAAAAAAATTTTTTACAAGTGCTATTCTACAGAACTCATAGGATCCTCCATTTCTCCAGATGTTTCCCTGCATCATCCTGGCTGCACAGCACTTGTGCTTTCCAAGCTTCCACAGGCACCTGCAAAACACACCTCAGGCTGCTTTATCCATTTCTTGCCTGTCCACATTCCTTTGTCTCTAGCCAGCAGCTTCCTGTCTCCCATCCAAGGTGAAACCTAAACTGACCCTGCTTAGCTTTTTCAGACAAGGCAATGGCTCAACCTCCAGACTACACCTCCTGACCTGAGAGATTAGCCAAGGACTGCCACCAGGATAGAGCTGGGGTGTCATGTGGTCCGATGGAAGGACTTTTTTCAAGTTAATGAATAAAGGCCCAATTCTGAGCCACATAGCGCTGGCAGTACAAGGTACTGCTGGCGCTGGTGTAATAAAAGTGCCGGGCCAATGCCAGCCCCCACCACCCAGAGGCGGCAACACAACGCCAGCGGCAGTGAGTTGCACCAGTTCGGGGGGGGGGGCAAGCAGGCGTTCCTGGGTGGGAGAGAGGCGGAGCGGACGGTGGGGCCAATGCCACCATCGCTGCCAGATCCCAACCTCCGTGTCAGGCCACATGGCCAGATACGGAGGCCCTCATCGCTGCGCCAGCAAAATAGCTGGCACTACGGTGAGTAGACCCATCACCCACCCTGCACCCTTGTCATGGAGGAAGGGGACAAATGTCCCCTTCTCCTGTGGAACCTCCTGCATTTGCCTGGCTGCTGCAGGCTGCAGTAGTAGCCGCTTGGCTACCACTGCTCACAAGAACAGTCTGGCTGCTCAGGAGTGGGCTAACCCTCTTTTCGCTTTTCAAGCAGAAGACTAGCCTTGCTAGATCAAGCCAAGGTCAGAATCCTGGGTCCAGTTGCCTCCAGGAAGTTCCCATGACATGAAGGCCTTGCCTCCCCATTAGTTGTCTGACCAAAGCTGTAAGAGAAAGAGCAGAATGAAAAGTGAGAGTCCGGATGGCTCAGGCATTATAATATTCACAGGGTGCAAATTTATCCTCAGCTCCCAGGTCTATAAATGGCAATAGAGGAAAGACTTACAATTTTGAGCGCCAAACAAATCACCTTAACTGAACACAATTTTCATTTGAAAACAAGCTGTGGAGTTTACAGCCGAAATCTTCCCAGGGAAAATGGCCCCATGATTTATCAGCCCTGTAGGAATGAGAAGCAATTTGCAAGGTTCCCCATGAATAATGCAGGATGACAATGGCACTCAATGAAATCAGTGGAAAAATGAAGTCCCCTAAAACCTCTTCATAAGTATATATAATGTGTACATGTGGATATATGAATGTGCTTTAATTTTAAATAATTTACCAGAACCCAGAAAATTGCAAAAGGAGCCACTGATCAATGGTTATTGTTGTCATTAACTCCATAAGAAATCTCCTTAATGAATAAAACACATTAAAGCGCATGAATATGCAAGGAGATGCTGACGAATGTCTGAAAGACCAGAATTACGTTGGAGTTGCTCTCCTGAAATGTGTCGCAGCCTGATAGAGTTTCCAGGCTCTATGTCTGTTGAGGCAGAGCTGAAGATACTGAATGTCAGTGGACCTTCAGAAGCCATACGACATGCACACATTTTGAAATGTTAGTTGCAGTGAAGATGAGAAGGAACAGTAAGCAATTCTTGTCCACCCTACAGAAATAATATACAGTAACCACAATCATAAGGGACGTGGTGGCGCAGCGGGTTAAGCTGCTGCTGCTGGGCTTTCTGACCAGAAGGTTGGCAGTTTAAGACTGCACGACGGAGTGAGCTCCCGTTGCTTGTCCAAGCTCCTGCCAACCTAACAGTTCGAAAGCACCTAAAATGCAAGTAGATAAATAGGGACCACTTTGGTGGGAAGGTAACGGCATTCCGTGCGCTATGGCGTAGAGTCATGCCAGCCACATGACCACAGAAGCTTGTCCTCTGACAAAACGCCGGCTCTACAGGCTTAGAAACGGAGATGAGCACTGCCCCCTACAGTCGGTCATGACTAGACCATTTGGTCATGGGGAAACCTTTACCTTTTTTTACCTTTAACCACAATCATCACACACACACACACACACACACACACACACACAGAGAGAGAGAGAGAGAGAGAGAGAGAGAGAGAGAGAGAGAGAGAGACCCCGGTATCTGGCCAAGATTTGTTTCTATTGCTACTGCAGATGTCCGACATCGCAGATAGTAGTGAACCCTATACATACTGTAGCAAGGCTGATCTGCAAGCGTTCAAACAAAGAGAGATGGGTTGTAAGCACACTGCTAACAGGAAGCAGATGGCAGAGGAAGCTTTTTAGAAAAGGAAGCGGACAGCATGAATGCTAATAGGAAGCGGAGTCTAGTATTCTTGCTGTCCATCCCCTTCACTTCCTGTTAGCATTCTCACTGCCTCCGCTAGCATTCCTCTAGTGGCGATGAGCCTAGCTTTCTCACTGTCTATCTGCTTCCTCTGCTGTCCACTTCCTGTTAGTGTTCTCGTTGTTGCCTTCTCTAGCATTCCTCTAGCAGCTATGGGTCTAGCACTCTCACTGTCTACTTCCTTTTCGAAAAAGCTTCCTCTGCTGTCAGCTTTCTGTTAGCGTCCCCTTGCAGACAAAGCATTTGCAAAGGGAGATGAGTCTTGAGAGTCGGGGGAGGGTGGAAGGAATTTGAAAACCACATATAACTGAAATGGCAGAAACCAAGTCTGCAGATATGGTGGGGGGTTACTGTATTAGTTCTGAGCTGTGTTTCTCCAGGTTCCATTTTGGTCTAAAAACTAGTGGGCTGCCCCCCCTGCCAATAGTCCTGACTTTTCCATAGCTGTGTACAACTGTTGTCACTATTGCTGCATTCCAGCTGGGCTCATTTAAAGAGGGATGCAAAGGAAAAATAGCAACTGAACCAGTGACAGTGGAGGAAATCTGATTGCAGCCTACTATTTCCCTACTCTGCACCTCTTTGGTCACTTTTTAAATTTTCATTCATTGATCAAAATTGACAAACTGGTCACAGTCACATGATAATACAACATAGCAATCCCTCAAAATATTGAACCATTTCTTGGCCCTTTCCCCAATTCTCTTTGAACAAAGACCAGAAAGTTACAGAAAAGCAATGCCATTTTGCATCCTGCTAAAGCTTTTAAAGAAACCCAACAACCTCATTTCAACGCAGTACTAATTGCTAACATTTGCATGTTATGTCTTGCTCTATCCAGATAAAGAAATGTAATTGAAGCATGTTCAAATTGTTTATCACTTTTACTTCCCTCTGTTCCTTGATGGAATTCAGCCTGGCATGCATTTCCTGCATAATATTCCATGTTATCCTCACATAAAGTGTGAATTCTTTATGACCCAATCGTATCCCCCACGCTATTTACACAATGCAGCTGTGCTCCCAGAGTGAGGACGGCATTCTATGGTGGGAGGGGCAACCAGACAGCTTGGATGTCAATGAGTCTTTAGCTGGTGTAGGTCCAAGGATTGTCAAGGCATGGGAGGCATGGGAGGGATAGAGTCGATAGAGGGATGTTCTTTTCCTTCTCTCACAATACCAGAACCAGGGGGCATCCACTGAAATTGAGTGTTGGGAGAGTTAAAACAGATAAAAAGAAATACGTTTTTACCCAGTGGGTAGTTAATCTGTGGAACTCTTTGCCACAGGAGGTGGTGACGACATCTGGCCTAGATGCCTTTAAGAGGGGATTGGACAGATTTCTGGAAGAAAAGTCCATCGTGGGCTATAGGCCATGCTGGATTGTGCAACCTCCTTACATTAGTAGTAGGCTATTTCAGAGTACCGGGTACAAGGGAGTGGCAACCGGATTCAAGCATCTTGTTGTCTCGTGCCTCCCTGGGGCACCTGGTGGGCCACTGTGAGATACAGGAAGCTGGACTAGGTGGGCTTTTGGCCTGATCCAGCAGGGCTCTTCTTATGTTCTTATGTCAAGGGAGATGTCAGCACAGGAAAATGGGGATCGGATCGTGGCATGCGCTATTGTCACCGAGATCCACCTGAGCCTCCCCTGGACCACCTCACTCCCCATTGTGCTTCTCCCTTGAACTGCCTACAAACTGCCTCCGCTGCCGCTGTACGTGCTCTGGCCCAGCATTTGGGAATTGCTGGGGTGTGTGCACAGAACTGCTTGCCATTTGTGGGCTTTCATGTTGCTGTAACAGGATTTAGGCAGCCTTCGTTATTTGAAAAATTTATATCCTGCCTTTCCCATGCCGAAGCAAATGCTCAAGGTGGCTTACATGGGCAGGCTAATCTAAATCACCATTTTTCAATGGGTTTTTTTTAAAAAATAAATTAAACAAATATGCAATATTCTGTGATTCACTGCATCCTCAGTCCCAAATACAGCCTTCAGTGTGGTTCTTTCCTCTGGATGCCTGCCATTGAGCTTCAGCAGGCAATCGTAAGTCAAGCCTGGTCCTCAAGGTCGTACGCCACTCTGCCAGGTGTCCTCACACGCTCCCCTGCAACTAATGACTAATCAACAGTGACTCCCTTCTGCCACAGTGAGTACTGCAGCTTATCACAGCTTGACATTCCGTTTCCCATCCAAAAGCAAAACCAACAGCTTCTCCTGCTTAGCTTCAGGCAGTACCAGCAGTTCAACCATCAGTCCGTACCTCCTGCCCATTATTGTGTGTGGCAGTCCCGTAATAAGCCTTATGGTAGCGAGGATTGGGCTGTTAGTCAATTTTCAGTGCAATGCATTGGGAGGCTCTTGACTGATGATTCAAAAGAACAATTGGATGATTTTGAATTTTTATTTTAGCCAGGGCTGGCCCAAGACCTCCTTGACCCCAGAGGCAGCATGCCAAATACTGCCCCCTATCAAACATAGTGCCAGCCTCTGCTCCTCCCGCTCTTCAGTGCGCTCTCCTTCCCTCTACATTTCCCATTGCTTTCTGTCCTCGTCTTCCTTCTTCAATCCAGGCTGTGGAAAGAGCAGTGGGGGCAGGTGGGCAGCCCCCCATCAACCTGCTGCCTGCTCCAGTTTGCCTCATGGATGTGCCCATTGTATTTTGTTAGGGATGCTTCCAATTTATTTTAAGCTACTTAAACTACCCAGTCTTGTTTTCAACACAGAACCAGCCCTATTAGGAATCCTCCATTGTTCCATTTTTTTTAAATCTCCAACTTTTACAGAGTGCTATGAAAATGCAGCTGGTCACAGCTGATACTTGAGCTTTATGTTCTTGATGATGTCAGACTGGCACAGTCTGATTATGTCAGACTTTATGTTCTTGATTATGTCAGACAATTGTATTTACATCTTGTGTTGCTTCTGGCCTTGTATGGAAGGCTTGAGACTGACTGAGACCAGGCCCGTGAGCAGTGATGTCATTCAGGGGGAATGGACCAGAACGGGCGTTCCGGATCCTAACGGGCTCCGTGGCTGGTTCCGGGTTCCTGACAAGTGCCAATCAAAAGTGAGTTCCTGTTCCTAAATCATTTGAATGACACCACTGCCCGTGAGGTGCTGAGGCGTGTCACTTGCCACCTCCTCTTCTCTCCCACCCCATAGACCGCATGCTTCTGATAGCTTATCATTGGCCCACCTTGACCTTTTCCTCTTTGCTGCCTTAGAGTCAAATCCTATCCAACTTCCCAGCACCAATGCAACCATACCAATAGGGTGTGCGCTGCTTCCTACAGTACAGAGGCAGTCATGGAGGCTTTCTCAAGTTAAGGGAATGTTTGTTCCTTTACCTCAGGTTACACTGCAGCCGCACCAGCACTGGAAAGATGGATAGGATTGGGCCCTTAGCCTCCTCTTTTATCTTACCCCTGGGGGGAGGATGCAGAAATCACAATTAAAGTTGAATATTGTTTCCACATTTCCCCATTGTCAGTCTGAGACACAGCCTGAGATGCCACTCTGCTGTTCACTGAGTTGCTGAGGTGCCACTCTGCTTCATCACAACTACTGATATTCCTTAGCCCAGTGGTTCTCAAACTTTTTAGAGTTTAGACCCTAGAGGCTGATTCCTGATTTATAAATGCCAAGAGGTGTGGCTATAATGGTGATTGGGCAGCTGTGCTCCCTTGCCTAATCTGTCCTGTCAGTTTTGCAACCCACCAAAAATGGAGTCATGAACCAATGGTGGGTCCTGGACCCACAGTTTGAGAACCATTGCCTTAACCCCATTTTCTGTATTTACAGGTATCTGAGTGACACCATTCAGCTCCCTAACTTCTCTGTTTCTTCTTCCTCATGTAAGCCTAAAGTTCCCTCAGCCCTTTCAGTCTTTTAGACGCCTGTTTCCTCAAGGCCCAGCTCCTCCAACTCAAAGCATATTTTGTCCTAGATCTCCATCATGTTCCTTCTGTTTTTTTAAAGTTTCTGTGCTGTGCGATACCATTGAGTAATTATGAGTTTTTATCTTTCAGTAATATTAACAGAAGAGAGGTGCCTTATAGCAAATTTTTGGCACAGCTTCTTACATAATCGAAGACATGCTGTGGAATTTTTTCTGTAAGGTATTTCTCCCTTTTAAAATAGATATATTTAACCTTGAATGCATCTTCTGAAGCAGGCTTAGTTCCTCCCATTATTCAGGGCACAATCCTAACCTGGAGTTAGGCTGGCACAGATAGGCCAGCAAAGTTTGGCTTGCACAAGGAATACCGTAAAGTATGTTTGGACCACCCTCGGAGTCAGAGAGGCCAGCACACAGACATAAACCATCCTCCCTAACTTCAAGAGTGGTCTTTTATGGTGGCTCTTGTGCTGGCCAAACTTGGCTGGCCTAACTGTGCAGGCCTAATTCCAGATTAGGTTTTCACTCTTAATGTTTTAGCATCTTCTCCCTTCTCCCTTCCTCTTATTCCCTGTCCTCCCTCTTTTATTTCCAACCCAGGGAGTGGAAGGAGAAGGACGAGCAGTGGAGGCAACTTGGTGCTTTCCACCAATCGACTGCCTGAGGCGACCGCTTCAATTTGCCACACAAATGGGCCGGCCCTGACTTCAATCATGTCCCCCCTTAATTGCATTTTTTCAAGGTTAACACCTTGTAGTTTTCCCTCATAAGAAAGGTATTCAAGCCCTCTGACCCCACCATCTCTCTTTGGTTCACCCACTCTGTGCTCCAGACCCCTCACCAGCCAGCACTCTGCAGGCCCACCAACCTTGCCCACAATCTTCTTTCAAGATTGCAGAATCGTGTACGAGTGCCTCAAAACGGGTGGTATGTTCCGGTCTTTGTTTAAATAAAGATGAAATCATTGAAGAGCACTCGTGGACTATTGAAGAAAGTTCTAAGACTGTAAACTGATATTCTCTCTCCCGCCCTTCTAACTATCAAAACGACAGCTATACTTGCATCTATCAAACCCTTGGAGACAAGGAATACTGTAGGTGAATATAAAATGGCATTGCTGGGAAAAATTACTCAACTGTAATATCACTTCTGCTGACCTGCTTTTAATACAGTCAGAGAAGCACTTTTGGAAGAAAACTGATGCTGGTTGAGAGAATTAAAACAACATATATAAAACCACCCACAAAATTCTGTTTTCAGGAGCTGGTGTTTGAGAAAAGAAACCCAGAATCATGGTTTTGGTTTATGAAATTATTACATATCTTGTGGCATCAACACAGCAAAAATGAAGTCTAAAATGGATGGTAATAATTATTTCTGATGTTTCTGTGATGAGCACAGGGCTGGTTATTAATGGAATCTGTGGACTGTTGTCCAAGGAAGACAATTTGTCTATCACCTTATATAATCTTATAGACCCAGCGATGCAGACACAAATCTTATTCCATGAGATCTCATGCCATCACAGGTTATAAGCGATTATCCTGTCATGTAGTGTGACTATCAGCCTGATCCCAAACTATTTAAGTTGAACAACTTGGATTTAAGCCGATCATCTGGAAATGTTTGTAATGGAATTTTCTGCTTGAAATCCGGCAATCCAATACCAGCAAAACACAGTGATTCGTGACCCTTGAGGTCTGTGTTCTCCATCCTAATCACCTTACTCGAAGGAAGATTCTGACTTTAGAGTTGAAGTCTCTCACTTTTTTGCCCCTTTCTTGTTTTGAGAGGGAAGAAATGGGAAAAAAATCAGGATAGAGGTATGTAAACAGCACAACGCCTGCATCTGGGACGATCTGTCGTTGTGCCTCAGGCACTGTCTTGTCCTGTTGTGTTGGGTGCTTTTCAACTTGTTCAGTTGGAGGATGTGGATGAAATCCTTGGAAGTGTGAGATTGAAGCTCTGGTGCTCTTGATGTGACTAGCAAAACAGGGACAGCTCAGGGGAACAGATATCAGCAGTGATAAGTGGGTGGAGGAGATCATAAACGCTTCTCTCAAAAAAGGGCAAAATGCCATCAGTCTTAAATGAGATGGTGGTAACGCTGTTCCTCTGGAAGCTCTCCCAGTGTCCTCCCATCCCAGACAATTACCAGCCAGTTTCTCATCTCCTCTTTTGAGGCAAAGGCCCACTTCTTCCAAAGCGTCTTGGAGGAAACCAATTACTTTGACCCATTTCAGTCTTGCTTTCATCCTGGCTGAATGAAAGCTGAATGGAAGTTTGGGACTGAAACTTCTTTCCTTGCTTGCTTGCCCTGGTGGATGACCTGTGCTGGAAACTAGTTAGAGGGAGGGTGTCTGTGTTTATTCTCCTAGACCTCTTGATTGTGTTTGATGACCAGTGTCCTTTGGGATGCCCTCTCTGCATTCAGCTGGGGGGGGGCGCACTGGTACATGTCCTATCTGGTAGGGATGGTCCAGAAGGTGTCCCTGGAGGATGTCTGTGCAATTCCTTGGCCCTGGGGTCCCTTAAGGTTCTGTCCCCTGCAACATGTATGTGCAAATGCTGGGAACGTCTGTCAGGAGAATTTGGACCCATACCCATCTTTAAAACTTTAATTTTCATGCTTCTTGAAGGATGCCTATAATTCCACACTGACTTAGAGCACAATCCCATACTGTGCTGGATTGGCAAGGCCAGCAGCCTGTGCCAAATACACCACAGTATTGGAGAAGCTGGAGCCTCCCCACAGCAAGGGCACGTTCACACCCTTACCTTAGGGGAGGATCCAGCCTCCGGCCTGCCTCCTTGCGCTGGGCGGCTTCAGCGCCTCCCTTGGTGCGGGTGCAACAGGACCAGCAGTGCCTGCCCCGTTTCTCAAGCGCCAACACAGGCGTGCCAATCAGCGCCCCCGCATCAGTGCTACAGCCGTCACGTTGACACTATGACGTAGCGTCGACACGACGGAAGAGGTAGGGTTGCGCTGTCAGTTACATTTGCACACATTTGCTAGGTCACTGCTTCTAATTATTATCACCCTGAAGGTTCATGTTGTTGGAAAGATATTTTCTTCAATTGGGGTAGCAGAGAAGAGGAGCAGCAGACCGCCTTCTGTTAAATCACCTCAGGGAACCTCCCTGTCCCAGGCTGACAGGATTCTGACAGAAAAAAATACACAGGAGGCGGAGGCTTGTTGAAGTTTCAACAAAAACTAATATTTATTCACTGTTTCATTCTTAATTCAAACTTACAGCAACTGATTAAGATCAGAGGTTCAGCTAAACACTTAAGTTGAAAGCAAAGCCCTAGAGCTGCCTATACACTGGTTGACTCCTTTCTGCAGTAGTCTGCCCCCTGTGGGCAGCACACGGAGTTGTCACTACTGGCCTTATTACGTCCACCTAATTGATTACTTCACTAGGACGGGAAGCCCAATCCTAAGCAGCGCCGGCCTAGCAAGGCTGGCACTGCAGGGCCGTATCCTAAGCCCAGCAGGAGGCAGGAGCAACTCAGTGCAGGGCAAGGGGAGGCTTTCCCCTTGCAGCCAGGTAAGCCCCAGTCATCCTTATGGGGCTGCTTGGGGCTGTGCCTGCAGATTTGCAGGTGCAGGTACACGTGAGCAGCAGCAGTCCAGATTGGGGCCATCTTGGCCATCTTGGCCGGGGATGGGGCTTAGGATTTGGTGCAACGGCTGTTGGCTGTTGCCACCCCCGTCACCGCCCACTGTGCTGCCCCATTACGCCCAGTGATGTCATGCACCCACTACGCACCACTACACGAGTACCGGTTTCTAGAAGTTGAGCTGGCCTAAATCATTATTTGTTTGGCATTTGGACAAGTGCCAATCAAAAGTGAGTACCGGTTTCTAAATCATTTGGATGACACCACTCATTACACCCCATTACATTTGGAGAGGATCTGATCTTGTCAGAACAGTAGTATCTTCAAGTGGTCTTGCCCCTTGTCACTGCCCCCTTCCTGCTCCTACCTCCCCAATGCTGTCAGGGGCAGGGCATTCGCCAGCCCAGCAAGGCCTGGCCACATCCACTTTGTGAGGGCCAAGCTGGGCTGGTTATCTCTCATTGGCACTGGTCGGCATTTGGGTCCATCAGCCACTTTTGCCACCGCTTGGGTTGGTTAATGCCCCAGCATGCTTTGTGCTGTGGCACCAGGCGCTGGGCCACCTTGTGCCCTCTGGCGAAAGATTCCACCAGCTACATGGAGAGCAGAAACAGATTGTTGCTGCTCCATAGCTGTACCCCTGGTAACTGGCCAAGAGGCACTTTTTCATGTGGTGTTCCTCTTATATTTAGCAGGGGGAGAGTAATTGTCCCTATTCACCCCTGCGCAGTCTTTCTAGTGGCTGTTGCTGGTGGTCTGCCTTTTTTTTTTTTTTTTTTAGATTGTGAGCCCTTTGGGATGGGGAGAAATTTAATTTTACTACTACTACTACTACTACTACTACTACTACTACTACTACTACTA
>JAJKFI010000066.1:2172995-2187666 GCA_029204185.1 Lerista edwardsae | reverse complement strand
ATGCCAGTTTCAACCAGTTCTGGAGTGTGTGGTGTGAAACTGCAACATAGCAAACATCCACTTTCTCATGAGATCATGATGTTCAAAGGGTTACCCCATTGGTTAACATGGGGCACAAGGGTCTTCAGGTACCCACCTACCAGACATGCTCTGGCTACACCCCTTTGTTCCCATATAACTTGTATTTTCACTGTGTGCGCGCTGAGACTGAGACTAAGACTGAGACTAAGACTGAGACTAAGACTGAGACTGAGACTGTAATTCAGAATGTAACAACATGCGTTGAAAAGCCGCTTGTAAGCGGCAAGCCTTCGCCGGCTTTCGCTGACCGGCAAATAGAACTTCTCACTTTCTTGCTATCGCTACTGTAACCAATAAAAGACTTTGTTATTGAAATGTAGCGATCGCTTCGTTCCTCCGCTCCGATCGCGCTAGGCAAGCGCTGAATGGGTCCACAAGCCCCCAACTCTGCTATAAACACTCCAAATAAACAACACTTAATGCTCAACTTGTATGCGAGGCATGCATTATGCACTCCCCAAATTTGTATTTCTGAGCCAGGAAGTACTCCCTTTAGCAACAACTTGGATAACGTAACATTGGTGGGTGCGCATGGCTAAGAACCAGAATACATATGGCATTCCCTATGTTCTTAAGAGCCACATACAGCTAAGCAGTGGCAGTTGAGAATTCTGATGGGCCCCTAGAGACAGGCTCGGCAGCAAGAGATACAACACACAGCAGGAGATAACAATTTCTCTCTCCCCCCCCATCCTGCAACCTAAGGGGAAATTGTCCTCTATGTCGAAATATTCACAGAAGAAGACTGCCAGAACTTCTGCCCTGACCCACTCCATCTTTCTCTAACTGTCTCCTGGGGTCATTCAGAATTTTCAACAGGCAGAGACTGGCTGCCTGGGCCTTCTTTTCACATGGTTTTAGAATGCACATTGAGAACCTGGAATTAATGCAATTCTAACCTGGAGAGGCAGGCACAGTTAGGCCAGCAAAGTTTGACCAGCACAAGGGACATCATAAAGTATGTTCGAACCACTCTCTGAGTCAGAGAGGCCAGCACACAGATGAGTGCCATCCCTCCTGACCAGCGATGTCATTCAGGGGGAACGGGCCAGAAAGGGCATTCCGGATCCTAACGGGCTCCGTGGCTGGTTCCGGGTTCCCGACAAGTGCCCATCAAAAGTGAGTTCCTGTTCCTAAATCATTTGAATGACACCACTGCTCCTGACTCTGAGAGTGGTCCAAACTTGCTTTACGATGGCCCTTGTGTCGGCCAAACTTTGCTGGCCTGACTGGGCCTGCCTAACTCCAGGTTAGGATTGTGCCCTGAGACTTGTAGTTCACAGGTGAATGATCCTGAAGTTACAACGTGATTGATGTTTTGGTCATCTCAGGATGCTGTTTGTCAGCTGCTGTGAGCTAATTTGTTAAGGTAAAGCAGGACGTCATCTTTTAAATACATTAAATGACAAGCTTGGGGTATTAGGGGCAAAAGTAGCTATCTCCAAGTGGCTTCCCCCTGAGAGAGACACAACCATGTCTCATGACAGGATCCCACCTCTCCTTTTCTCCATGGAGATGCTGATTTCCAAACAGCAGCACATTACAACACATGTACATCCAGCCATACTTTAGTGAAAGATCTGCAGTGCTCCAAGATGCACACTAGGACATAACCAGACAAGTGAGAGATAAATTAGCATCTTTAATGTGACCAGAGATGGTTAATCCTCAAAGGAGTCTCTGGCAACTGGAAGTGGAAGAAGGGATTCTCTGCGACTGACTAGCATATGAAAGCCATGTGTGTATTTCATAGCTGGGGCTGCTGGGGGAAGAAGGCAAAGAATAGTTACTGAGATGGTGTGGAGAATGTCTTAAGCCAAAGGCAATCAAATTGGAGAGAGAAAAGTACGTGGAGAATATTTCTACCGCAGTTTAAGATTCAGGCCAAGGATTTTCATCTTCATAAATATTTATTTTTTTTTCTATGTGGCTAGATTTAGTTGGATACAAAAGACAATCACTGAATGTGTGAGACTTATAAATCTCATCCACCTCATTCTTGAAAGCATGCAGATTATAAAAAAAATGACTTTTAAACAAAGTCTATGGAGCAGGAAAAAACGGTATAAGCTGTAAGAATGTCATACGTCCCTCATTGTTTTGCATGTTGAATCTAGTAGGCTGTACAAACAAAATGAAAGTCAACATCCCTAAGATCATTTTAATAATTCCCCACACATAATAGCTCTCCTCATGAGTGACAGCCGCAGTATAACCTGAATAATAATTAGAGCTTTGTGGAAAGCCGTAGGGCCTGACCATGCCCTGGAGAGCAACATGCCTTATTCAGCTGCCACAAATAAGCTCCTGTCATAATGTCCAAAGGGGGAGTAGGGCAAAGGGACAGATCAGTTGCCCTGGCTGTATTTCTCAAGCAGGAGAGGGGGATCTGGTGGTCTAGGACAACAGCACAGGGCATGCATTATTTTGAATGCCGTGCTGTTTCTAATCTCTGGGGTGTCCAAAGTGTGAGATGTGTTGCAACTGATCGCCTGATCCTAACTGACCAATCCGCCAGTGGAACACCAGAAGTTGCCAGGCCACTACCAGGAGTGCCATTGTGAAAGTGCGCATAGTGATGCCATCAATGCACATAGCTGTCAGCCACATGCCAGTGGAGGAGCCACCCACTGCCAGTGCTGGTAAGTTGGCTGCAAGGGTGGGCAGTGAGGAGACTGCCTGGATAGGGAGCGGGTGGGTGAGAGGTGAAACAGGGGAGGGAGGCGTTGATCCCAGTGTACCAGGATCCCACCCCCATTCCCTCTTCTTGGACAACCAGCAAAATGGTTGGCGCAGCTCTAAGGAAACCCATTTGGGCAGCGGAGGCTTGCTCCAGGGTAGGGGAACCTTTGTTCCCTTACCATGAGGACAATTCCATGACTATCCACCACCACTACCAGAGGATCCAGGGCACACTCTGTTGGTGCTGCTGCATCAGCAGGAGAGGTATTTAGGATTCGGCTGTAAATCATTGAAATAGAGGTCAGTCCAATGAGGTCAGGTTAGAGATGGGAGATGGGAGAGTGGAACTGGGTGTGCGCAGGAGCTTGGTAAGTAGGGATTCCTTGATCAAAACAAACAGTCTAGTGCAGTGGTTCTCAAAACATTTTAGCACCGGGACCCACTTTTTAGTATGACAATCTTTTGGGACCCACTGGAAGTGATGTCATGGCTGGAAGTGACACCAGAGCCTGCAGCTTTCCTGAGAATGCAGCAATAAGTTGGGTTATTTCTCAGCCATTTTCAATAGCAAAGTGAATCAGAAAGAAAAAAAAGCCTATTGCCAACCTTGCCACAAGCAAAACAACCACACAGCCCTTCCCCTTTCCAGCATCCCATCTTTCCATCTTTTCAATCTGGCTGCTCCAGATGCTTCTCAACCCACCTGAAATTGGCTCCCGATCCACTGGTTGGTCCCAACCCACAGTTTGGGAACCACTGGACCAACTGCTTAATCCTCAGAGATGCTGGCATATTTCCACAGATGCCAATGCAACAACCGTTCTATTGTCTCCTTGTCTGGAGACTGGGACCTTGTCTCACTGATCGGTTTTGAGTTAAGAAAATCCACTTTTTGTTACATAAAGCAGTTGTGTTTTCCTTGTCTGGTTATTCGGCTATAACGTTCGATAGAATGTAGATATTTCAACACAGTTTGTTTCATTGCATTCTACATTAAATTCCACATAGAATGATATATAACACGATGGTATTATTTGAACATACTAAGATTTCCCAAATTTTCTTCAATAGTAGTGTCACCTACCCTGAGTGCATCACCCAATGTAGTCCGCACCCTCTGCCCTTCCCTAGCAGTGTTTACTGGGACGGGCTGTGCTGGCATGGCATTGCCTGGATGGGCTTAGGATAGGGTAGAAATTGTTCTAGTGTCCAAATAGGATTAAGCCTTCTCCATCCATACCAAAGGGGACGTGGTGGCGCAGCGAGTTAATCCGCTGTCGCTGGGCTTTCAACCGCAAGGTTGGGAGTTCGAGACTGCGTGACGGAGTGAGCTCCCGTTGCTTGCCCCAGCTCCTGCCAACCTAGCAGTTCGAAAGCACCTAAATGCAAGTAGATAAATAGGAACCACTTTGGTGGGAAGGTAACGGCGTGCCGTGCGCTATGGCATAGAATCATGCTGGCCACCATGATCGGACAAAAACGCCGGCTCACAGGCTTTGAAACGGAGATGAGCACCGCCCCCTACAGTCGGTCACGACTAGACCATTCGGTCGTGGGGAAACCTTTACCTTTACCTTTACCTTTTATCCATACCTTAAAAATATATAATGAGGAGGAGTGCCAGCAACCATACCCATAAAAATAATAGACTGTTGTTGTCTGTTCAATAATTCAATGACACTTTAATTTTAAAGTGTAGTAGGTAGGTGATATAGGTGGTACAGAATGAGCAGATTGCTTAAATTGCTTTCCATTCTGTTTTTACTTGTACCCTGGTTGGCTTTGATGTATTTTGCTCCCCCTTGCTGATGAAATGGTATTGTACTGTTACTGTTTTGTTTTTTTATGCCAATAAAAGGTTCTTGACTTGAATGAGCAGATTCAGCCATGCCACAGTCATTACCCTCAGTTAACTAAAGAATAAATAAAAACCAAATACAATAGTTGTATTTTTTTTTCTCAGATTTGGGGGTTTAAAAACATGTTTTTTTTGCAATGATGAGAAGTGCAGAAAGTGGTGGTATGTGTTTTTATTTCACAATCACAGGAAAAACCCACCCCTAGCCATGACCACACAAAACGTGTTCCACCACTATTCTCTGCCCCGCCCCCCCCCCCATGAACAGGGCCAGCTTTAAGCCAATGGGACCAATGTTGTCACATTGGGCCCCGCACTTCAGGCGGCCCCGCACCCAGAGGCAGATCTAAGGGAGGGCAAATCTCTAAGTTTTGCAAGAAGCCTTACCTTGCAGTGGAAATCACTCCTCTCCTGCATCGTTTTAGCCAATCCTCACAGGGAAAAGCACCTTGGCGTTGCTTACTGGCTACAGCAGCAAGGGAGAGGAGGGATTTACACGACAGGGTAAGGCTTCTTGCAACACTTAGAGCTTTGCCCTCCCTTAGATCTGCCTCTGCCCGCACCAGTGCAGCAAGCAGATTGCCTGCTGCTGCAGATGGGATTTCTATGGGCTGTAGGTCAGTGGGGCGAGCAGAGCAGCTTTACCGTGGACCCTCCCACTTGCCCCTGCGTCTGAACAGCACAAAATGGGCCTCCTGGAAACAGATGGCAATGATGTATTCATGTCACCACCAACTACTTCCAGATGCCACGCACACAGTGGTGTCATCTACTCACCAGTAGACAGTACGCTGGGTGGGACTTAGCGTGATTGACAGCCCGTCCACTCACTTCCGCTTTCTTCGCGCTCCCCGCGCGGCTTTCCCTCACCTCGGAGGGAGCGCCTGCTCACCAGGGGGGATGGGTGGGGGGCGCGCCGGGTGCCTGGGCAAGCAGGCGCCCCCTCCGAGGTGAGGGAAAGCCGCGCGGGGAGCGCGAAGAAAGCGGAAGTGAGTGGACGGGCTGTCAATCACGCTAAGTCCCACCCAGCGTACTGTCTACTGGTGAGTAGATGACACCACTGCATGCACATCACCACAAGTGCGTTTCTTGGTGAGTGGGGGCCCCACAGGGAGGGTAAGGGGCTCCATGGGAATGCCCCGCATCGGGCCCCGCCGCTTCTAGAGCCGGCCCTGCCCACGTACCACCCAGTGTTGCTTTGGTTGTTCTTCCAGTTCTTTTTCAATGATGCAAGTCATAATATCAGCATCAATCCGATCTTCTTTTGTACCACTGCTATTGAACTGAAATTCCCAGCAGGTTTTTCTGAGTTTTAATGAAATGACAAATACGAAGCCAGCCAGGATTTGGCAGTCTTTAGTCCAGCTGGATCTGTTTCCACAATGCTCCGGCGCATTCTTTGAGAATGAATCGCTCTTTGAAGACACTGCTGGCCACCTGCAGTTTTAGGCGTACTTGTATTTTTTAAAAAAAAACTTCTCAAAATTTGCTGCCCAATTAATCTGGGGTACATTTTTAGTTGCTCGAAATGCATTTAATCAATCAATCAAATGCATTAATAGATTAAACATTGCGCGGCCCTGCTCAGAATACTGGTTGATCCCTCTTGTAAACAAAGGCAAGGCGATCTCCTGCCCCCTGCTGTCACCTTTGCTAGCTCCGACTATTCCTGTCTGCAGGGAACTGCTGGGATACAGAATGGAATGGATTTACTCAGAGGGCAACTCCCCTAAAGGCGCTTCATGCTTAGTTTTTCTTTGTCTATTAAACGATGATCAAAGACCCCAAAATAGCAAATTCCTTAAACATAACATGGATCTAATTGTTTTGTGCGTTTAGAAATCTAATTATACATTTAGAACAAAGTTAACGTGATGTTTGCTAGAAGAGAAGTGCCCGTCCCTTTTCACTCCAGCGTAGCATCTTTTCTTGTGAACATATTGAAGCATTCATGGCTGGAATCCATGTTAAGACAGTGAAAAGGTTTTCAAGTTAAGTGCCTTGATCCGTGTTGTCTGCAAAGAAACTTTAGGCCCAATCCAATGGGCTTACTGTGGGTGGTACACTCATACCACCGGCAAATGTTGCTCACGGCGCTGTAAAGCGCCCATTCAAACCCAAAAATTGAAACTAAAAGAGAATATTGAAAAGAATATTAAAACTAAAACTAAGCCATTACTGCCAGCGCTGTGGAGGCGCCATGGCAATAGCAGCCATGGGCACTCCAAAGAGAGTGCCATTCACCAGCGATGCGGCCATTTTGGATCGGATGGGAGGGCATTTCGAAGCGGGGAGAGGGGTGGAGTGGGGGCGGGACTGGTGGCGACTCTCACAGCTGGTTCCTGACCTCTGATTAAGGCTACGTGGCCTTCTGTTAAAAAGTCGGTGCAGAGTGAGTAGATCCTGTCCCCTTTCCCCGCAGGTTCTGCCTAGAACCGCTGTGTTCCTGGGCGGTCAGGCAGTTCTGGGTTGGGCTGCCCATCAAACCCTGAAAAAGACTGAAAGCTAAACATTGAAACAAAAAGTGAGAATTGAAAATGTTAAAAAAGCTAAAGAAATTTAAACTAAAGTTAAAAACTGAAGCTAAAGCTAAGAACTAGAAAACTAAGACCTAAAACTAACAACTGAAAAGCTAAAAGCTGAAAACGAATCTTTTCTTGTGGCTGTTTGCTGGTGGCATCTGTAATGGCCGGTGCCAGCCCCCAAAATTGTCCGGGTGTCTCCTGGCCTCTGAGAGTCCTTGTAGAGCTTTTCCCAGGGGAAACAACCAGAAGTTGGGCACAGAGCAAGAGCCCCAGCTGTTGCTAATCTTCCTGTGCGGAAACAGCTAATTATGCTCAGCTGGGTGCAGCTCAGCACTTAAGCAAGGGTCTGTGTAGCATTGGCTGGCCAATAAAATAAAAGCCTTGTCTTGAGACCATTACTTTGCCCTTGGTTTCTGGTTGAATATGTACCTAGGTGGTGCTGGAGTGGGTAGCCTAACTGTAAGTACTTGTGCCTGGCGATACCTCTGCGGTGTGTCTTATGTCTGTTAGTGTTTGTAGCTGTTTGTAATAAAGTTTTCTTGTTTGTGTGGAAGTCAGCCTTGAACTTGATTTACTCCTTCCTGTGACCAAAAGGGCCTTCAGCATCTTTTGTTAGATTGTGAGCTGTTTGTGGACAGGGAGCAATTTGTTTATTTACTTGGCTACACAAACCACTTTGTGACCTTTCTCTTTTGTTGAATGCTGTATGAAAATATTCTGAGGGTGCAATCCTAACCTGGAGCTAGCCTGCCACAGTTAGGCCAGCAAAGTTTGGTGGCCACACACTGTAAAGTGTGCTTGGACCACTCTTGGTATCAGAGAGGATGGTGCACATCTGTGTGCTGGCCTCTCTGACTCTGAGAGTGGTCTAAACATTATGGTGTCCCTTGTGCCAGCCAAACTTTGTTGGCCTAACTGTGGTGGCCTAACTCCAAGTTAGGATTGCGCCCTGAATGTACTCCATAGAGCTCAGTCATGTTGAGAAGCCTGTGCGAAGAGGCTTCCTGAAATACATTATACATTCCTGAAATGAACAGAGGGAGCCGTTCCAGTCTCTGCCATATACTGTGGAGTTTTGACAGAACTCGTGACAGTATTTGCTTGCCGGTATTCTAAGCAAGAGGCAGTAGAATGCTGTGCTTGAAATGGGGGAGTGCATCACTGTCTCATGGTCTTTACGCATCCTAATATTCTCGCAGGCATATTGTTTCCCTGGCCTGGAGCATGGGATGGAGAGGAGAGCTAAGGCTTGCAGCTGGGCTGTTAAGCAATCAAATGCATGACTGCAAAATGTGAAGCCTACCAATCAGAATGCGGCCACAGTCTCAGCCCCTAACCTGGAGTTAGGATGGCACAAAGGCCACCGTTAAAGTGCATTAGGATCACTCTCTGACTCCAAGAGTGGTCCAAACATACAGTACTTTACGGTGGCCCTTGTGCCGACCAAACTGTGCTGGCCTAACTTCAGGTTAGGGGCTAGTTGAAGGTTTGTCAGGAAAGGCAAGGGTGGCTATTAACAGCAGCAGCTCTGCCAATAGCCAATGCCTCCTTTTTGGCCTTGACACACCCCCTTGGATCCACTTGGACTTGTGCCAGTTAAAGAACTGGTGTAGATCCAAGTGGGCCCATTAGGAATCATGGCATGGTGGAGTAAGTAAATAGAAAAAACTTTTACATGCCTTTCTGCTATGGCATGGTCACCTGCGTGCCCATAGCATGCAATGCTATGCACCAGTGTCACTGCGCCAGTATTGCTGCATGCTACGGGCCAGCCAAGGATCCGATTGGGCCTAAGTCAGGTATTTGCAACTAAGGTTCCAATCTTATCTCCCCCCCACACACACACACACTGATGCAGCTGTGCCATCAGAGTGAGTGCCGCATCCTGCAGAGGGGGAAGTCCTCAAGGTACCTTCCATGTAAGGGAACATTTCTTCCCTTCCCAGTGGTAAATCTTTAGCGCTAGAATGTGTCTATTTGGACCTGAGCCAGCGAAAGTGCTGGCACATGTCTGAGTGGACCCAGGAAGTCTGATCAAGGCATTGGGGTAGCTGGCCAATGTGCAGTCTTGGGACACAATGGCTCCTCCTCCATCCTCTCAAACCCTGCCCTTTCCCTCCAACCTGGAAGTAATTGTGGTGACATGGTGATGTCACCACAATAACATTAGGACTGCTGCGGAGGTGCCTCCTGCCCACCACCTCCATAGCAGTAATTCCGGTTGTCCAGCTGCTGAGAGTGAGGCCAGCTGGCTTCACTCCAAGTGGCAGTGCTGGGAATGACGGCTGCAGAGGCAGTGGGCAGGCTCACCATCCCCAGCGATTCTTGGCACGGCTGGCCTAGCAGCCTCCAGGAGAAGGCCTCACTCCCAGCAACCTGCTCACCATCTCCACAGCAGTGTTTCCCGTTAGCAGTGCCATTGTTAGGGGCGACTGTGCTGTGAATCGTTTTGGGATGGCGGGCAGCAGGCTTGCCACTCCCCCCCCCATGGGAGATCCGAAGTGTCACCCTGTACCATGTAGTATCTTATGGCTCTGTGCAGCTATGCTACTGGATCAAAGCTTAGAAGGGGGGAATAGCATATTATACGGCATGGCTGCCTCAGATCCTGCCTGCCCTTGTTCCACACCCATTCTGGCCCGTCTCCCTCTCCCTGCCTGTTCCACCCTTTCCCACCTCTCCCCCTCCATGCTGACTTGCAGCACTGGGGAATGTGACAGATCCACTGCTACTCATTGCTTCTGGTGGGGATACAGCTGCTCCAGATGGTGGGCCGTGTTTGCCTAAGGCTGTATACTTAGTTCCAGTATAAGTAGGCCCCAATAGGATTGCCCATCAACCAGTCCATCCAACAAAGGTCATCCTAATTCTCTCTGAGTCAAAATTCACATAAAGATAATTTTAAGGGACTAGAATTATATACTGACCTCCAAAACAAGGAACAGCAAACTTCCTCCTCATCTTAGTTCCAGAGTTCTTAGCAACTTGGAAGGACAGGGAGAAAATACATTTTCTGCAACTCAAAAGTCCGATAATGTGGTTGTTTGGTAAATGCATCTTTTCCTTGGCACTTTATATAGTGGGTAATGAAATAAACCAGATCCTCTGCTTCATCTTATTCAGCTATTTGCCTTTTGCCTCCATGTGTTGCAGAAATGGTTTCCTATACTACAAATCTAAAAAAGAGGCTGGATTGACTGTGCACTGATGGGGCACGTGCAGGAGGGGGTGGGCGATGAATACACCTTTGGCTCTCCTGTACCTTGAAAGTCATCTTGAAATTACTTCGAGGTTGAGGGTTCCGTGGCTGCTTGATTAGCTAAGCTGGTAATTCAAGGCTACAGAGTGTGGACAGCAGATGTTCCTTTGCCAAGGGAATGCCACATGACATTTTATTTTCTCGATAATTACGAAAGCTTACATAAGATCGCTAGATAGGATGAAAGTCAATGAACAGCTCCTCAAGAAACTAAGAGTCCTGTCATACTGATCTACCTTTTTTTGTCTTTTCCAAATTATTGCCTTCTCTCTCTCTCTCTCTCCCCCCTCTTCTGGACTGAGGTTCTGAATGGATGGATTGAACTATGGACCACAACATTATTAATGTACATATGTGTTTGGCATTTTTGAAGCCAACGTTCCCAAACTCAGTACTGCTATACATGCTAAGAGGACAAGAACTGGAACTGCTATTCTGACTAGTAACCTTGCATGACCCACTTCATCCTGGTTCCAAGCGGAGGATCAGAACTTGTCTCTGCTCTTCACTGCCCTGAAAGTATCATCAGGCCCTGAGCCAATCACAGTCATGAAGTTACAGGGTTGTGCTGCTTCTGATCCCACAGAATCTTGTAAGTGGTGCTAAGGGACTACCGTTTGACTCCTTGGAGGTTGGCCAACAGGGTTCCATCTTGTCTTTAATATATACAGGCAACCTCAGGGACTGTTCATTGCCGGGGTTTAGATTGCAGTGTCATCAATGGGATGACATTCAGCTCAATCTCTTGTTTTCATCTAACCCCTAGCAACAGTGGACAAATTTAGCTAATGCCTGGGGGCTGTGGTGGGTTAACCAACTGAGACTTAATTCAAACATTATGGAAGTGATGTTAGTCAGTAGGAAAGCTAGTCCATGGGTGAGTAGTCAGCCTGATCTAGATCGAGTCGCACTCCCTTTTAAAGGGCGTGTGTGCAGGTGGTGGTGCTCCTTGACCCAGCTTTACTCTTGGAGTTGGAGGTGATGTCTATGGCTAGGAATTTCTTTGCACAGATTTGGTTAGTACTCCAGCCACAGCCCTTTCTGGAGAACACAAATCTGGTCATCATCTTGCATGCATCAGTCACATTCAATCAATCAATCACTAGTATTTATATACCGCTTTTCAACATAAAGTTCGCAAAGCGGTTTACAGGCAAATAATTCAGGTCTGACTATTGTAGATGATTGCAGCATGCTCTACATGCCAATGTCCTTAACACGTATTTGGATATTGTAGATGGTGGAAAGTTTCACCTGCAGGCTGCTACCGGATACTAATTATCCAGATCATATAATTTTGGTTTGACTCCAGATCCATTTTGAGACTCAATTCAAGTTTATTTGCTTTTAAAGCCCTAAACAGCTTGGATCCAGAATCTCCCTAAGAGTCTTCCTGCACGCTGAGGTCATCAGGCTTTGGGTTCCATCACCCTCAGAGATATGGTTGATAAGTACTCAGTCCAGGGCCTTCTCAGTGGCTGTACCCAGTCTTTGGAACACCTTCTGATCATAGTAGGCATGCCTGGTCAATTCCTACCTGTGTAGGCTGATTCAACCCACCCTTTGATATATGCTGACTGGGAAGGAGTGGTGCCAGACATCAGCCAGGTCAGATACTGACCTGACACCTGAGCTTCACTACTGGTGAGCTTCAATACTGGTGACTACTGGTGACAGTAGTCACCATGGTTCCATGGTGGGGGACCATGGGAGGTCCAGTTCCCCAGGGCCACCAAGCACTGCACACCCACACATGTTTACATGCACACCAACAGGCAAAGATAAGTCAATGACTTGATCATCACAGCCTTCTTCACTAACAAATGCGATTCCTGCTGGCTTCGAAGTTCAGTCACCTTTCTGATAGTGCTGAATGCTAGGATAATTTTTACTTTAGCATTAGTCTTCACCACTGAGCCACCAACTCCCTCCACTATCTGACTCCTGATGCCACCCTGAGTATGTAAGTTGGTCAAGAAGTGGGAAATAGAGTGGATGTCCGAGGAGTGAAACATCTATTCTGCAAAGAGATAATCTGGTTACATCAGTTTACGTAATTAAATAATAAACAGTACCATACTGGGAAATAAGAAGCATTGATGTTTAGAGTGTATACCTGGTACCTGAGTCTATTAATCCATGTAAGATGATGCATATTGCGGCAAAGAAAAAAAACCAATTTAATGTGTACACTGATGGAGTCTGAACTGTCAGTAACAAACTGGGAATATGATCTCGAGACTGTGATGGATTGTGCAATGAAAATGTCAGCCCCATTAACAGGAGCAATAAAGCAGGCAAATTCCACGCTAGAAATCATAAGGAAAGGGATCAAGAATGAGAATGCTAATACAGTAATGTCCCTATATATATGGATATGGATATGGTGAGGTCATGTTTGGAATACCATTGTACAGTTCTGGACACCACACCTCAGGTAGAGATATTGTGGAGCTAGAAAACCAGCAAAGGTCAGAAGGTTGGAATGCCTTCCTTAAGAGGAAAGGGTACAATATTTGGGGGGTTTTAGTTTGAAAAAAAAAGATAATATAAAGGGGAACATGATTGAGACATCTACCCAGTTATAGATGGTGTGCAGAGTCAAAGAAATTTGTCTTCCTCTCTCATAATATTAGAGTTGGGTTCATCCGGTAAAACTGATCAGTGGGGGATTTAAGATGGGGAAAATGAGGTGGTACCATATACGTAGTGTATTCTGAATCCATGGAATTCAATGTAATGATGGCCATGGACCTGGATAGCTTTGTGAGGAGAGTGGACACATTTATGGTGGGCAGGTCCATCTATGGCTACTGGTCATGATGGCTATGTGCTACCTTCAGATCCAACAGCCTGATGCCTTTGAATACCAGTTGCAGAGCAATGATGGGAGAGCATTGATGCAATGATCAATGATGGCCTTTTTTCCTACAGAGCAATGATGGCCTTTTTTCCTACTAGTGGCCTTTCCAGGGGGATGTGGTGGGCCACTGAGGGAAACAAGACGTTGGACTAGATGGTCCTTTGGCCTGATCCAAATGGGCTTTTCTTGTGGTCATAAGATTCCCATATTTTGATATTCCATAGCATTATAATGGAAACTCCTGTTAATAAACTACTCAGTTGTATGTTACAGGATGTAATTCTTTCCAGCACAGACCTAGCTGTGCCAATGGGGCATGTTCTGCATCCTGCAGTGGAACAGTAGTCACGGAGTCCTCTTCAAGGTAGGGGAATGTTTGTTCCCTTATCTTGGAGCTGCATTGCCCTTATCCCGGTGCTGAAAGTTGATTAGGATTGCGCCCACAGCCCAACAGAATAAGAAGGGTTGAAAACACACATATATGCTTGTATATGTGCCCTGCAAAGAGAAACAAAACAAGCCCCAAACCAAACTGATAGACCCTTTTTGCAGCCAAGTATAGTTAAGCCAGTGCATTCACTAGCTGGGATCTTTTCTGCTTCCTTCCTTGACACACAACAAATGGTTCTTTCTGTTCCCAGAGTGGTTTCCAGAGTGCCGCGCTTTGCACATCTACAATCCACATACAGAAACCAATATACAGCCACGAGTATGGAAAGAAAAGCCCAGGAATTATGTCGGTGTGGTTAATGCAGTTGTCTGTGGGCAAGAGCAGTGGAAAGCATTTCAATGAAAAGCAGGCTAAAGTTTGCCAAAGACAGCTCATCAGCCGATAGTGTTAAACTGCAGGCAGGAGCACTTACCCACAAATGGATCTATGTGTTTGTCAGAGAGATTGAGGACCACAAGTGTTATTATGACATTAGTGATCCTGAGATGGCTGTATCTTACATTGCGTGCTGCAAACCTTTTTAGAACATTATAAAATCCATATTATTGGTGTACAACCATTTTCTTGTTCCAAGTTGAAAAAAGGGACACCTGTTAGTGGAAGAGGCTTTTGATTTAGGACTATGCTTTGAACTTACTGTTTTGGCAAGAACCTCTAGTGTCATAATGAGCAGTGTTAAGCTCTAGCAATATTTTATAATGAGCAGCACCAAGGCCTATCAATAGGTAGAAATGAAGTATTGTGGAATGCTTAGAGTACACTAACAAGTTCTGGGGGTGTCATTTTGGAGCAATCATATGATTTTGGAGAAATGGAAAGCTAAAAACAGGCTTTATGCGTATGTAAAGGTTTTAGGAAAAACAAGTGTGCTAAGCACAATCCTAAATGGCAATCAATCAATCAATCAATCAATCAATCAATCAATCAATCAATCAATCAATCAATCAATCAA
>JAJKFI010000066.1:2153563-2165769 GCA_029204185.1 Lerista edwardsae | reverse complement strand
ATTATTATTATTATTATTATTATTATTATTATTATTATTATTATTATTATTAATTCAAAACACATGAAACACAATCAGGAGAGGAAAAAGATCACTCAAATATCATTGACTGGTATTGTTGGTCTAGTAGTAGTAGTAGTAGTAGTAGTAGTAGTAGTAGGTAAAATGTATAAATGTGGTGATTGTCTACCAAGCTGTCCTTAATTGCCAGGTGATGGCAATTAAGTTTCTGGAGGGGAGACTCTCTTAAAAATATGGATGCCTGTGGATGTTGTGGTCTATCACACAAAGAGATAATCCCTTCTGTAGAAAGTGCTCTTCAAGATCATTTGCTGTTTTGTAGTATTTATCATTGTTGTTGCATATCTCTTTAATCCTGAAAGCCGAGCTGTGAATTCTGTTTCTTTTTAAGTGCCTTGCATGGCTGAAATTCCAGTCCAAGTCAACGTGAACATCATATCAGTTGATTTGCAACGTAGATGTCTTACAACCTTGTTTTGCAATGTGGTCGGAAGAACATCAAGGAAGGGAATTTATGAATCCTCCAAAGTGGGGTTACCCTGAACACTGCGCTCTGCTTTTTGTGATTGTTGTCTCCACTGGTGGAATAGTCTTTCTGCCAGTGCACAAGCCAAATAAGATTGGGCTGTTCGTTTTGCAACAAATAAACTGCTCTGAGAACTACTTTTTGTTGTTGTTTGAAAAGCAGTATATAAATATTCATCATCACCATCATAATCATAATCATCAGTCTTGTTATGCTCTGCTTGTATTGGTTCCTCACTGCTAATTTATGGCATGTTTGCTTTCTGTATTGTTTTTATATGTTCTATATTGTTTTCATTGTTCTGTTTTAACCGCCTTGGGCAACATCTAGAGTGCAATCCTAAGCTGAGCTGGAACGGCGAGGGTGGCGGGTCTTTGCCAAATCCAGCACAGCTTTGGTGTGCTGGGGAGCCTTCCTGAGGCAAGGGCACGTTCGTGCACTTGCCCCAGGGGAGGCTCCAGCCTCCCCATTGGTTTCCTGAGATCTATGCCTGCTATATAGCAGGCGCAGGGCCAACAAAGCTTTGCAGCGCAAATCAGGGCTGTGCAGCCTAGTGATGGAAGCTACCTACTGGCCACATCTCAACCCTGCCCCCCTCCCAGGCCTGCATTCCTATTGCCAGTTCCTCCCGCCCACCCCCCACCCACAACTGCTCTTGCACTGAGTTTGGCTGGCGCAGGAGCGGCACTACAGTGCCTTGGCCTGGTGCCTTTGGGCCAACGCTGCTGCCAGGGTCAGCCCAACAGCACTACTGCCGATGCAGGTGTGCCGGTTGCCCCCCACGTCGGCGCTAGTGATGTTGGATCGTGTTTCAGCCTGTAGCGGCTTTTGTAGCAGCCTGGAGTTTTTCTGGGATCTGAGGAAGGAGCAAGTCCAGTCCAAGGCTGAGGGGGCAAAGCCAAAATAAGACAACCAAGAGAAAACTTTCACAGTGCTGACAGGGTGGTGTGAAGGTGCCAAGGGTCAGGGGGCTACTGCTACATTAGTGCAAGGCTATATGGGGAAGTGCTCTGTTAATCGGTGCTTGATTGGCTGGGATTCAACAAATGATGGCGGAGTAGGGCTGTTGAGGTAGGGATCAGGCTACAACCGGGTGGAAAAAAGGATGTTCCCACAGCCAGGGAGAGTGGGCTTATGCCATAAGTGATAGTAATGGGGATGGCCTTGTCCAATCCGCGCCAGACAGGGCCCTTGGTTTGCAGCCAAGTCTCTGCTGCCTCCCATAGAACAGAACCGGCAAGGATTCTGGGTCGCTGGGAGGCAGACAGTTTCTGGGCCCTGCACAGGCTGATGCAAGCATGTTGTGTTAGCCCAAGGCGCGTCCTAGGAGTGTGCCCTTAATGGGATAAAAAGGTAAAGGTTTCCCTCACGACCGGATGGTCTAGTCGTGACCGACTGTAGGGGGCGGTGCTCATCTCCGTTTCAAAGCCTGTAGAGCCGGCGTTTTGTCCGAAAGCAAACTTCGGTGGTCATGTGGCCAGCATGACTCTACGCCGTAGCACACAGAATGCCGTTACCTTCCCACCGAAGTGGTCCCTATTTATCTACTTGCATTTAGGTGCTTTCGAACTGCTAGGTTGGCAGGAGCTGGGACAAGCAAAGGGAGCTCACTCCGTCGCGCAGTCTTGAGCTACCAACCTTGCGGTTGGAAGCCCAGCAACAGCGGATTAACTCGCTGCGCCACCAGGTCCCTTAATGGGATAGAAGAGTCTAAAATAAATAAATAAAGCCGCCCGCTAAAGTATCATGGTAGAGCAGGGAAGGGATGCTGAGGCGAAGCCTGCCACTCCCCCTCTTAGTGTTCATGGAGCAAGCTGTGTAGGGAGACAGTTTAGCAGTAATGCTAGACTTTCAGTGAAAGCCGACGTATGTCTCCTCAGAAGTAAGTCCTCCTCCCAGGAGTGTATATGGGCTTTAATCAATATAGCGTTGATATATGATACTGACAAGAACATCCTAGGCCCTTTGCCTTCTCACCTCCCAGGAACAGTTCAAAATCCAAACGGAGTACACTAGGAAGATGTCCAACCACAAGAGTTAAAATTCTACTTTAACTCTATTTTCTGTATGTTGAAAGAAAAATACTGCTGCATCACCATCAGCTGCTACATCTTTCTGTATATCAGTTTCTGGGAATCACTGGGCCATTTTCCCAAGGAGGCTTTGGTGGGAAACTGGCAAAGCACTAATCAGTCTTGGTTAATGTGAATTATTGCTCACCAGTGCACAGTTGTAATATATTGGCACAGTTATGATTGTACAGGGAGACTGTTTGCGTGCTGCTGCTGTATTGTTAGATTGCTTCTGTGGCTTCATTCTACTAAATCCCGTTGCCTTACTCTATCTGACCCAGTGCCTGGGATTCCATTTCATCTGAAAACAGCATTATTGAACCGCTCTACACTTGGAATTTGTAGTAGCAGAGTGGCTCCCACCAGGATATTTAAGGTTTTTATGATGAGCAGTGTTAGTAGAGGCTCATCAGATGGTAGCTTGAAAAAACATCAATCAGTTATGGTATAATCCAGTAGCCACTACTGTGCGTGGAGAGGAGGGAGGCATGTGTGCAGGAAAGGGATGGCAAGCCCCATCTAGCCAGTTTCAGCAACATCCACTAGCCCAAAAGGTCTCTATATAGAGGTCTGCTAGCTCATACAAGATGTAGGAAGTCTGGTTTGGAACCACAGATAAGCCTGTCCCAATACACCCATCATATGACAGCCACCATTAGTCACACCACCACCAGACCTTTTTATCAGACGTTCTGGCTGAGCCCTGGTGTGCCACAGGGCTGCAGCCATCCCCTAGACGTGAACCTGTCCACTGACATTGTAGCTGGAGGTCTTCAAGCAGAGGCTGGACGACCAACGGTTAAGGATGCTTGAGCTCTGTAGCACCTATACCCGGGGAAGGCAACACGGGGCTCATGAGCTACAGGTAGCTTGTGGGGTGGTTGTCAGCGGCCCTTTTCATGTCAGAGCAGCAGCAGCAGCCACTGAGGAGCCGGAAAGGATGGGGCAAGAGCACAGAGCTGGCTAGCTCCGCCCTTTCCAGCTGCTCTCCTGGCCGGCAGGTGCTCTCATGAGATGGCTGCTCGAAGCGGGACTGGTGACTGCAGGATTGGGTGGCAGGAGAAGCAGCTTCTCCATGATGGTGAGAGGCAGAGCAGGTAAAGGGTGGAGAGAAAGGAAGTGAAAGATGGCTCCCTCTCCTGCCCAGAGCACCATAGGTGGGGGGCTTTCTTAGAAGTTCTCCCGCTCTCCAAAGCACGACCTGGTGACCTGCCCTGCAGAGGCGGTCTAGGCCGGGAGCACACCCCATGGCAAGGTGACAAAACCGCGCCCCTAGCATGTCGTCCCGCCCCCGTGCGCCTCCCCGCCACATCTCCCTGCACCCGGAAGAGCTCCATTTCGGAGTGTTCCACGTGCACGGGAGGGCGGGAGGGCCAAAAAGCGCCCGGACTCCATGCAATGGTGCCCCCCCCGCCGCCCGGTGCCCATGCAGCTTGCCATCCCTGCACCCCCCTGGATCCGCGACTGCTGCCCTGCTCCCTGGCTCTTAAGATTTTTTTCCTAAATATGGGGGAAGAGAAACCACAACCATGAGGGTTGTATTTATTAATGATCTGCTGTTTTGTGTGTGTTGCTTGTTGGAAAGATCCCCTGCCTTGTTCTAGAAATTTTTTTCTACAGTTAAATATGGGGAGATAATAGTAGTTCTTTGCCAGTTGGTCATTTTGTTAAGTAGTTCACGTATATCCAATGGTTACCTACCCTGACCTATAGGTCTACCTCATTATGAGAAAAGGATCCTGTTTTGTTTTTTTTTTTGCTTTTTTTGCAAAAAATACATTATTACTTATAAATAAATAAAATATGTCTTTCTAGATCCCCTTTTTAAAAATCTCATAAAGCTAGGTGGGTCCACCTAGTTGAGTGTTGGGAGATTAAGAGCAGATAAAAGGAAATACTTTTTTTACCCAGTGGGTAATTAATCTGTGGAACTCCTTGCTACAGGAGATGGCGATGGCATCTGGCCTAGATGCCTTTAAAAGTGGACTGGACAGATTTCTGGAGGAAAAGTTCATCACAGGCTCCAGGTCATAAGGAGGTTCCAACCTCCTTATTTTAGAGGTAGGCTACCTTGGAGTGCTGGATGCAGGGGAGTGGCAATGAGATGCACGTATTTAGTGGTCTTGTGTGTTCCCTGAGGCACCTGGTGGGCCACTCGGTGGCATTTCTCAGGGAGGGCAAAGCTCTTAGTTTTGCAAGAAACCTCACCTTGCCGTGGAAATCACTCCTCTCCTGCACCATTTTAGCCAATCCTCACAGGGAACAGCAACATCTTGGCGTTGCTTACTGGCTACAGCAGCAAGGGAGAGGAGGGATTTACATGACAGGATAAAGCTTCTTGCAAAACTTAGAGCTTTGCCCTCCCTTTAGAAATGCCTCTGGGGCCACTGTAAGATACAGGAAGCTGGACTAGATGGGCCTTTGGCCTGATCCAGTGGGGCTGTTCTTATGTTCTTATGTCCAGAAAGAGTGTCATTTTAAAAAGTGGGTCACAGTGCTAAAACGTTTGAGAACCACTGCTCTAACCAATCCAGGGGACATTTACAACACAATACTATTGGGCTCTACTGCTGCCAGAACTAGCTTTCTGGTAGTGGTAGACTAAAAGTGGTAAAGGTAAAGGTTTCCCCACAACCAAATGGTCTAGTCATGACCGACTCTAGGGGGCAGTGCTCATCTCTGTTTCTAAGCTGAAGAGCCGGCGTTTGTCCAAGGACAAGTTTCTGTGGTCATGTGGCCGGCATGACTCTATGCCAAGGTGCACGGAACACTGTTGCCTTCCCACTGAAGTGGTCCCTATTTACCTACTTGCATTTTTACATGCTTTCGAACTGCTAGGTTGGCAGGAGCTGGGACAAGCGATGGGAGCTCACTCCATCACACGGTCTTGAACTGCCAACCTTCCGGTCAGCAAGCTCAACAGCAGTGGTTTAACCTGCAGCCCCACCACATCCCTAAGTGGTAGACCACAGCCATGTTAAATTGTGCTCTGGAATTGTGGAGAGCTGCTCGCTTCCAGACCACTGCTGGAGAGGCTGGAGCAGTCCTGCACATGATGGAGGGAAAAGGGGTGCCCACCCTTGATTGGTGGGGTGGTTTTAAAGGGGTTGGCCCGGAAGACATAACGGGGCAGAATGGAAGGAGCATAGGAGACATGTCAGAGGCGGGAGGAGGTGGCACCCAGGACTGATAACTTGTGCCTAATGCCATCCCCTTGGGTAGCGGCTGTTATGTCCCTTAAGTCTCTTTGGATTTGCACCAAGTAAAGAGCTGGTGCAGGGAAACCATTTTCCCTTTCCTCTCCCAAGCCTCCCAATCTGCATCCTTCCCCCACCATAGAATGAAGCCTGTTTTGCTTCATGGCTGCATGCAACAATATGCATAACCCATGGGATTGGACTCTGAGTAATCGTTGTCCCATTGATATTAATGAGCCTTGTTACTTGTCCCATTTTTATTCATTTCAGTAGATTCTCAGCATTAATTTTGCATCAGTCTACCAGGATTGGAGCATTTCTGATTTGATCTATTACCATCCCAACAGAGCAAATGGGATCTGTCTTCATTTTTCTCTTCATGAGAGCTCAAGCGCTCAGCAGCTTCATGTGTAGCCAAAACCTCAGTTACACAACCAGCCTGGAGATCTGTGAACAAAGATGTCAGCTCCTTTCCACTTATAGCTCCTGAATAAAACCGCTGAAAAATTATGGATTTCAGTTTAATTAATATTCAACTGAAATTCTTAATCTCATTATACCACATCCAGATATTGCATTCTATGTTTGCACATTGTCACAGAAAACCAAATGCTGATGAACATGTGTGAAATCTCTCTGAAATAGGTTGATTTAATGATTTTGAAATGGCAAGCGACATGGATGAGTCAATGTCACATGAGCATGGCAAGTAAATGAGTGGTGCACGACAACTGGTATCTTGAGTCCATCTATTAAAATCCTTGAGTTTTCGGAGAAAAAAGGTCATCACAACAGAACATAAGCAGCTTTTTGGGTGTATTTTTTTCTGGCACAAGGGTGACATTTTATTTAAGCATTCCATCTTTCTGGGCGGCATTAAATATTTTAACAGAATGATGCCCAAGAATAATAAAACACCATGGCTAATAAGATGTACAAATACGGGACTATTTTCAGCTTTGAAAGTGGAATGCTAGTTTTTGTCAAGGAAGGAAGCAGAAGGCAAAGCTCCTAACAAAATATTCCTGTGCAGGTGCCAATTGCTCAATAGGATGCAAGCCATGAACAGTAGCACTACTGCTGTGCTAAGAAGGTTCAGTTTTGGATACAGATATGCTCGCTTCATAATGCTTAAGTGCATCCCACACTGAGCATCATTCCCTATAGTTTTGCTCAGGGGCGTAGCTAATGAAAGTGTAGCCCAGTGCAGAGGGCAAAATGTTGCCCCAGAAGCAACATCACAGCAGGAAGTGACTTAACAGTTTTTTTTTGTTTTCTGTTTTTTTGGTTATAATGTTTGATAAAGATATTACACTCTGGTTTGTTTCATTGCATTCTGCATTAAATTACCTTTCCAATGATATATAACATGGTTTTATTCATGCATACCAAGGTTTTTGCAATTCTGGCCACTAATGTCAAGCTCAGCTTGTTGTCCCCCTAAAGCTTGTTGCCCAGTGCAATTGCACCCCCTACACTTCTTTAGCTATGCCTCTGGCTTTGCTCATCACCATCACCACCATCACCATGAAGAGTATATGATCCAATCTGAAGAATGCCCCAGCCTTACTGCACTGTCACCCTTGCCCTGCCCATCACCCCTCTATCCCCACTTACCTGTCTGATCTGCTGACAACTGCAGCATTACCACATGCAGTGAGGGAGATCTGCACACCTGAAAGTCCCCTTTCTCCTTTTTGCCTGCTAGAATGTTAGTACTGCAATACATGTAGATGTCATTTTCTAGTGGCCAGTCCAAGTGGCCTTTATGAAAACAGAACTTTCAACAGCACATTTATTTATTTCTGTATTTATATATTACCTTTATCATCCTACAGCCCAATCCTAAGCAAGGCCAACCAACATAACAGGGCTGTATCCTAAAGCCCAACAGGAGGCAGCAGCAGCAACATGCAGGACAAGGGGAAGTTTTCCCCTTGCACCTGCGTAAGCCCCGGTTGCCCCTATGGGCCTGCTCAGATGTGTGCCTACTGTTTTGCAGGTGCAGAGGAACGTGGACAGGAGCAGCCTGAATCAGGGCCGTCCTGGCCAGGGACAGGCTTTAGAATATGGCACTACGGCCATCCTACGCCACTGCCCGTCGCTGCCCACTGTGCTGCCCAGTTATGCCTCCGGCACACCTTTGGAACACCCTCTTGGAGGCCCTGCGCTGATCAAGCGCTGCCGACGCTCAACTGGCGCAAGGCCGGCACTGCTGATGGTTGCAGCAGTGCCCGAGTGTTGGCACTGCTACTTGCGCCGGTCCAGCACCATAGGGCTGACGCAGACGTGCTTGACGGCACATTTGCAACAGCGTTCGGCTGGCACAAGAACATAGCTTTGGTTCAACGGGGGTATAGGATTGCACTCCTAATCAGATATTACTGGTTTACATAGGCAGACTATCCTAGACCCATAAGAAGAGCCCTGATGGATTATATTAGGCCAAAGGCCCATCTAGTCCAGCTTATGTCACAGTGGCCCACCAGGTGCCTAAGGGACCCATGCAATATTGTTCTATTCATATATAGAAGCTTTCAGTCCCCAAGTGTTTCCCATTGCATGGTGTAGTCGTCTCTCTGGCTCCATAGCCATGCCTTTGAGCTTCTGCCAGAAACAGGAGCATCGCCAGGCAGGATCTCAGATTGTTAATGCTCTTACTGACTGACATTCTCAGCATTGTGTTCCGCTCTCTCACAGTGTCATGCCAGCGACTCCTCTGTCACCAAGGGTCATGACGACTTGTCAGCGACTTCCGGTCTCCTCTGCATGCATAGATGAGCAAAGCTTAGCTTCAGGGAGACTTAAAGAGGCTCAACTTCTGGAACACACTTTCTGCCCTCCTGCATTGCATTTTGCGACAACAGAAAGGCTGCAGCCCCACCAGAACGCGGGTTCTGACATTGCAGTAGCCTGTTAAGATTGGGCCCTCTTTTTTATTAACCACTCACTGGTCGGTCATCTGAGCACCCCACCACACATGTAGCATACACTCTGTTGGCACCGAGGCATGAAGGAAGATGGTGAGGGATAAGATTAGACCACAGACATTGTGGTTTACCAAGTTACCAGAGTTCACAATAGATTTTCATCAAATCAGCTAAAGGCAAATCTCTTGAATCTTTGATTTGAATCTTTGGCATAGGCTAACCACTAGGAATCTTAGAGTGCAATCCTAACCTGGAGTTAGGCCAGCAAAGTTTGGCCAGCATAAGGGACACTGTAAAGTATGTTTGGACCACTCTCAGAGTCAGAGAGGCCAGAACAGAGATGTGCGCCATCCTCCCTGACTCCGAGAGTGGTCTGAACGCACTTTACGGTGTCCCTTGGGCCAGCCAAACTTTGCCGGCCTAACTGTGTTGGCCTAACTCCAGGTTAGGATTGCATTCTTAGGTATGTTTTGCATAAGCCCGACAATGCTTGCAAACACAGAATGCCTATCCTTCAATATAATTTTTAGAAATAGCTGTTAATTCAGCTAAGGAAATTTGGTGGGTTATGCCTGTCACAAAATAGAGTCTCAAGGTCAACTTTTTTTAATCGATAGGACAAATTGTCTTGAATTTCTGATGAAGACAGCATTTAGCTTTATAATAACAGAATGCCAACAAAGCCACTCAGTTGAACGATAGGGCAGTTCCCAGAGAAAAGAAATATGTAAAACAGTGTAACCAAAAGGTCAGGAAGTGGAAGACATATAGTGGGTGACATTCCTTTTCAGAGCTCAACTGCATACAAGATAAGCGGCTGACATTTAAAGACAGCTAGTGTCTCTCTGATCCTCTCTAGCCTTTTCTGCCTGCCCCTAGAATCCTCAACAGTCAAAACTGCAGTGGTCTCACTAGGCTGGGGTGAGGGGGCGGCTGCCCCCAGGCACAAGGCTTGAGGGGGCACATCACCACACTGTTCCAAGCCTTCCTTCGGGGATCTTTGGGCCACTTTGGGCTCAGCTGCTGCATGCACTTGCCCTTGTTGGCAAAATCTTCCACCCCCAGAGAGCACTGCCTGAACAACAGGACAATCCAAACAGACAAGAAACTGACAAGGAAACAGACACAGGATGAACAGTTGAACAGTTGTTTATTCCAGGCTAACAGACTGAACCTGAATGAAGATAGAGCTAAGTAAAAAAGGTACATCACCAGATGGAATGACCAAGGGAATAGGCATCTAGACCCAGCACATTACCTCTTCTATAGATTTGAAGGAATGAACAATGTTGAGATCCTAACTGGCATTCAGCTGGAATCTGTTCTCTTCCAGGAGTCTACAGCTCACGATCCTTTCCTTTCGGCTCTGGCTGTTACCACTACACCCGCCATCCTAGGAACTCCTTGCAAGTGCACCCATGCTGGCTTTTATAGTTTTCCCTGGAATATTCTGGAAGCCTTTCCGTAAAAGGTAAGACTATCTTCTCGACGTTACAGCAAGAGTTTCCATCCTGGTCCTCCAGGGCTCTAACAGTTCTTCCTGCCATTTTCTAGTTAAGTCTGCTGTCATTTTCTGAGGTAAAACATTCTGCCCTTTGTACTGAAGGTGAGCCTTCTGACCCATAATCTGAGGAAAACTGAAAATTTCCCCAACACCGTGGATCATGTTTTTGCTGCTCGCTGGCGAGTGCACACAGCAGCTGGGTCTAAAGTGACCCAAATACTGCCGAAGGGAGGTGGGCTTTTCACATTTAAATCAATGTGAGAGCCCAGAAAGTTAAGGGGCAATATGATCCTCCCCAAACTTCTGGAACACCGAGCTCCAGGTAAGTGCCATCACCCCAGCTGTGGTCCTTCATATTATTTTCAATGAACAGACTTTGGCTCAAGAAGTTTGAATTAGGCCCCAGCAAGAACATATCAAAAGACAATGATAACCCTCCTTAAAAACCAAATGAATCAGCAAATAATTGAAATATAAAACAAATTAATCTGCGCTAGCGATCTCATTTACTAATGGTTAGTTGAAGTAGCTGTTCCTTAAGGTCATTTTTGTTGTTTAACATAGGTAATTACTTTAACCAGAAGTCCATGCCGCAGCTGACGTTTGGAAATGAGTGAAGAGCCCTTGATTAATTGGTCTTATCAGCAGCCATTACTGATTAGATTTTTCGTGTTATTAAATTCTAGTCAAGGACAACCCAGTAAACTGTTGTATTGCGTAGTGCGTTACAAGTGTCTTTGACATAACTTTTTAAACTGCATAGAGCCTCTAGTCTCTTGTGCTGGTACAACAGTATTCAAGAAGAAATGGGTGTAAACTCAGAAAACACAAAGGCTTTCACAAAGTGATTTCTAAGCATCCTGACCTTAAGGTCAAAATCTGGACATGATGGATGCCATATTGTTGTTCCCATTCCTCCCCCTTTACATATACAAAAGAGGATGGTATGCAGTTCTGAACCTCGACCTCTGCACTCTCTTATCCCAACAGTTCATCTATGAAATGGAAGTGAATGACCTAATCCTGTTCTTCAGTAGTGCCAGCCCAGTGACCGCTGCACCAGGCTAGGATTCTTGCAAATGTGCCATAAAGCATGTTTGTGACACCTGGAGAGCAAGCAGTGCTCAATCCAGGAGCAGCACCCAGTGGAGCAAGGAAGCTCTTGCTGGGTGGCTCAGAAACAGGGAAGGGCGGGAAGAAGTGTAATGGGGCAGAGGAAGGTGGAGAGGAGGTGGTTCAGGCCGAGACTGGGGCAGAATATCATATGCAGTATCCTATTCCCATTGTATGTGGTACCCTATTCCCCCTCCTGGGCCTGAAAACCTGACTCCAGGCTTCTTGGAAATGCACTAGCGGTTTAAGTGATACAGATCCAAGCAGCCCCATTGGGCAGACTGGGGCTTTATCCAAGGTAAGGGAACAGATGTCCTCAGCTTCCTTCGAACCAGCATAGGATACAGCATGGGCCATGCAGTCCCACCGCTCCAGTGCTGATTTGGCTGGAAGTGGTTGCTTCAAGCAGTAGGTGGGGAAAGGGGATAAAGTGGCAGGGTTGTCCCTTGCTAGTTTTTTGCCCAGCTGGTTGCTGTTCACCCTCGACTCACTTGCTCCCTTTGGAGAATGGGGAAGGGGGCACACCTCCCCTGAAAATCACAGCTGCAGAGTAGAGGGAGATAACAGAGGCTGATATCAACCTGCTCCCAAACACCCCCCTGAAAGGAGCACAGTTGGGAAGAGGACTGCCACCTCATTTTTTATTTACCCACTTTTCTCCCAAAGCGGCTAACAAAACATTAATAACACTGTATTTAAGCAAGGAAGCTGGGTGTGTACCACAATATACAGTAATTCCAATGAAATTCATAGCAGACATTTTCAAAGCACAGGAGAAAAAGAAAGAAAGAAAGAAAGAAAGAAAGAAAGAAAGAAAGAAAGAAAGAAAGAAAGAAAGAAAGA
>JAJKFI010000066.1:2105253-2153553 GCA_029204185.1 Lerista edwardsae | reverse complement strand
AGAAAGAAAGAAAGAAAGAAAGAAAGAAAGAAAGAAAGAAAGAAAGAGGAGCAGAATGTACAATGAGGTCATCTGTGGAAGAGAGACTGGAAACAGGGAAGAGCGTCAAACTCTAAGGTCAGGCGGTTGTGATGGACATGCGGAAGATCCAAAGAGGAGGTAGCTTGTGGCGTCAGCAGTGAACCTCCCTGCTGAATCCAGAGCACACAGGGTTAATCTCCCTTGGCTAGCCTCAGAAACGCAGCTGTAGCCTGTGCAGGCTAATGAGGGCCCTGGCTATAAAGGAAGGATGCTGTGGTGGTGGTGGTGTATGGGACACTGGAGAGAACTGGCTGACCTGTATATGGCAAACCTGGATGGACTATTGACCATGAGCTTGGATTCTGATTTGGTTTTGGTGTGACAAGGACCCTGACTGGCCTGGCTTACTGGTTATTGGACTGCCTGTTGACTGCTGAACTTGGATCACTGACTGGTTTGTGAACTCTGACTTGGCTTACTGACCCTTGGACTGGCTGGTGGACAACTGGACCTGGATTGTGGATTTACGACACCCTTTGATTCTGGCTTGGACTTTCTGGCTTTGGACTGACATTGATTGGGGTGGCTGCTGTGACTGAGAAGGTGAGGCCCAGTGTGTTCCCTCCACTGTTTAAAGGGGAAACTAGTCAGCCTCGTGTGGGCATCAAGGCCCTCAGGGAGGCCCAGCAAGGAGTTTCTGGGACAGCTGCTCTCCAGGCCTGGCACCTAGTCTTGCAAGTTATGAGGCTGTAGCCCAACTCCTAACCAACTTTTCAGCCCTGGTATAGCTGTGCCAATGGGACATGTGCTGCATTCCGCTGTAGAGTGGTAGTCACAGAGGCCACCTCACAGCAGTAGTGAACCTGAGGGAGGGCAAAGAGGCAAAAGCCCCAGGTGCTGGGCTCTTGGGGGTCGTGGTAATGCAGTACGTGCCCCCTACCCATGTGCTGTTTGCCGTATACTGTTCTGGGCAGAGGAAAAGGGGCGGTGAGTGCTGGAGGCAGCATGTGCCTTGCATACACCCTACAGAGGCGTGCAGTGCACATTGCTGCAGCCAGCTGCCTGCTCCTTTAAGCCAGCTCTGGCTTTGTAAGCCAGCTTAAAAGGGTGGCTGGCTGGTTAGAACAGTGTATCCCACACTCACCTGGGGGAGAAGCCGCTCACATTTAAGGGGTGGGAGACTGGCTGGAGTGGCTCCGCATGCCCACCTGCCTCCCCAATGCCATGGTTTATGGGGTCAGGTGAGTGGAAACGAAGCTGGCTTCTTCTATTTAAATCAGGCTTAAATGGTTTTTAAGTGGGAAGAGGCAGGAGAAATGGGGTGCTAGGTAACGAGAAACATCAGACAGGGAGAGAGTTGAGGGTTGCCACGTGTCCCAGGGCGCAACCCTAACCTGGAGTTAGGCCGGCACAGTTTGGCTGGCACAAGGGCCACCGTCAAGTGTGTTTGGAACACTCCCAGAGTGTCATGAAACTTGTTTCATGTGGATCTTGTTTTGCATTGGAGTTGGGAGGTGAAGCAAACTACTTGTGTGAAGGAGGGGTCAGGTGAGGGTGATTGGCCTTAATGAGTTGAACCTGAAAAGCTTCAGAGAGCAGGACCTCTGAGCTTCTCTCAGGGAAGGTTAGCCTCATGGTGTGCTGTGAGAGCCGGTTGCAGTCAGTGAGAGGTAAAAATCCTTTAGGATGTTTTTTTTTGTCTTTGTCCTTTGGAGTTCCTCTCAGTTAGGGTTTTATTGTCATTTTAATATTCAGGTTTTATGGTACAGAGGCTCTGTGGCTTTGCTTTTAACCTTATGTGTATTTCATAAAAATTGGGTTTTTTAAAAAAATTCCTGTTTGGATTTCTCTTGAAAGGGGTTTGTCCAGGATCTCCCCTTTTTTATTGTAAGCCTGGACTGGTGGCAGCGGCAGCTACCTGAGGGAAGTGGGCCCCCCCCCCTTACATAACACACAGTTAGGAAGGATGGCCCATGTCTGTGTACTGGCCTCTCTGACTCTAGGAGTGGTCCAAACATACTTTTACAGTGTCCCTTGTGCTGGCCTAACTGTGCCAGCCTAACTCCAGGTTAGGATTGCGCTCCCAATTTCATCCCAGGAGCAGAAATGCAGATAAAAACCTTCAATGGGAAGGTATCCTTGAGGGATTTCCCGTATCCCGAGCCTTAGCCCAATGTAGGAATGTGGTGTGCAATTAATTGTACCCATGTAATATAATGAAGCAGTAGAGTCCTGAAATGGCATAATGGATCCCAAACTTAGCTGGCACACAACACCCCTGCAGCCTCTTCTTTACGGCTGAGTCGGGCACTGCCATCTTGCATCTCATGAAACATTGCAAGATCCAAGGTAATGGTACCCAAATCTCATGTGATTTTGTGAGATCCAAGGTGGCTGTGCCTAAATCTCACATGATTTGGGCTCCATCATCTTGGATCTTGCAAGATTTCATGAGATCCAAGATGGTGGCATTGGAGGAACCAATCAGAGGATGATTAGGTACATCCCACAGCACCCCTGTGATCATGCGACACACACTTTTGGGACCCCTGGCAGAATGGACTGTAATAGTTCAGACTGCAAGGGAATGATTTTGGGGGTACCCATTTTTGAATGATGTGGGACGTGGTGGAGCAGCGAGTTAATCCGCTCTTGCTGGGCTTTCGGCCGCAAGGTTGGGAGTTCAAGATTGCATGATGAAGTGAGCCCCCGTTGCTTGCCCCAGCTCCTGCCAACCTAGCAGTTTGAAAGCACCTAAATGCAAGTAGGTAAATAGGGACCACTTCGGTGGGAAGGGAACGGTGTTCCGTGCGCTATGGTGTAGAGTCATGCCAGCCACATGACCACGGAAGCTTGTCCTCTGACAAAAATGCCGGCTCTACAGGCTTTGAAACAGAGATGAGCACCGCCCCCTACAGTCGGTCACGACTAGACCATTCAGTTGTGTGGAAACCTTTACCTTTATTTTTGAATGCCTCCCCAAGTTAAAAAACACACCTAAACAACTTCCTATCAGTTGAAACAAATGAACAGAGGTGAAAGAAAGACTTCTCTTCTCTTAGGCAGCCACTGTCCATCTGCTTGCAAAGGCCTGAACTGTGATGGCCTTCAGCCATTCTAGCGTTTTTGTAAATAACTGCTTCATGAAAGAAATCCCTTTTTCTCAGAGATGGGAGAGCTTTTACAAGGAGTGGTGACTAATTGCCTGAAATAATCAGCTGCTGTCTGGAAAGAGTAAATTCACCCATCACCATATGCCAAGTCTGGTGTTTTAGAGGAATGGCTGGATAGAACTGTCATATTGTCAAGAAGACTGAATTGCCAAAAAGTACTCTAAACATTCTATGAAAAAAAACATAGTTTGAAAAATAATGTATTTTCTCCCATCCCAGCTTTAGTCTCAGCCACTCAAAAATTTGATCACGATGAGGTCACTTTCAAGCCATCACACCAGAGTAGTTATTTGCTCTGAACAGTGCAATCCTAGGCAGGTTTACTTAAAAGTAAATTACTCGCTAGAATAAGAGTTATTTTTAAAGGACTGCAGCCTAAAAAGTGGAAGTTTTGCTCAAATGCAAGACAGACACAAATGCTGGCAAACCAAATTAAATAGAACACGACAATAATGCAATCTGAGATGGAATTTGGAGAAAAATGGCTACAAATTTTTAATATTTTACAAGCTTTGATTTAAATTCCAAAGAAGTGGTGGGAACATTCACTGCAGAAAACATTAAAGGACCACCTCACTAAATTCATTCTTTGCCTCAGCTTATATTGCAGAACAAATGCAGACACGCTCAAAACATGGTTTTCCAGCATTGTTTTCTGGTTTCTTTTCATGAAACCAGGTGCAAGTACTCCTACCTTTCCCCCCTTTAAATTGAGCTGTATTGCAGGGGGGCATAGCATCACTATGAGGGGGACAGAGCATATGTTTTGCAAGGAGTTTTCTTTTTTATAGTTTTTTTAATTTCATATATAGGTAAAGGGATACAGTGGTTCACACAAAAGGTACATATTGATTACAGCTTAATCATCTTCACTTTGTTACTGTTTGCATACAATCTATATATCATTTATCATCATCTTAATTGTCATGTATACAGATCTTACTAACTCTTATTCTTCATTCTTATTTACCTAATTATCAACAACCTAACACTTCTATACATTAATACGTTAACTTCTAATCTTTATTTCAGTTCTTCTATCCATTCATAAATTTTCCAATGTTTTTGAATCTTATTTATATCACCTTCTTACGTGTGTCTCCTACAAGCAGATAATATCCAATTTCAATTTCTCTAATTGATAAAAAAATCTGTTTGTTTTTTTTTAGGGAAGTTCATTCCGTTCACGTTCACTGAGAATAACTTGGTTTGTGCTTCCATCATTATTTCCCTTGTTTAGCTATCGACTTTTTCTCCTTAGCTGTATCTTTCCTGATTTTCAGTCTCCGCGTTCTGGGTGGCAAGGCGTTTTACCTTGCTGTGCAAATCTCTCCTCTCTCTCGCAGTCATAGTCAGAAAGTAACACCGAGGCATTGCTTTCCCATGGGGACTGGATATAATGGCAAGGGACAGCAGAGACTTGCATGGCAAGGTAAGGCTCCTTGCAAAATGTAGTGCTCCGCCCTTCCATAGGCATGCGGGTGGGGTGGGGTGGGGAAGAAGTGGTGTTCAGTGAAAAAAGCCTGCATGGCCCGCCTTCCTGCCTCTGATTTCAAACAGCCCAACTCTTAGGGTTGTGAGTGCTGGTGGAACACATGTAGCGCTTGCTGCTGAAAAATGGCCATAAAGCCATTAACATGGTGTAAGCTCAATAACATGTTGCCTGGGCGCTGGTGGGAAAGCCTGAACATCTTGTCCACCCTGAACACTTTACTACTATTTGTAGGCTTGCATTTGGTCTCCAACCCGGACAGAGGTAGTGATGTCATTGCACTTCCCCATCGTCCTGTTCGCTATCATTTCCTTCCGGGTGCCGGGGTGTCATAACAAAGGTAAGTGCCTTAAGCCTACTTCCTCCTATCCATTGGCTTGCTTGCCTTCATCTGCCCCCTTCTTTTGGGCCGCTACAACGTTCCCTCTCTTGTCTTTAGTTCTTCTCAGATGGTGGACCAGTCCCAGTAAGGGGGTTCAGATTCAGCTGCCGCCACTGCCCCTAAGCCCACCCTCTTCCTGGGAATTTAGATTGACTCAAAGAAAAAAAATCCAATTTTCTATTTGAGGGAAACTGGCTTGTTTTATTGCCAAGTCCACACAAGTTGGCATGGTGGCAAACCTTGCCGATTTCTACCGGTGGCAAACATTTTTAAGGGCACTTGCTGTAGTTGAGTGTCTCCTTAATTAGGCTTAATAGTCTTCACAAGCAAGTTGATTCCACATTGCCCAAGAGAGAAGGTAATTAATTCCTCAACACTGTGCACGGCAGAAAAACTGCCGCTCTTCCTGACTTCACAACCATTGTCAACACACCCTGAGTGGTTTAATTGCCTCTCTGCAGCAGTGCCTTTGAATATACGTTGCTGCAAGTGGCATTGTCTCAAGGCCAGGAATCGGGTTTGGATGGGAGCCCATTTCCAATCAGCACGAGAAAGTGTTACCACTCAAGGCTTCTGCATTCCTATTCACATGGAGAACGGTAGTTATTGTCACAAAACTGGAACTGTATCCTTGGCAACTCCAGCAAATAGAACTTTTTTTTTAAAAGGAAGGAATCAATACAGTACAGGCTAATACAAAATCTAATCAATAGGAAGAAGCTACAGAAATACAAATAGAGCTATCCCTAACTTGTAAAAGAAATTACATTCATCAACATCTTTGGAAAAAAAATGCTGTTATCTTTTTTTCAAGGTATAGAATGAGGGTGGGTTTTTTTTTACCTTTTCACATTCAGACTCTTAGGTATGGCAGAATAGGAATGTGGACTCCTGTGTCAATTTCTGACCAACTAATATATTTCTGCATCAGAGAAAACAATGCAGCTTTCATTTGAAGGCCATCTTCTGTTACCTGTACCACATTACCTTCTTTTGTTTCCTATTAGCTATGGTTGTGTTGGAGTCTTTTTAAAGTGTGCTTTGCTGGAGAAGAGCGTGCATTCACTGTACCTTATGAAACCATTGTGGAAGGAAAGTTATGTGTGCGTGGGGCTTTCTAGCATAATTTCATCTATCACCCTTCACTCTTCTCATTCAAAAGTAAGAAAGAATCATGTGCACCTTAGATACTATCAGGTGCCGCATCACTTCCAGAGGGATATCTGTTCCTACTACAGCAAGAACAGAGTCCTGTTGGAGCTTATATATTTAATCTTGTGCCACAATGCAAGACTCTGTATTTCTGCAGCTAAGAACATAAGAAGAGCCCTGCTGGATAGGGTTACCAGATACAAACTGGGCCGGAGTGCCTATACCTTTAACCATTGTATAGAAGAAGAGATTTTGGCAGGTGCAGCTTTTGAAACCCTGCACCTGCCCAAATTCTCTCTTCTATACAATGGCTAAAGGTATAGGCACTCCGGCCCAGTTTGTATCCGGTAACCCGACTGCTGGATCAAACAAAGTGCCTATCTAGTTCATGTATTTTCAGGCACCCACCAGATGCCTCTAGGGGCATACAAGACCACCAATTACCTGTATCCTAACATGGATAGCCTTCAGGAAGTTTCTCCTGTTCAATATTCTCAGTGATTGAATGAAAAAAATCTACTGGATGTCTCTCATCAGAAACAACAAATATTTATTTGAAGAATTTATACCCTGCCTTTCACATGCTGAAGCAAATACCCAAGGCAGCTTACATGCTGGCTAATCTAAACCACCATTTTTTCCCCCAATGGGGTTTTTACAAATATACAGCATCCTATGATTCACCAAATCCTCAGTCCCAGATGTAGCCTTCACACTGTGGTTCCCTTTGGCTCTGTGCCATCAAGCTTCAGCAGGTAATCATAAGTCCAGCCTGGACAGGTCCTCAAGATCATACTGCATTCTTTTGCCAGCTGGCCTTCTCACACATTCCTGCACTGGCTAATAAGTGCCACAACCAGTGGTGGTATCTAAAGCAGGAGGAACTGGAAAGCTGGGCAGGGCGTACAGTTGATTGGCAGCCCGTCTGTTTCGCTGCCCGCCCGCTGCACAGGCTGCCCCCCGGTTGGCACGTCCCACTGCTGCTCGCCCTGGCCTAGATGCCATGAAAAGGGAATTGGACAGATTTCTAGAGGGAAAAGTACATCACAAGTTACAAGCCACGATGGGTATATGCAACCTCCTGGTTCTAGGCTAACTCTGAACGCCAAATGGCAACAGGATGCAGGTATCTTCTTCTTGTATGCTCCCTGAGGTATCTGATGGGCAACTGTGAGATACAGGAAGCTGGACTAGATGGGCCTGTGGCCGGATCCAGCAGAACTTATTTTCTTACATAGAACACTTTAATAACAGCCATAGCGAACTACAACATTCTCAATGTCAATATTGTTAGATCAAAATATATGGATAAGCATACATATGTAGCATCTTTTTTTTTTTTTGGTGCAGCATCTGCCAATCCACATAACCTCCCTCTGCAGGAGCAGTGGGTATCAAATTGCCACACTTTATCCTGGTCTAACCAGGATAGTAACATGGCAGGAGGTACTCTAGATAAAAGATTCTCACAAGAAGATAAAAAAAGAGGTCAAACAGCACCACCATGATTATTACTGATTAGTTCCCAAGCTGTGGGTCAGGACTCACCAGTGGCTCACGAACCAATTTCAGGTGGGTTGCAAAGCAGCTAGAGCACCCATAGGGAAAATATGAGACGATGGGACACGGTAAGTTACTTACTGAGTGACAGGAAGGCATTCTGGGATTGGGGGAGGGCAGAAGGACAGCGGTGTGGGTGCATGTCAGGCGCGCCTGGGCGGCGCGGGGAGCCCTGGAGCACCCCAGACTTACCTCCTGCTGCCGGCGCCCCCGCAAAGGGGCCGGGGGGGCTCTGTGCCTCACCCCCACGACCCTCACCAACCTGCTGCCTCATGGCCCCGGCCCTGCAGGCCTCCTTTCCATCTGCAGCCTCACTGGGAGGGGCTATCGCAAGGGACTACAAGTCCCAGAGGCCCCTGCTGCCAGCTGGACGTGCCCCCAGGAAGGGGTAGAGCCCAGAGCCAAGCCAGCAGAGTTCATAAGGAGCCCGGCCAGGGAAGAGAGAGGAGGGTTCTCTGGGACCTGCGGAGGTAGGTCCATAGAGAGCGCCGTGGGGGCTGACAGCCCTCTTCCCCTGAAGGCCTGGCCATCGGGCGCCCCTGAGGTCCCGGGTGACCCCAAGCTCCCCAGGATAGGGAGTGCCAGCTCGCTGCCCCCACTCCCTCGGGGTAGAGGCTGGAGGGCTCGCTGGAGGGCCGACGAGCTACACCCAGGGTGGGAGGCGCAGCCCCCGAACCTCCGGGTGGCAGAAGCCCCCAACCGGCAACACCCAGACCTACAGCCGGACAGCTCTCGAGGGGACCCCAGGAGATCATCCGGACTGACCCAGAAGCGTGAGGCCAAAGACGCCACTCCTGCTGAAAGAAGGGGCAAGATCGTCCACAAAGACGGGGCGGCTGTGACGTAATGAGCCCCTCTTTGATTTGCGTTGCCAGTGTGTTTGCTCCGTTCCTTTCCTTTTGTACTCATGAGTGCCAAGGGCCTGACCAGATTAAGCAGAGTTTGCCAAAGCAGCCAAGCCACCTCCAGAGTCTTCCTTCACCTTGCTGCCTCTCAGGAACAGCGCGCCCGCTCCTTCCATCGCCCCCCCCCCCGGGCCAGGTGAGTCGGGGCGCACAAATGGACATCACAGTGCACAATGTTGGGTGGGGTGGCAGGGAGGAGGGCGGTTCAAACCCAGGAAGGTGGCAAGAGGCTCCTGTCAGATCTTATACCCCTTCCATGCCTAAAAGCCCTATATGGGTCTACTCAGATCTGGACCAGCTCAGTTCACTGGCACAAATCTAAGTAGACCCATAATGGCAACTAGGGATCAAGGGAACACAAGGTCTGTCTGAGCAGGAAAAGAACTCACAGGGCCACGATCCTCGCTTTTGAATACATTGAAAATATATCTTCCAAAATGGGAAAGTGTTTCAGCACTATTCTCCCCAGCCAGCATCAGTGTGCCCATATCTCCTATATTCTTGTAGCGTTCTTACCTGGAGTTAGACTTAAGAATCAGAGGAAGGATTTGCATACAAAAAGTAAGTTTGATGCTGATAAATTCATTTTCACCTGCTGTTTGTTCCTCGGCTGAAGTCATTAGCATCTGCTGGCTACATCATAATTGCCTACACAAAAGTTAATGCTGATGTCGCCAAGAAAGTTTAGTTTCAGCTGAAGGGTTGACATGAAGGGGAAAACAAAAACATTTGCATAGAAATGCAGTTTGAATGAATGGTGGAAACAGTCAGTCTGCTTGTGAATGGTAAGATTTGTGGGGTATTAAACACCCCAATCCTCAAATTCTACTTCCATAAATATTCACTTTATTGTACATGTTCACAGCTATTGTTCATACAACTAAAAACCTGTGGTGTGAGATGACAGTAATGGTGCTCTCAATTTTGAACAGTGCTCCAGAAAGCATGGAAAATGGAATTTAAGGGGGTCACTTTAAATACATAGTCACTGTGTTAATATTGTACATCATTGTTCTTCAACCTTGCGGTCGGGACCCCAATGGGGTCGTGAAGCCTTCGTTCTGGGGTCGTGGCAACTTATGGGAATGAAAAGGGTTGAAGACCACTGGACTAGAGCTCCACCAGGTAACTGGGGGGCATCTAATGTACCCCTTCAGGTACGAGGAGATGGTGTCTCAGTCCTGCTCAGGTTGTTCGTAATTGTGCTAAAACAGCTTTCATTAGTGCCAGGCTGAATGGCAACTTTTCCTGTTCTCTCTGATAAGAATATTTAGTTACAGTGAACAGTGATGGGAGTGGGCATGATGGACAATGGGGTCCATAGTCTCAAACTTTATTTGTTTATTGGGGTCATGGCATGAAAAAGGTTGAAGACCATTGCTGTACATAGTAAAGATTTTGTACAGTCTTATATATTGATGCTGGCTTTATACATTCGGCTCCACATATCCATCCTTTCAGCAGACCTTGGACTCATCTGTGCAGGCTGCATCCAAGCAGGATGCATCCAGGCAGAAATTCAACATGTGAGGCTTTCCCAAGCACTTCCTAGAGATGAATCTGATGAGAGTCTGCCCGATACCTCTCTATGAGACAAAGTGTTTGCCCGAAATGGCAGCTACAACAGAAAACATCCAGGCATGTCCTGACCATATGCCGCGTACATATTGCCAGCACAGCTCAATATATAAGTAAAACCACTAAGACCTAAATAGATACAGCCTGCACTACAAACTCACAGTCTAATTCATCAGGGAATTACAGATCCCACCAAGGGCCGACTTAGGTCAGCACCAGCATGTGTGCTCACCTCAGTGCTTGTAATAAAACCTTCAACCACAGCACCATTGGAAACGGAGTTTCACGCTGATATTTCCACAGAAAGGTCAGCAAGTAGTAAAAGAGTAGTTTGGGTAAAATTGTCACCAGCATCATCTTACCACCCACCCTGTTCCCGAGTTTCCAGGATATGATTGGAACAAGAGGAAGGCAAGAGGGTGCTTCTGACATCTCCTCTTCCCCACCTCTTTATAGCTTGCACATACATTGAGATGCAATCCTAACCTGGAGTTGTTGTTGTTGTTGTTGTTGTTAATTAAATTTTTACCCCGCCTTTCCGCCCGAAGGCACTCAAGGCGGCATTACAAAATGAAAGTTAAAAACAAATAAAATACATATAAAAAACAATATAAAAATACAATATAAAAAGTATAACAATCATCCCATGGATCATAAAAAGTGTAGAATTATAAAAAGAATGCAAAGACTAGAATACAAAGACCAGCCAGCCTGTCAGCAACTAAAAGCCTGCTGAAACAAAAAGGTCTTCAGCCCCCGCTGAAATACCGCCAAAGAGGGAGCAGTTCTTAGCTCTAAGGGAGGGTATTCCAAAGTTGGGGGGCCACCACCGAGAAGGCCCTATTCCTGGCCGCCATCCCTCTCACCTCTCCTAGTGGCAGCACAGTCAAAAGGGCCCCCCCAGATGACCTCAGAGCACGGGTGGGATTATATGGGAGGAGGCGGTCCCTCAAATACCCTGGGCCCGAGCCGTAAAGGGCTTTAAAGGTCAAAACCAGCACCTTGAATTGGGCCCGGAACAGAACCGGCAGCCAGTGTAGTCGCCAAAGCAACGGCTCGACAGAGTCAAACCGATGTGCCCCAGCAACCACCCGAGCCGCTGCGTTCTGTACTAGTTGTAATTTCCGGACCGTCTTCAAAGGCAGCCCCACGTAGAGCGCATTGCAATAATCTAATCTAGATGTCACTAGGGCATGGGTCACTGTGGCCAGGTCCGCACAGCTCAGGTACGGTCGCAGCTGGCGGATCAGCCGAAGCTGAGCAAAGGCTCCCCTGGCCACCGCTGACACCTGAGACTCCAGGTGCAGTTGTGAATCCAGGAGAACCCCCAAGCTGCGGACCTGCTCCTTCAGAGGGAGTGCAACCCCGTTCAGAGCAGGGCAATAGTCCAATACCCGAACTGTGGATTTCCGGACCAAGAGCACCTCTGTCTTATCTGGATTTAATTTCAGCTTGTTCGCCCACATCCAGCCCCCAACTGCCTCCAGACAACGATTCAGGACCTCAACCGCCTCCTCAGAATCAGGGGGAAAGGAGAGATAAAGTTGGGTGTCATCAGCATATTGATGGCACCCCACCCCAAACCCCCGGATGACCTCTCTCAGCGGCCTTCGACACCATCGACCATGGTGTCCTTCTGGGTCGGCTGCCTGGGTTGGGGCTTGGAGGCACTGTTCTACAGTGGTTCCGCTCCTTCCTGGCTGACAGATCCCAGAAGGACACCATGGTCGATGGTGTCGAAGGCCGCTGAGAGGTCCAGCAGGACTAACAGGGATGCACTCCCCCTGTCCATTCCTTGGCGTAGGTCATCCACCAAGGCGACCAAGGCAGTCTCCGTCCCGAACCCCGGCCTGAAGCCAGATTGGAATGTGTCCAGATAATCCGTTTCCTCCAGTATCCTCTGCAGCTGTAACGCCACCACCCGCTCAATCATCTTGCCCAGAAATGGGATATTGGAGACTGGCCGAAAGTTGTTTAAATTAGTGGGATCCAGGGAGGGCTTCTTCAGGAGGGGGCGAACTATCGCCCGCTTCAAAGCAGGCGGGAGCACCCCCTCCCTTAGAGATGAGTTCACCACCCTCCCTGTCCACTCGGCCAGCCCTTCCCGGGCAGCTCTAATTAGCCATGCTGGGCAAGGGTCGAGCGAGCAAGCAGCAGGTCTGACGCTCCAGAGAATCCTGTCCACATCCTCAGGTTCTACAAGCTGAAAAGAATCCCAAATTGTAGGATAGACAGGTTCCCCAGGGACATCACTAGAAATGCCCACAGCAGCGTCCAAGTCATGCCGAATCTGATCGACCTTCACTGCAAAGTGTTTTGCAAACTCGTCACAGCGAGCCTCCGTGTGATCCTCCCCTGCAGTGGGGGGGGCAGATGTAGAAGGCTGTGGACCACACGAAAAAGCTCTGCTGGACGGTTCTCTGCAGATGCAACGGTGGCAGAGAAGTGAGCCCTCTTAGCTGCCACCACTGCCCTAGAATACGATCTTAACTGGGCCCTAGCCCGGGTACGGTCAGATTCGGCACGATTCTTTCGCCACCGACGCTCTAGTCTTCTGCCCTGCCGCTTCATCATTCGCAGCTCCTCAAAAAACCAAGGAGCTGCTCTGATTCTGCGACTGGGCAGGGGACGCTCAGGAGCGATCTCATCCAGGGCCCTGGCCATCTCCATATTCCAGAGGTCGACCAGGGCACCAGGTGGGTCTCCAACTCTGGCAACAGGAAAATCCCCCAGAGCCCTCAGGAATCCATTTGAATCCATCAGTCTCTGAGGGCGGATATAGAATGCGATCCCCCGCCATTGCAGAAGTAGGGGGCTGCAACAAGCCTAAATCCCACCAGAAAGTGATCTGTCCATGACAAAGGAGTGATCTTAATCTCCTCCACCTCCAGATCCCCATCAACCTGCCCAGCAGTAAACACCAGGTCCAGTGTGTGTCCCACATCATGCGTTGGGGCAGATATTTTTTGAGACAGACCCATGGTTGCCATGGAGGCCATGAAGTCCTGAGCCACAGCTGTTCCAGGGGCCTTGGCATGGACATTGAAGTCCCCCAACACCAAAAGGCGGGGGGACTCCAACACCACGCTCGAGTCCAACTCCGTCAGCTCAGGCAGGGAGACTGTTGGGAAGCAAGGCGGGCGGTACACCAACAGAATCCCTATTCTGTCTCGCCCCTCCAACACAACACAAAGGCACTCAAACCCAGTGGACTGCTGATCAGAGTATCTGGTGAGACAGATGGAGTCCCGATAGACCATCGCAACCCCACCTCCCCGCCCCTGTAGTCGTGGCTGCTGCAGTACCTGGAAATCCGGTGGACAAATCTGGGAAAGATTGACCCCTCCCAGCTCATCCAACCAGGTCTCCGTGATACATACCAGGTCGGCCTTCTCCTCCAGGATTAAGTCCTGGATCAAACAGGACTTATTATTAACCGACATGGCATTCAAAAGCAGCAGCTTCAGACTTGGGGGACTGTTGCCAAGAGTGCCCAGGGTCAGAGGGGTGAGAGAAGGGCAAGAAAGAGGGACAGTCTGTCTACGACTGACCCTCCTTCTTCTATAATGTCTGGCCCAACCCCCACCGCCATACCTTCCATGACCCATAACTCTGCTGATGGTGGTGCCCCTCCCCTCCCCTGAGCTCCCTCGTGGTGTCAAGACGACCTCCAGCCAAACTACAACAGCACACACAATCTAAAAACAAAAACACAGACACTCACTCACACACACACAACGACCCCACTACAGCAACCCTTACCCCCCTCACACCGAGGTTTGGGTTGCTGCAGATCTCTGCCTCTCTCTCACAGAGGCAGAGGTCCTCTAACAGTTGTCCCTACCTGCCCCCCTCTCACCGAGGCAGGTAGCACTTTCACCCCTCCTGGCCTGACTCACACTCAGGCCAGGATCCCTTACATTCACACTATCACTCACTCAATTAAAAGGCTGGTAGAAGGCTTGCTGACAGGCTGCTAAGCTCTCAAAATATAAGAGCTGGGGCGTGGCTGGTCATTGAAGATCCATGGGAAAACAAGCAGGTTGGATGATGACAGCAGGTGGGCTCCGGCTCCATTCCACAGGCAAAGAGCCCTTTGGCTCGTGCCAAAGGCTTGCACCTCTGGCAAGCCAGAGGCTCTTAAGTACTGCTTCAGTTCACCAGCAAACGGAGGGAGAGGGAAAGAAGCTCAGCGTTCAGGCAGAAATTCCACCAGGTGTCCCTCGTCAAGCTCTCTCCCCAGCCCCAGCAAGCAGCAACTCCAGCACAATTAGGCTGGCAGAGTTTGGCCGACACAAGGGACACCATAAAGTATGTTTGGACCACTCTCAGAGTCAAGCACCCAGATGTGAACCATCCTCGCTGACTCCGAGAGTAGTACAAATGTGCTTTATGGTGCCCCTTGTACTGGCCGAACTTTGTTGGCCTAACTGTGCCGGCCTAACTCCAGTTTAGGATTGCGCTCCGAGTATTCAATTTGCGTATGTTTCTCCCAAAATCCGTGTTCTCTGTCCCTAAAATAATCAAACACAACTTTATTCCCAAAATAGATTCACCAACAGGAAAGAACACATGAATTGTGATGGTCCAGTAATGTTTCGGGTGACTAAGGGCCAAGTCCCACTGTGCCATTGCATCACTGGTACATGTGTTCCGGTAGCTCAGTGTCATATGGTGGCAACCAGCCACTCTATACAGCCAGGCCATAGCCACATGCCACCAGATGCTGGAGAAACCCTGTTGCTGGTAAGTCAGAGTGGAGGTGGGGGTGGGCAGTGGGAGGAACAGGGAGGGGGGAGAGAGGTTGGGGCCGAGATCAGGGTGGGGCGGGAGGTGTGCTGAGGGTGGAATTGGTGGCAGCAGTTCTGCTGATATCCTACCCCCACCCCACCCATTCTCAGCCTCAGTCCACCTATTTTGGTTTATTAAGACTTGTGCCAGCCCAATAGCTGAAACAGGTCCAAGTAGACCCTTGTGGAGAACTTCAAAATTATATGGGCTCAAAATTACCCCACATAATGCAGCCCAAAATACCCCACATAATAACCTCGTTACAACTGCATCAGTGCCAGGGGAATTGCGTTAGATCAGACTGTCTATTAATTAAATGCATGCCACCAGCAGGGTCAACAAAGGCACTGTTGCCAGCATGGCTGAACACATTAGTAAAAACACTCAGACCTAAACCATGCAGATCACGTCCTGCATTACCAACCCATAGTTGAGTCTGTCTGTCACTGGTGTCGCACTGTTACCAGTCTGAATGGCTAGTGCACAGGGGCATAGCCAAGGTGGTGCAGGGGCTCGTAACTGCACTGGACAGCAAGCCTTCAGGGGGCAACAAGTTGAGCTTGCCACTAGTGGTCAAAATTGTGAAAACCTTGGTAATACTATCATGGTAAAGGTAGTTTAATGCTGAATGAAATAAAATAAACAATGTTGGAATATCTGTATTCTATCAAATGTTATGGCCAATTACCCAGAGTTTTATGTAATTGTAAAGATAATTTAGTGCTGAATGCAATGAAACAAACTGCACTGGAATACCTATATTCTATCAGAAAATATGGCCAATTAACCAGGGAACCTTTTATATACTTAATTAATTAAATGTGATATTGTTGTGGGAGCTACAAAACCTTTGCCTCAGGTAGCAGATACCTTAACTATGCCGCTGCTGGGTGCAGAATGATGTGCTGCAGGAATAAGAGGTGAAGTGGCTGCTCCTGTTGAATTTCTGTCTGTGTTAGATTCTGTCTCTGAAGATATGGTGATTGAACACTTCCGGGAGGATTGGTTTTTTTTGCGGTCATCTTCTCAGGGAAATGCTGAAACTGATAGTTGTTCAGAATACAATTTTGCCTTGTTTGTACTGTTCGTAAGCTACAATAACCACACCTGGTTTTCCTCAAAGATCTTTTGCTGCTCAAAATAGAAAACTGTTTTTTAAAAATATGTGCAGAGAGTAACGCTTGACATAAAGCTTGAGCCAAGTCCTTGACTCAGTACTGAGAAACAATTAAATAAGCCCTACCAAATAGGAGAATGTTCAGGCAGTAGTGACTGGGGGGGGGGGCGGAGCGCTATGTTTTGCAAGGCACCTTACCTTGTTGTGTAATCTGCTCTGCCAGTAAGCAGCACGGAGGCATTGCTTTCTCTGGGAGGACTGGTTACGAGGGGGAGGGACAGGAGCATTTTACATGGCACGGTAAAGGTGTTCAAGCTGCAAGGATGTTCAGTGAGCAAGCCCAGTGATGTCCCAAGCTATTCGGGGCGTAATCCTAACCAACTTTCCAGCGCCTGGGTAAGGGCAATGCTGCTCTGAGGTAAAAACATTTCCTTACCTTGAGGCAAGGGTGTTCCTAAAGGGCGTGATGCCTGGGGGCACCCAGAAGGCTGCCTCCCCCCCCCCCCACATAACTATGGTGATGTCTCACATTGCCGCAATTACTTCTGCCCCCACCTGCAGAGGCAGATCTAAGGGAGGGCAAAGCTCTATGTTTTGCAAGAAGCTTCACCTTGCAGTGGAAATCACTCCTCTCCTGCACCATTGTAGCCAATCCTCACAGGGAACAGCAACATCTTGGCGTTGCTTACTGGCTATAGCAGCAAGGGAGAGGAGGGATTTACATGACAGGGTAAGGCTTCTTGCAACACTTAGAGCTTTGCCCTCCCTGTAGATCCGCCTCTGTGTGTGTGTGTGTAATGAGGGCAAAACTCTGACTGCCTTTGCCACCAGAGAGCCCCCTGGAAGTCAAAGTTCTCTGAATGCTTTCCCTGCCATCTCCCTAGCCTCTTTGCCACAGAAAAGTTGGGACCTTGGCAGCCCTGTTTGAATGACAGGCTAGTCCAGCTTTAATTGAATTCCTGTCCTACCTATTGAATTCCTGTTAAGTACAGATAAGAGAGAAAATAATCACAACAAATGGTCTTAAAAGAGACGGCTTTTTCTTTCTCTCTCTTTTCTTTTTACAATAACCTTGAATGTATTTGAGAGCTGAGCCTTGGGCATTGCTGAGCATTGGCCTCTTTAAAAAAAACATCTAAAAACAGAGTAAGAGTCTGGCTTGATCCAACCCAGAGTCCATCTAACCCAACGTCCTGTTTCAGGAGTGCCCAGTCAGATGCCTTCAGGATGGCTATAATGGGAGGGCTTGAAGGCAACAGCCCTGTTGTCGTCCTCTCCCCACTATCAAATACTAAACCTGGAGTTTGTATTAGCCATCGTGGCTGTTGGTGTCCCTCTTCACCATGAATTGTCTAATCACCCCCTGAAGCCATTTACAGACATCACCACATCTTTTGGCAGTGAATTTCATAAGTTGATAATTGGTTGTCTGAAAAAGGCACTTTTTCTACTTCTTTTTATCTGGAATTGACTGCCGGTATTAGAATTTATGACTTGTGATGTGCCCTCCCTTTTGCTTCTGTAGCGGAGGTAAATGCCAGCGCAGCTCACATTATGGATATGTGAAAGTCAGATACTGACTAAGTGGTGTGCTGGTAGAACATGTGTGATCCAGGCTGTCATGCTATCACAAAAGCACTGTTAAAATGCTTTGCAATGGCGTGAAGGATATATTGGAATTACTTCTTATTGGTGATGGGGGAAAGCAGAGTAATGGTAGCAGCAGATTCCCCCTTTGTCTCACCCACGGGAACCTCCCTCACCCCAGGCTGACTGCTAATAACAAAAGACACAGGCAGAGGCTTGGTAAAGATGCAAAAGAGAATAGTTTACTCAGTGTTCCATTGGTTGCATATCTACAGCATCTGATTAGGATCAGAGGTACATCTAATACTTAGAAGGCAATGCCCTAACAGCTGCATCGCCATGCGTGGAAGTGTGCTCAAGATGGCGGAGGGCAGAGAGCCCCGGTATGCACATCTTATCACCTTGATGGTCAGGATACAAAAGAGACAGAGTTCAGGGTGCAAAGGAAGGAAGTTAAGGTCAAGGCCACACCCTCTGCAGGTATCACAGAGAGGGACAGGTAGAGAGGTCAAACCACAGGACATCAGACTTTTCACTCTTGGACATTAGAGTGCCCCCTCTAGACAGCAGACAGAGTTGTCCCAACTCCAACAGGATAGGAGCAGGGTGAGAAGGCCAGAGCTTCCTGATGGTGCAGTGCTCCATCTACTGGTAAGTCTGGCACAGGGGCAGAGGGAGGGGTGGTGACTGGGGCAGATGTGCATAGACTAGGTATGGGATGGGGTGGGATTGCTGGTGCTGGTGCTTACGTATCCTATCCTCTTCCCGGGCCAGATCTGCCAACATGGATCAACCTGGTCTTACGCCAGCAATATCACTGGTGCGCATCTGAGATAATCCATTTTGGTTGCTGGGGTGTAGGGGCAAGGGGGCAAATGAGGAGGAGACCTTACCCTGAGGAGACTCCAGCAGCTTGCCTATGGGGTGCAGAGGAGCCAGCAGCGCTGCATCACCAAAGTAGTGTAGCTGGGGCTGTGGGATCCATTGCCCTCTTCCGCAGTGGAGTAGCAGTTTTTTGCCATCTCCGTTGGGGTGTGTGAGACAGTGCCTACATTGGCACATGGAAGCACCTGAAAATGGTCCCTCCTACCCTCCCTAGCTCCTATACAGCTCCAAGAAGAAGCTGCTTCCAGGGGCGGCAGGGCCATGCGTGCAAGGAGGAGGGGGTGTCTGTGCAAGTGGGTGACATGGAATATGTCATTGTGTCACACGGCACCAAGTTCCCCCACCCCCTGCTACGCTACTGCATTGCCACATGTGAACTTAGTTGGGATTGGGCTGCCCATGTATGTTTGTTGTGATGACTGAACTCTTGGCTTGACTTGACTTGACTTCTGTTCCTTTTTATGAGATTGCCTGATAAGAACAACACCCCCTTCTCAAACTCCTCAACCCCAAACTTTGGGAATTTTCAAGTGCTTAGTGCTCAACCACGGATAATGTCCATGCTGTGATTTTCGGATCGGCAGAAGTTACTACCTGGTGGCTGATCCAGCATAGGTCATTAATAGAGTTGTGGCCTTTGTCATCCCAAAGCTTGTGTCTCCTGTCCTTATTCTTCAGTCTGCCCGCAGAGAAAACATTGAATGATAATGTCTGACTTGAGATGGCTGTGGTTCAAAAGCATGATCTATCATGACGTGCTTTGCTTGATGGCTAAAGGCTACATTGTCTAGAAAACCAAGTAGGGGAAACCACGCTTTCAAGGCTCCATTTCTGGAATCAAAATTTGATGTCAACCTTTTGAAAGTGGATGGGTTTGATTGACTTAATAACTAGAAATAACAGACGATTTTGCTGGGGAAGTGAATGCAGGCAGTCACAGCCTTCTTTCCCTCTCCTCTATCTGTCTCTGCCACTATTTTTCCTATGTGCCTCTGAGCCAATTTGGGTAATCCTAGCCTCCATCACACTGCCCTCAGTCCAGTGCTTGTCAGCTCATTTCTCAACACCTGATGTCCCATGTATGCAACATTATTTCCATGTGTCACTGTGGCTGTGCAGGGTCAGTTCCACAGCATCGCTACTCCAAAGGAAGGGTTGGCTGTAGCCCGAAGCTCAGTGAGGGATTCACTGGCCAGTTGAGCTCTTCCTGATCTGCCAGCTAACTCTCAAGTATCTTTTTTTCAAAAACACTTTGATGGAATTTTCAAAGGATTGTCAACCAGAATCAACATTTTGAGAAGTCTGAAAATGGAAAAAAGGACCCACATTTTTATAAATCGCCTTAGCTGAACAAGCTCACAATATTTCACTATTCCACAGTAGTGTTACCACTACAAAATTAAAAACAAAATTATTGTAAACATGACCTCCTTGGCTGTATTGTTGAGGAAAAGCACTCCAGGATATACTGAGGCTGGATGATATTTGGAAGAGTTGAACGGAGTGAAAATGTTCTAGCATAAATGTGCTGGCCCTTCTGCTTTATGACAGAACACAAACTATATTTTAGCCATTGTATTATCTTCCTGCATAATTAAACAGGAAAGGGTGACATCTTCCCTCCCCAAAAGGATAATTAGTTCAGAATTTTTGACTTAATCTAGCTAATAGGTTTTAATTAACATTCATACTGACAATACAAATGTGTGTATTAATCAGCATCAAGCACTGCTCATAGCGAAGGCCAGACCAGGTTTTCAGGCATATTGCCTCCTGAAAGCCCTGTTTCTTTGGCTTTGTTGACTATAATGCCACTCAAATGGGAGACGGTCTGGAGCGCAGAACATGTTACGGCCAATCCGATGCCCCAGCAGCGCCGGCGGAATGTGTGTTCCGCCTACACGGGCTGTCACAAAAGCATCATAGATATGGTGATGCAAACATGGAGATGGTCCTGGCCCAGGTAGGATCGGGCTGTTTGTAACAGTGTGAAAACTAGGGGCGCAATCCTAATCTGGAGTTAGGCCGGCACATTTAGGCCAAAAAAAGTTTGGCCGGCACAAGGAACACCATAAAACGTGTTTGGACCACTCTCAGAGCCAGAGAGGCCAGCACACAGATGTGCGCCATCCTCCAAGCGTGGTCCAAACATCCTTGACAATGTCCCTTGTGCTGGCCAAACTTTGCTGGCCTAACTGTGCCAGCCTAATTACAGGTTAGGGTTGCACTCTAGGCCAGGACCCTCCTGCTGGTGCCAGAACTCCCAGGGATGCCTGCCAGATATGATAAGTCTGGGTCAGAGTGAGAGGAGAGCAGAGGGTTGGAGGGAAAGGGTAAAAATAAGATGGGGAGGGCAACAATGGGGGCAGATAATTGGTTTGGTGTGCTCTGTGAGTTTGTTGCAAAGTAGGCAGAACACAAAATAATTAGACGTTCAAATATCTGTTCTTATGCCTCTGAATCTCAGCACCTATCTGAAATTTAGGGAAATTACCTAGGAGCACCTCTATATTCTTGGTGAGTTGCATTTCAATTGGCCACAAAAGCATGTAGCAGGAGCAACAGACACCCTGTTTTGGACCATAGTCTGGTCTGGATGACACCTCCCCACAGTGAATTAACACCACACGCTTACAGACATTTATAAGCATGCACTTTTTGGTCCTTCCTCTGCCTTCTGCAAGATATTTTCAGGGTGCAATCCTAACCTGGAGTTAGGCCAGCACAGTTAGGCCAGCAAAGTTTGGCTGGCACAAGAGACACCATAAAGTACGTTTGTACCACTCTTTGTGTCAAAGAGGCCAGCACACAGACGTGCGCCATCCTCCCTGAGGAGCAGCACAATCCTGCGCGCCCCGTAGCTTCGACGCAACATTGTTGCATAGACACTACATCATTACCGTCATTAGCGCTGAGCGGCACCCTGCGTCAATGCTAAAGCTTTCAAGCAGATGCTACGAGTAGCATCGGATTAAGAGCGCCAACGGGGAGCCTCCCTTACGCTGTCCCAGGAGGCTCTGTCCCATTTCGGGATGGGAATTGGCGGGGGGGGGGGGGGGGCTTTGGGGGGGGGGTCCAGGATTCGGCCATACAGTTGAATCCTATACCCTCTCAGGAGGCTATTCAGCCCCCTCGGTTCTGCGCTTGCTGTTTAGCAGGCACAGATCCAAGGAGCGCATAGGGGAGGCTGGAGACTCCCCTACAGTAAGGGAGCGAATGCTCCCTTGCCACTGGGGATGCTCCAGCCTCTCCTAAGCAGCGCTGGATATGGCGCTGGCTCGTTGGCCTCGCTGTTCCAGCGCTGCTTAGGATTGCACTCTCAGAGAGAGGGCGAACACCCTTTATGATGGCCCTTGTGCTGGCCTAATTGTGCTGGCCTAACCTCAGGTTAGGATTGCACTCTCAGCGGCCTGCAGCCCTCTCCTCATGCTGCAAAACCAAATTCCAGCCAGGCCATGTCTCAAAAAAGAGTTGAGGGTGATTTGGATGAACACCCCCCCCCCCCAATGCATGATGTTTAAAAGTGTCTCTGAAGGCAGAAGGGAAACCCGGATGCTGTGCACCTTTCTGGGATCAAATATCCATGTGCAGGATAAAATATCATCTGAGCTGGCCCTTTGTCACTACACTGTACCAGCTCTCAGCTTGCTCTAGCCTCCCGTTTAATTGCAGTAAGTGGTGCTAATGAGGGCATCTCTCAAACTGTCACAAATGCAAGCCTCATCTTGTTCAGAGAAATGCAGCAACCATGTTTCAGGGCTCATGAGATCTCCATTATATTGATTAGCATTCCGACAAATGTTCCCTACAGCAGCAATATGCTGTTCAGGCCTACGCGGATTCCTGTTGTTGCCATTGTAGACAATCTGGGCCAAGTACCAGGGTTGGTCAGACGCACAATACAATGATCCAATGTCAAGCAATGGGAAAAGTCTGCTCTGACACCACGCAGTGAGCAACAGCAATCTGTCAGAAATGAATTAGTCATGAATATGTCCAGGAAGTGACTTTGATGTCAATTACGCGAATGGCACACAGAACTTTTTGTAGGCCCACTGGAGATTGGCCTGATTCCCACTCAGGTGGCGAACTGGATTCTCAGCTGAACCACTTCAGACTGCTCTACAATACAGTAAAATTCACCGCTCGTAGCAAATTTGGTCACAGAGCAGAGTTCAAAGCCTTTCCTCTGGCAGGCTCACTTTCTCTTTACCGGGAATTGTTTGTGTAGTAGAGAAGCATTCAGTCATGCGACTCTGAAGTGGAGCAGTCAAGGCACAGGTTGACCACTTCAGGGAGAAGGAGGCACTGATACACGCTGAAGGCACAGAGAAGGGTATTTTGAAGGGCTTGCCCAGAAAATCTGCACAATAATAGACACGCACTCACTCAGGGCGCAATCCTGACCTGGAGTTAGGCTGGCACAGTTAGGCCAGCAAAATTTGGCTGGCACAAGGAACACTGTAAAATATGTTTGGACCACTCTTGGAGTCAGAGAGGCCAGAACAGAGATAAGACATGCACCATCCTCCCTGACTCCTAGAGTGATCTCCTGGTGCCTAAGGCTCCTTCTCCTTTACTAGATGATGTACCAGTCTCTGCTCCTCCCACTCTCCTGTGTCCTTGCTCAGCAGTCCCCTCCTCTTCACATTTCCTCTTCTGCTCTGTCCCTATTTCCTTTGTCAGTCCAGGGAATGGAAAGAGGAGGAAGAGTAGAGGAGGCTAGCAGATGGACTGAAATGGGTGCCCCTCCCAATCTGGTACCCAAGATGATTGCATCAGTTGCAGAGCCATACCTGGCTCTAAGCACGCCCCCAGCACAGCACCCCACCTCTGTGCGTTGCTCAATCATGCCTCCCTGTGCCAGGAATCACTCAATTAAGGAGTGATATGAGCACAAGGGAGAGCGGGGGCAAAAAATGTGCAGGTTGTTCCATGCAGTGGTGACTCACCGCTGCTGGCGCCCATTGCACGTGCCACCCTACGCTACACCCGCCCTTTGCCTCTGATTGGTTGGCCTTATGAATGGGCTGGCCCTGAGTGGGACATGTGCATCTCAGAGCGCAGTCCTAAGTTGCTCTAGAATGGCGAGGCCAGCGGGCCTGAGCCATATCCAGTGCACCTGAGGTGTGCTGGGGAGCCTCCCCATGTTGCGTGCATGTTGTTTTCTAGAAATAAGCTGGTTTCTGTTTTTAAAGAAAAATGGAGACACTTGTTATACGCCCTGTATTTTTAAAAAGAGTGAGATTTTTCAGGTGACACACTGGTGCAATTTCATAATGTCCTAATAATGAACTTTGCTTGTCCAACAAATTCAAAGACAGGATGTTTAAAAACATCTCTGCAATTGGCTTTCATCTTGGAACAGGAATTGCTGGACTTCTGTTCCAGAAGGGGAACATTTTCTATATTACTGCCTTTAAATAAATTACTTTCCCCTAATATCATACTTAATTCTGTGCTGATGGGATGGAATAATACATTGCAATGATTATTTATGAATGTCATAGTTAATTTTAATATATAGATGAAAAGACCAACTAGTTTCATATTTAATTGGTCACCTCCTTGAAAAGCCTTTTAAGTGTTTTTGTTTACAGAAAGTGTTAACGTTTTATATGATTGTCTGCCCAAAATTTATGGCTCGTAGGCTTTAAAATGGTTAGCATTTTATTAGTAATGCGTAAAATTCATAACATACTGATGGTGAAGGGTTAGCAAATCATTGTGGTTAATGAGACTGAACAAGTCAAATGAAGAGATTCAGCAAAATCTTGTCTCCTTTGGGCTTCTGAGAAAGAACTTGGGAGCTGCTTTTGTCGTCTCTTCCAGAGCAGTTTCATACCAACGTTTTAGGGCAGTGCTATTCAAACTGTGGGTCAGGACCCACTTGGTGGGTGGCAAGCCTATGTCAGGTTGGTTGCGGAATGCTGGGAGCAGCAATCTTGGAAACTGCAAATCTTACTCTTGTTACATTCCTCTTGTGAGTGTTAACAATTTGAATTTACAAGCAGTGGCATTTCTACAGGGATGGCAAAGCTCTAAGTTTTGCAAGAAGCCTTACCTTGCAGTGGAAATCACTCCTCTCCTGCACCGTTTTAGCCAATCTTGGCGCTTACTGGCTACAGCAGCAAGGGAGAGGAGGGATTTACATGACAGGGTAAGGCTTCTTGCAAAACCTAGAGCTTTGTCATCCCTGTAGAAATGCCTCTGTTTACAAGTGAGGGTGTTTTTTTAAAAAATTTTGTTTTTAGTTCAGTGCTGTTGCATCATATTTTGTCCTAAGCTTGCTTTCTGTCAGGGATGCTTCATGGTTGTACAATTGCTGCAGTCGAAGAATGCCAATTTGCATTTCAGGAGTGTCATTTTATGATGTTACAATGACAGCACTTCCTCCTTGATGATGTCACTTCCTGCCACAACATCATTTCCAGGTTAATGACATCACTTCCGGTAGGTCCCAACTCAAGTGCCATTCCAAAAAGTGGGTCCCACCCAGTCTAAAAAGTTTGAATACCACTGTTTGAGGGTGTCTGGTGTGGTGTTGCTCTGTGATGTATGGGGCAGAATCAGATCTTTATTTTAAATATTTTTCTCCCTCCTTTGGGGATGGTATCCTCAGAAGGTGGCTAACAATTTTTTTTACACAATAATAAATGTATAAAGTCTACTATAACAATACATTTCAAAAATAGTAAAATCAAACTGCAGCAGATTTGAAAATGGTAATTAAAAGCCAGAACTTTATGGAGGAGAAAGTTTAAGGAGGGTAGGGGCTTGTTGACTCTCCCTAGGAAACAAGCTCCAAAGCTGTAAAGCCACCATCTATCAATGGTGACCTGTGCATCAAATCTTCCTTGGGCATGCCAAGGGCTTGAAATTCTGATCTTATGGCTCATACTTTGGTTCCCAATCTTTTTTGCACCGGGACACCCCGCCCCCAAGACCTAGGGCCAGAAGTGATGCCATTAAGCAGGAAGTGATGGTTTTTAATAAATCACACTTTTTGAAAGTTGAAAACTCCATTTCCTTTTTAGAATGTTCTGAATGCTTTGTATCTAAGTGATGATTGAGTTTTGAGTTCAGTTGATTGATTCAGCACTGAGAACAACATTGCACGGAATGCATTGTGGCTTCTCTATGCCATTGCTGATCAAGGTGGTAAAGGCAAATCTTACATATTCAGAGTATTTATGTTTCTCTTCCCCATTTGCTTAGACTCACCTGGGCATGCACATGGAAGGCATGACCAGTGGTGGGATTCAAATAAATTAACAACCGGTTCGATGTCCTTCAGGGCGGCCTTCAGGGCCATCTGCTGCCTTTCTTCCCTCTCCCAACCTAAAATTAGCAACCGGTTCTGCAGAATAGGTGAGAACTGGCTGAATTTCACCACTGGGCATGACATGCCATCTTGGAAAGAGACCCAGGAGAGACTTCATCACAAATATATGCACGCACCAAGAGGATCCCATAGCAAGGCGAATTTCCCTCACTGCATTGAGGAAGTGAATGGGGAAGCCTCTTCCCTAGCCAAAATAAAGTTTCCAAGATGGTGGTGCCCAGCTTTTTAAAATGGCTGCCCCATGCTCTTTGCAACCCCCCAAAAATTGGTTTGTGACCCCCTTGGGGGATGGGAACTACTGCTCTAACAAAAACAAGCAACATTTATTATGATTTATAATAAATAGAGTGACAATGCCCATTCAATTAGTTGGTTGGATACAGAATGCAGGGAGAGGGCACCATAGTTAGCTAGGGTGGGTGTTGGTTATTAGACACGAATTCACTGAGCACCTCGTGATCTCTACTGACAGCAAATGTCTGAGCAGGACTTAAATGAGTTTTCATCCCAGGGCTGTTCAAATATTGAACCCAGCACTCGCCAGAAGGTTCAGAAGAATACAGAATGTTCATAAGGTTCTGGTTAGACATCAGGAAGAAGTTCTTGCGGGTCAGGGTGGTTCAGCAGTGGAACAGATTGCTGAGGGAGGAGGTGGATTCTTCCTCACTGGAGATCTTCAAGCAGAGCCTCGACAGGCACCTGCTGAAGATGCTGGAGGAGAATTTCCTGACATAGGCAGGGGGTTGGACTAGATGACCTAGTGGGTTCCTTCCAGCTCTTTGATGTGATGAGAAATGCTTCATGTTATTGCCACAGCTCAGCAAGTGGGAAAACAGGCAACAAATGGCAAGCTAAGGAAACCACTTAACATTGTGTCCAATGTTGGGAACGAGTCTAGAAATTTGAGTCGAGTTGTGAGTCTCCAGCCCCCATGGCTTGACTCATGTACAAGTCCTGGCTCATGCCTATGGCAACGAGACTCTCAATGAACACTTTCCAGCAGATGTCTCCTGTACATGATGCAAACTTATTTAAAAACCCAGGTGTTTTCATGGAGAAAAATAACCTGATTTCTCAAGGAAGGAACTGAATAAAGCGGAATCATAATAAATTATCATGATGATGATGATTGCTTGGATCATATTCATTTCCCAATCTGCACCCTAAACGAAAAGCATATTTTATCTGTATTTATTTATTGCCATCTAAAGGGAAATCTGGCCATCCATTTGGATGCTGCGAGAGTCATAATTCTGAACCATAATGCAGAACTCCTTTACACATACAGGTATCTCTCTGTATCATCAGTTGGGAACACATTCCTGCCTGCCCCCGCCATGAATACTGAAACTGCAGACAAAAGCGAATGGTATATTTACTGGGCACCAAGCATTGTTTCTCACATCTCTTTGCAGTGATTTTCATTTGTAACCCTTCCTGTTACAGAATGCTAGAAGTAGAGCAGTCAGCCCAAATGATAAAGGAGGGAGCAGTGGCATAGCTAGGTCATTTTGCACCTAGAGCTCATAAATTTTTGATCTACCCACTCCCCGGCAAAATTGTGGATTCATCATGCAGGCCCACAGGCTGTATGTTTGACACCCCTGCATAAGACACTTGTTTTTTTTTTTTGTTTTTTTTTGGCCATAACATTTGCTAGGACAGAGATATTACACTCTGGTTTTTTTCCATTGAATTCTGGGTGAAATTCCACATCCAACGGTTTACAGTATGATAGTTGTTGTTGTTCAGTCACTGCTAAGTCATGTCCGACTCTTCGCAACCCCATGGACCACAGCATGCCAGGCCTCCCTGTCCTCCACTAGCTTCTGAAGTTTGCCTAATTTCATGTTCATCGCTTCGGTGACACTGTCTAACCATCTCATCCTCTGCCGCCCCCTTCTCCTTTTGCCTTCAGTCTTTCCCAGCATGAGGGTCTTCTCTTCTCATGAGAGTCCTCTCTTCTCATGAGGTGGCCAAAGTATTGGAGCTTCAGCTTCAGGATTTGTCCTTTCAGGGAGCAATCAGGCTTGACTTCCTGGAGGATTGCTCGATTGGATCTCCTTGCAGTCCAGGGCATTCTCAAGAGTCTTCTCCAACACCATAATTTGAAAGCATCTATTCTTCAGCACTCTGCCTTTCTTATGGTCCAGCTCTCACATTCATACATTGCTACTAGGAAAACCATAGCTTTGACTAGGCGAATCTTTGTTGGCAGGGTGATGTCTCGGCTTTTTATTAAGTTGTCTAGGTTCTCCATAGCTTTCCTCCCAAGAAGTAAAGTCTTTTAATTTCATGGCTACAGTCAAATTTGGGGTTCAGTGGGGACACCTACCCTGAGGATGGCACCTGGGGCGCTGCGTCCCCGCCCCATAGGTAGCTATGCCACTGGGAAAGAAGACAGCCAGAACTGTAACAAGAAGCAGTCAGTGATCTGCAGATATGGGGATAAGGGTGGGGGAGGACACACAACATGCCTGTACAAGTTGAGTATTCCTATCTAGATTGCTTGGGACAGGAAGGTGTTTGGAATTCAGAAACAAATTGCATAAATATAATGAGAAATGCCTCCTCTTGCTCTTTTCACTGGTACCCATTTGGGTGTCTGCTGTTTTTCAACAATATCTGTCCAGGTGCACACCACAGTGCAGAGAATAGAACTCACAGCCAATAACAAACAGGTAACAGGTAACAAACAATCCCTTACTTACTTTGAGGAGGCCTCCATGACACACATTGGCATAGCTAGGTCAGTGCTGGAGCATTGGTTAGGATTGCACCCTAAAGGCTCAGTCCTGTGGGTGCCTTCCTCTGATAGAACTAGCATTCCATCAGTGAGAGTCCCTCTCCATCAGTGCTAACGAGCAGGGATGAGAGGCAGTGGCATCCCTACAGGGGGGGGCAGAGCTCTAAGTTTTGCAAGGAGCCATACCCTTCCATGTAAATCGCTCCTCTTCCTTGCTGCTGCAGCCAGTAAGCAACGCCAAGATGTTGCTTTTCCCCCTGAGGATTGGCTAAAGTGGCCCAGGAAAGGAGCGATTTCCACAGCAAGGTCCTAGTAAAACTTAGAGCTTTGCCCTCTGTAGGGATGCCCTCTGTGGAAAAGAGGTATGGGGGTGGCAGGCAGGCAGAACTGCCCCATTATTGTCCATGGAAAGTGCCACAGCCTCCTTGCCTGCTTACAGCCAAGGAGGCTCTCCTTACACTTAAGGAAGCTCTACTTACACCGAAAAAGTGGGAGTAATGAGAGCTTTCTCGGGTCTAATGAGAGCCTTCTTGGGTGTAAGCGGGCAGGGTGGCTGCAATGCCTTTCCAGGGACAATGACAGGGAGATTCTGCCTCACCTGTTGCCCCGCCATGCATGTCCCTGCTACCGACACATCTACACCGACACAATCATGCAATGGAGATGTTAGCACAAATGCCAATGATGGCATGCGTCACTGGAGGGCTAAGCCTCTGCTGGAGGAGGTACATTGGCAGAGGGGGTGGGCTGTGGGGGGGGAGGAGCCTTTTGTCCCCGATAAGGGGATTTGCAATCATGCAAGAGGCACTTGCCTTGCCTGTTAGGGCAAACCCCTTAGCTGGGCTCAAACTTGTCTCACTTCATTTCTAGCCTGTGTCTTTGTGCAGGAAGCTGCCAACAGCCTGCTTTGCTTGTGTGCTGTTGATGCTTCCATTGTGATTAACCCTAGTTTCTCCCCTGGCAAAATGGTTCCTTCCAACTGGTGAATTCCCCCATGGGGACATGCCCCCTTGCCTCGGAAGGACTCATGTGTTTATTGCACATGGCTGCCCTCTTCCAAGGGAGATATCTATGACAAATCGGTCACAGAAATGAGCCACATCCCATTTTTTGATCTCATAAAAGAATCATTAGCAGAGCTCAAAAACTGTGCAAATGACATGCTTAAAATATGCAATCCCCAAACTTGCGGTTTGAAACAGGATCGTCCTAGCATGGCATTTTCCTAGGAGTACGTTTCAGCTGTGAGCCATTCAGTGGCGTAATGGGGACTGAGAAAGCTGCGTGGGTGAAACGGCTCGTAGAATTTATCTAGAATTAATGTTATTGTGGAACTGCTGTAGTGCTTAAAAAAAAAATCCTTCCCAAAACACAGGTGTCGCTTTGTGGCAGTTTCCAACATCAAAAGCATTGACAACTGATTCATGTGGCCAGTGACCATCTCATGTGATAACTGCAAATGTAGCACTTTCGTTTAACTGTGTGAAATGGCAGTGACAGATCTATTAGCATAGCCTGATAGGGATGTTCTGGAATGTTGTCACTATGCAAAACAGAACTGCATGAGGCAGCACTTTCCATTTTCCTACTGACTCTCTCTGGAGCTGTTGTTCTTTCGAATGCTTATATACTGATTTTCAACCACCACAAACTCAAAGCGCTTCAGGGAGCAAAACAAATGAAAACCAAATTGTTCACTGTCCAAAGGGGCTCACAATCTTTAACAAAAGGCACATGGGAGACATCTGCAAACAAGTCACTGGGCAGTTGTTCTCTCCCTGTTAAGTGTAAGAAGGTCACCACATTGAACCTTTGCTCAGTCTGATTTTTTTGCAGATTGTATTGTTATTCTGCTGGCTGACCATATTAGGACGATCACTACTTCATGGCCCAGATTGGTCAGTTTAGGAGCCAAGTTTTAAGAATTTTCTGATTTCTGAAGCAGGCATTGATCTCTCAGTATGCCTGGCACAGCACTCAGGCACACTCTGCCCTCCTGGCATTGTTGGGTATTTTGCTTTATTTTTGAGGTGGTGGCTATAGGTATGGTTGGTCAGGCAATTTGTGCTGGCCTCTGCTTTTCCACAGCAATCTTGGTGGTCCAGCAGAACCTCCGTCTGATGTTGCCAACTACCACACTGAATCCACCTTTGAAACAGACACGGGGCGAAGTCCTAACCTGGAGTTAGGCCGGTGGAGTTAGACCAGCGATGTTTGGAGTCAGAGAGGCCAGCACACAGACATGCGCCATCACGCTTGACTCCGAGAGTGGTCCAAACTCATTTTATGGTGTCCCTTGTGTTGCAGTTTCACATCTCACAGTACAGAACTGGTAGAAACTGGCATTCCGTCTCTGCGTCTCAGGATCAGATAGAACACCTGTGCGTCCTTCAGCAGGCAGCTTCCCAGCTTGTTAGGGCAACTAGCTTGGACAGTAGTTGTACTCCCTTTCTGATAGTGTAACATAAGCAGGCAGTTTCACACGGGAAGCCCTGGCTGCAAACACTGCACATTCCCATGAGATCATAGTGTTCTAAGGGTCACCCCATTGGGTAAGATGGGGCACAAGGGGTCTTCAGGTATCCACCTACCAGATATACTCTGGCTACATCCCTTTGTTCTAGGGTAGAAGGAGTTTTTCACTGTGTGTGCATAAGATGTAAAAGCTGCACTGAAACGCCGCCTGCGAGCGGCAAAGACTTCACCGGCTTTCCTAGCCGGCAGACTGAAACTTTTCACCTATCTCACTTTCGCTACAATAAAGAGCCTTTGTTATGGAAATGTGGCGATGGCTTCGTTACTTCGCTCCAGAGCGCTAAAGCAAGCGCTGAAATGGGTATCCGAGCCTCCAACTCTGCTATTATTCACACAAATACACAACAGGTTATGGTGTCCAGAGCACGCCACGCTATGGAAGAGTCAGCCGTAACCCTGCAGGGGCTCGCCGAGGACCCAATCCGTGGAGCGGAGACTGAACTGTGAATGTGGCTGCATCCCTGCACTCGCGGACATACTGACCGATGTCTGATGAGGAAGGAGCAACCGGTGGCATAAAAGAGGAGACAGAGGAAGACGGAGCGGGGGGAGAGGACGTTGGCGACCCAGGGGAACCCGAGCAAAGCGAGGAAAGCGAAGAGGGCGAGTCGGAAGACGACGATCTCGGACCTCTCCTTCCCCCAGCGGGGCCTCCCGACGGCCAAGCGCCTGCCCCGCCGCCGCCGCCGCTCGTTCCCGGGCAGGGCGCTTTCCATCCTCTGCCACCGCCTCAAATACCACCGTTGCAGCCCGCTGCGCCCGGGATCGTGATGGCGCAGCAACCGCCCGCCGCCGCCGCCCAGATGGCGCCCTTTGGCGTTCAAGTTCCACTTTTAAACGACAGCAATTATGTGCAGTGGGCCCATAAAATGCAATTGCTGTTGGAACGGGAAGACCTTTGGCAGCGCACGCAAACGCTTCCTGCAGCCGGAGATGCCGCAGCAGCGGCCGCCGACAGGAAGGCGAAAGCGACCATCGGTCTGGCAATCTCTGAAGACCTTTTGGTTTACGTGAGGGACCTTGCACACGCTAAGGACTATTGGGACACCTTGAAGGAGCTGTTTGCCAGGGCATCGCTAACCTCCAGCATGGTTCTGACACGCAAATTGTGGAGGGCGCGTCTAGAACCGGGGGGCGACTTACGAGTCCACCTGAGAGCGATGCAGCAGAACCTCAAGGATCTGGAGGCAGTCGGGGAACATGTCGAGGAAAGGCTCAAGGTGTTTGCAATCCTCAATTCCTTGGATGAAACATGGGACATGTTTTGCCTAACTTTGGAATCCATTCCTGCAGCGCAATTGACTGTCACCTTTGTTGTTGCACGGCTTCTCGAGGAAGCAGACAAAAGGAAAGACAATCAGCGAGAGCGAGAATTCCGAAAGGAGAAAAACAACAATTCTGGGAAAAAGCAGCAGCAGCAACCCAGAAATGAGTCCCAAGCGCAAGTGTGCGCAAGTGTGAGACAGTGCTATGTGTGTGGATCCATTCATCATCTTGCCCTCCAATGCCCTAAAAAGAAAGGAGGAACCAAGAAGAAGAAAAAGCCCCACGGTGAGCAGAGCACGGGGCAAGGGCAGTCTCCAAAGCCCCATGCACAGCAACCCAAAGCGAGCATCGCGTTTGTGAGTTCAGCGGAAGGTGTGCGCACGCGAGAATCCTGGCTGCTCGACTCGGGAGCAAGCCATCACATTGTGACATCCGCTGACCTACTCACGAGTAGGCGCGAGACAGACCGTGAAACTGTTGCTCTCGCAAATGGGAAAACAGCGTCAGTGAGCTGCGCTGGAGAAGTGTTTCTGCCTCAACTGCAGACCACCTTAAAGAATGTGCTGTGTGTGCCAACAATGTCCAGGAATCTGCTTAGCCTGGGCACCCTCCAGGAAGATGGATTTACAGTGACTTTCCAAGACAACATCTGCACTCTGAAGAGGGGGGAACTTTGCGTAGCTGTCCCCCGAGTGTACCGGCTGTTTGTGCTTGGAGCGCAGGCGACAGAGAAGCAGCAGGCAAGTGCGTACTTCAATCAACCAAAGCACCGTTCCTGCGCGCATGAGTGGCATCTGCGCCTAGCACATCTGAACCATGACTATGTGAAGAAGACAGCTGGACTTGTGCGTGGAATGGACTTGAAAGATTGCGACGCATTTGTGGATTGTGAGGTGTGCAAACTCACTAAATCGCATCGCGCAAGCATCCCGAAGTTCAGCAGCCGCCAGACCCAGACTCCCTTCCAGCTGGTGCACATGGACTTGATTGGGCCATTGAAAAAGACAGCTGGGGGGGGCACAATATGTTCTTACAGTTGTGGACGACGCTACAAGGTATTGCTTTGCATATTTAATGCGTCAAAAGTCTGAGGCGTTTAATAAAATTCGCAATTGGGTCAGGTGGGTGGAGAGACGGTTTGGGCATCCAGTAGTGGCGATTCAAACCGACCGGGGAGGTGAATTTCTGAGTGGGGAAATGTCTCAATGGTTGGAAAGGCAGGGCATCACCCACAGACTCACCGCACCCCGCACCCCAGAACACAATGGGGTGGCGGAGAGGAAAAATGGTGAGCTGCAAAACATGGTCAGAGCGCTGATGGAGCAATCAAAGCTACCCAAAGGGTTGTGGGGGGAAGCAATGAAATATGCTGTGTTCATTTCAAACAGAGTGTATCACCGTTCAATTGACGGGGTCCCCTACACCAAGCTATACGGTAAACCACCCAATCTTGCATTTCTAAAGACGTTTGGGTCACATGCTTTCGTGCATGCAGATCGGGAAACACGCAGAAAAGGTGCGTCGCGAGCCAAGCGGCTGCAATTCATTGGAGTAGAACCAAATTGCAAAGCGCTCAAATTTCTCAATCCTGACCACAGAACGGTCACCATTTCCAACTCTTACGACTTCTCTGAGCAAAATATGCTGCCAGATCATGCTGACCAAATAGTCAGCATCCCCACACAAGCTGCTGAAAATGGGGGGGAGGCAAGATTAGAAAGCAGTCCCGATCAGCCAGCAGCATCACCTCAGAGAACTCCAGAGAGACAAAGGCAACTTCCCGCCACACCAGCAAGCTCTAACAGGCTGCTGGAGGTGGAGGGAGCGAGGGAAGCCAGTCCAGGCTTGGACACAAGCACTTCCTCAGAGGAAGCCACTCCGGAACAGGCTGTTCCAACCAGACGCATCCTTCCTCCAAGAGCTTTGCGTGGGGTACCACCTCAGAGATTAACCTATCAGGTGGAGGTGGGAAAAATACCCCAGACATATCAAGATGTCTTGGAGTTACCGCAACCTGAGAAGGAAGGATGGCTGAAAGCTATTCAAGTTGAACTGAAGGCAATGCACAACCTGGAGGTTTTTGAACCAGCAAAATTACCAGCTGGAAAGCATGCAATTGATTCCAGATGGGTGTTTGTTCTAAAGAATCAGGAAGGTGCTGAGCCCTTAAAGAAAGCCCGTTTAGTGGTTCGTGACTGTAAGCAAATTCCAGGTGTAGATTTTGAGGAAATCTATTCACCCACACTTTCAGCCACAACGCTTCGAGCAGCGCTTGCTGTCGCAGCTAGCAGAGGTCTCCAAGTGCATCACTTTGATGTGGGGACGGCTTACTTGCACGCAGACCTGCAGGAAGAAGTGTACATAACAATTCCTCCAGGGGTGCAATGTAACAACTCACATTTTCGCCTCAGGAAATCGATTTACGGGTTGAGGCAAAGTGGACGAAACTGGCACTTATGCCTTAAGGAGCAGCTGCAAAGATTGGGGTTCACACCCTCCACAGCTGATCCATGCCTTTTCAGAAAGGGAAAAGGAGATAAATTGTGTGTTCTTCTGTGTTTTGTTGATGATCTGCTGGTCCTTGCAAGGACGGAACAACAGATCAATCAGATCACACAACAGCTGAAAAAAGCATTCACACTTAAATGTCTTGGTCCTGTCAATCGCTACCTGGGAGTGGAGATCGAACGCACAGCTGACAGTGCAGGTTTTCTCCTCAGTCAGGAGAGTAAGATACATGCCCTGCTTCGAGAATGGGGCATGCAGGACAGCAAGAGTGTTGCAACGCCAATGGTGGTTGGAAGGGGGGAGAAAGCAGAAGAGTCTGCACCATTTCCAAACCAGAACATGTATCTTTCATTATTGGGTTCACTCACACACCTTGCGTGTTGGACGCGCCCAGACATTGGCGCTGCAGTCAATCACCTGAGCAGGAAAGCTGCAAATCCCACTCAGGCAGATTGGATAGCCTTAAAGCGCATTCTCCGGTACTTGAAAGGGACAAGCACCCATAGGTACCACATCACCCCGAAAGGAGCACTGCAATTAGAGGTTTTTGCTGACAGTGACTTTGGGGGAGATGACACCAGGAGATCTACAACAGGCTATGCCATACGTCTTGGGAATTGCGTGATAGATTGGGGTTCACAAAAACAAAAGACCGTTGCGTGTTCGACTCTGGAGAGTGAATACACAGCCTTGAGTCTTGTGACCAACTACCTACACCTGCTCAGGCAATTGATGTCGGATTTGGATGCTCCACAGGTAAATCCAATCCGAATCTGGATGGACAACCAGTCTGCCATCCAGGTTGCTGGGTCAGAACGAGTCCGGATGCACTCCAAGCATGTGGACATAAAGCACAAACATGTCAGAGAAGCTGTTCAGAATGGGGACATTGAAGTGCTTTATTGTTCATCACAAGAGAACATCGCGGACGTTCTAACCAAAGCTCTTCCTGCGCCACAGTTCAAAGAAGCAGTTCAAATGCTGGACCTGGCGCCAAAGGAAGACTTCCGAGACGAAATGGGGGGGTGTTGCAGTTTCACATCTCACAGTACAGAACTGGTAGAAACTGGCATTCCGTCTCTGCGTCTCAGGATCAGATAGAACACCTGTGCGTCCTTCAGCAGGCAGCTTCCCAGCTTGTTAGGGCAACTAGCTTGGACAGTAGTTGTACTCCCTTTCTGATAGTGTAACATAAGCAGGCAGTTTCACACGGGAAGCCCTGGCTGCAAACACTGCACATTCCCATGAGATCATAGTGTTCTAAGGGTCACCCCATTGGGTAAGATGGGGCACAAGGGGTCTTCAGGTATCCACCTACCAGATATACTCTGGCTACATCCCTTTGTTCTAGGGTAGAAGGAGTTTTTCACTGTGTGTGCATAAGATGTAAAAGCTGCACTGAAACGCCGCCTGCGAGCGGCAAAGACTTCACCGGCTTTCCTAGCCGGCAGACTGAAACTTTTCACCTATCTCACTTTCGCTACAATAAAGAGCCTTTGTTATGGAAATGTGGCGATGGCTTCGTTACTTCGCTCCAGAGCGCTAAAGCAAGCGCTGAAATGGGTATCCGAGCCTCCAACTCTGCTATTATTCACACAAATACACAACACCTTGTGCCAGCCAAACTTTGCTGGCCTAACTGCACCAGCCATCTCCAGATTAGGATTGCGCCCATAGAGAACAAATTGCCACCCACAGTTGTGCTTTTTGCCCTCCCTTTCCTGCAGCCTCCCTATCCCATCCAAAAAGATTAAACCAGAATCAGGTCCACCTTTTAGCCAACTGGGCCCCTTGCCGAAGGGCCCCCCATGCTAGGGGAATCTAGTATTGTCAAATACACTTACTTGTAGGCTTACATGTATGCAATTTGTGCTTACATCCATTTGGTCCACTAACACATATGCACTTTTTAAGCACACATTTTGATTGCTTTCCATTCTACCATGGAGATATAACTATAAGAAGTTTAATTTATTATATCTTATAGAATCTTATAGAATCTTATAGATTCTACAGGCTTTGGCTGTGAACCTGTGTCCTACAAAAAAAAATGTTTCCTGCTGGGCCCCATTGCTCCTAAGGCCGGCCCTGACCACACTGGAATTTCAAACTGAAAAGTTCCTTTCTACGAGAATCTCAGTGGCTCTCTTCAAGAATGCCCAGTGGGGAGAGAAAAATGTGGCATTTATAGTATTTTGCCTTTTGGGTTTGCTTTGGAAAAATAACCAGACAAGTTGAACTCCAGAATGTTAGAGTATCTATACTTTTTATCCTAAAATGGTGAAGGGGACAAAGATAAATAATGTTTCATGCCATGATTGCGGGAAAAAGAAAACAGTTTCTCTGCTTGCCTAGTACAGAAAGAAAAACTTCACTGATATACGTTCCAAAGAAGGACAATCTATTAAGGATGTGTTCGGAAAAAGCAATTTATTTCTTGTCTCAACTTGTTGCCCTGTGCAATGATCTTGTTGCACAGGAGTGTACTGGCACATGTGAAACAAGTCAAAATGGGTCCAGTTTTGTTGTGTTTTACTGTTCATCCCAAAATTAAGGTCCTAGAACCTGCTATTATTAATGCCAGCAGGACATCTAAGAGGCTGCCTAGTACTGATCCGATGCCGTGATACAGAGAAAGTGACACACTTCAAACTTTTTGTAATGCGTGAAAGAAAGAAGCTGGATGTAAACCATCATCTTGTAATGTAAAACCTTGGATGTAAAACATCATGCAATATTGTGCATCTGAACAATATTCATCAGGGAAATGATGCGCAGGCAGATTATGGAGGTGAGGAACTGGAGCTGGGCTGAAAGTTCTGAAACGATCACCTTTGGCTGAAAATTGGGTGTGAAAAGCATAGGTGAATCCTTGTCAATGTTTGAGGGAAGCAAAATTGAAGGGGTCAAGCTAGCCAGCTTCATAATGGCTACTAATGAGCTGCTCTCTTTGCACAGGGCCGCAGATGGCACAATCCTAAGCATGCCTACTCAGAAATAAGTCCCACTGTGTTCAATAGGGCTTATGCCCAGGAATGTGTGCATGGGATTTTAGCCTGAGTTTTATCCTAACCCCATCCTGGTTTTCCCCTTCTGAAGTCGCAAAAATGCTCATTCACCCACCATCAAATGTGGTGGTGAGGATTTCAGTCCAGCCCAAATCAGAACACAGTTCATCTGGGGATTTGGAATGGAACCAAGGAAATATGTCCAGCCCTGTATTGATGGAATCGGGGGGGGGGGCGGGGAGATGAGACAAACTCATAGAAGATAGGTTATGGATGACCATTACAGTACCAGCCAATGTGTATCTACCTGGAAATGACCCATTGTGTGTGATGGGGCTTAGGTGTGTGTGTTTAGGACTGCAGCCGTAGAGCCCAATCCAAACTTACCTATAGGCCGGCACAAGTCCCCTATACTGGCCTGGGTGTTGCAAACATACTGTCAGGCCTCTCTGCGACGAGAGCTGCGTAGGCCAGTGTGAGTGTGGATAGGCCACTGGGTAGGCCAGTGTGAGACATGTGCCAGTCTCCCAGCACCAGAAGGGACCTACTGTAGTTAGTTCATGCCGGCCCAGAGCAGCCAGTGTGGGGGGTTGGGAGGGTGGAATGGAGGTACTTTGGGGTGAGTGAAGGGCAGTCTGTGGTCTGACCATGCCTGGGAGGAGGTAAGACCGGCCTGTGCAACCTAGGCCAGAGCCTAACCTACTCCTGAGCCCCATTGACGTTACTCCGCAGCCACCTCCTACCCTGTACTGGATACAGCACAGGCCAGCCATTGGGCTGCCATTCACATATTGGAATCTCCATGTGCAAAGGAAGAATATCTATAAAGAACAGATATTGAACCATGGGAGATGCTCCCACCATGATTTTTCTTGCAGTAAAAAAAGGCCCTCTGCATGCCCTTGACAGTAGTTTTGATTCTCTGCCCACCAAAGTACCGCACAAATCCTCTGGATAGATTTTGTGTGTGCTAGAATAGATGGTCAGTGGGGAGGGGGGGGGGAAGCAGGGAGACATCTGGAGCCAATACAGCTGTCTGCTGGCTCAACATATTGTTTGTCTCTGTCTCTCAGTGACAAGTATTGGCCACACTTCTAGGTACTATCCACAGATGTCAAAATGACACAGCCCCCACCTGCAGACTTACAATCTAATAGATACAATATAAGGGATAGGGAGGGACGACACAAACTAATTCTGACTTCAGCAAGCTTCCCTTTTAGCACAATGAAGATCTTTTGTAGTATGAGATGGAACAAATGAGAGTTTCAGTTTAATGAACGTCACTACCCCTGTGTTTTTAGTGGGGCACAAGAGGCAAATAAGTTTGCCCAATCTGAGGCCCCAATCCTAAAGAGCCCAATGCCAGTGGCACTTTACCGCCAACACTACTGACACAGCACTGGGAAGAACTGGGAAGGGTGACTCAAGGGGAGGATCGGGCCTGCAAGGAGAGCAGAGACGGGGGCAGTCTATGGCCAAATCCATTGTCTCCTCCTGAGCTGTGGAGCCCTACATGCAGTAGTGGGATCTGGGAATTAATTAACGGAACGCTGGGCGGGGCTTCGGCAGGACTTATGCGTCATTGGCTGCCCGTCCGATCGGTCCGCCGCTCGTCCTGGCCTCGGAGGGGTGCCGGCTTGCCGGCGGGGCGGCTGGGGGGGGCGTGCCGGTTGATCAGACACGCAGCGGTGGGGCGCGCTCCCCAGAAGAAGCCCGCGCAGCCGGCGGGCAGCCGAAGGAACAAAGCGGGGGGGGCTGCCAATCACGCGTAAGTCCCGCCCAGAGTTCCGTTAGTCAATTCCCAGATCCCATTACTGCCTACATGGGCCTCTGCACACACTCAATAGCGAGGAGACCCATTGGGGCTTATCACCAAGGCTTTACAGGTGATAAGGGAAAGTTTGTTCCCTTACACCCCCCCCCCCGCCTCCAGCATGCATACTGATGGAGCAACTGAAGCATGGGAAAAGGGGAAGAGTTAAAGAACTCTGCAAATGGTAGATCTGGATAAGCCTCCGGTGGCTGCTCCAGCCCCATAGGATACAGAAGTGGCCATTTTGGTACTGCGGTTATCATGGGTGCAATTGGGGCTTAGGCTTCGGCTGCCCAGGCCCAACCTGCATTCCGAAAGGGCAGAGTGCTTTATGGTGGTTGTGAAAGGCCACAAGCCATTCCACACACCTGTGCTGCCGCTGCAAGCAGCTAACAGCTACTGCTGCACACTGAGGGCCTCCAAATATGCCCTGGTGCTGTTAAGCCAGTACTTCGGAATGCCATCTTATTCTGCATCGGAATGCAGACATCTTATTCTCTTGTGTGCTCCCTGGTGGGCCACTGTGAGATACAGGAAGCTGGACTAGATGGGCCTTTGGCCTGATCAAGCGGAGCACTTCTTGAGTCAGCATGGTGGGTGAGGAGAAGGGGCAGGGATGGTGTGGAGGGAACAGGATGGGGAGGAATGACATGGAGAGCAGGATGGGGAGGTGTGTGTGTTGAGACCAGGAAGGGAGCAGTATTAGTGGCAGTAGGACCCCTGATGTCCTATCCCCCTTTCTGGTCTCCATCTGCCTTCCCAGGTCCACTCTGACTTGCACCAGCAAAATTGCTGGCAAGGTCACAGTAGATCCAATGGGGCAGCAAAGCCTCATCCCTGGCTAAGAGAACAAATGTTCCCTTATCTGGAAGAGACCTGCAGGACTGCCCTTCCCCACAGGAATGTGCTCTGGTGGAGCAGCTGAATCACCAGGAGGGAAAATATAACTCTATATTATAACTCTAAAATATAATTCTATAGCTCTGCAAATGGTAGAGAGATATACTTTTTAATGTTAGCCATGGGCAAAAATCTTGCGTTGTACTCCTTTTTCCAAGCTTGTGAAACCTGCCTTCTTTTAATGTGATTATAGAGGCCTTTTACCTTGTGGCATGCACATTGCCTCGTATCCATTCTTTCCAGAATACAAAGCTCATTCAAGAGGGAAAATCAGCCTGTCGAGAAATACTTTTTGAGACTCCATAACTCATCGAGAGTGATGATCTTCCACGAAGAGAAGTATTTCAAAGGACAGTTTCAGTTGGCGCCAAGTGCAGTTCAGTAATAGGGGCTACATTATTTATTTTCAAGATTTATACCTGCCCTCTGATGGAAATGATTGCCAAGGCAGGTTGCAGTAGATTATACCACATGCTACGAAGCTATGGTGGTGGACAGTTAAGAGGGATGCTTCATGCTCTCTCTTGTGTTCTTTCCGCCACTGCTGCTGTCCTTAGGGGTGATCCTTGTGAGATAGTGAGTGGGGCTTCTTCTCCTCACACATGCTGGAGACACATGCTAGTCTCTTCTTGTCTTGCTAAAAAATGGATTTATACCATTTTTACCTTTCTTATTTATACCGTCTTTTTAATACCAGAACTACAGCAATAAAGTTATTGATAAAGCATCAAGGTTATCACCAAAGTATCAAGACTGCACAGCATAATCTGAGTTAATCATTTCTGGAGAAGAGAGCGCTTACTATCAATCCCATCACCAGTTGTCATGGGCAGCCCAATTGTAACATGGCTGCCCATCCCACAGCAAAGTTCAAAATGGCCGCTGCTGTTGCCTGCAGGGCCAGGGAGGTAGCTGGAGGCAGGGCCGGCCTTAAGCCAATGTGACCAATGTCATCACATTGGGACCCTCACTGGGCATGGGGGCCCCCACGCCAGTGCAGCAAGCAAATTGCTTGCTGCTGCAGACATGATTTCTATGGGCTGTAGGTCAGTGGGGTGAGCAGGACAGCTTTATCATGGGCCCTCCCACCTGCCCCTGCCTCAAAATGGGCCTCCTGGAAGCAGTTGGCGGTGATGTCATCATGTCACCAACCGCAACTTCCAGGTGCAATGCTCAGCACTGCAAGTGTGTTTCTTGGTGTGTGTGGGGGGGGGCAGCAGGGAGGATGTGGGGCCCCAAGGGACTGCTCTGCATTGGGCCCTGCTGCTCCTAGAGCTGGCCCTGGCTGGAGGTCTCCTTGAGGTAAGGAAACATTTTCCCTTTACCCCCTGTTCAGCTTGTCAGTCCCTATGGGTCCACTCAGATTGGGTCTAGCTCAATTAAATATGTGGTGCAGATCCAAGTCATAAGAACATAAGTTCTGATCTGGGGTCTTCTGTGAGTGGAGCATATGGGATTCACACCCCAGTTTGCTTCCTCCTAAGTTTAGCTTCCCTCCTTATCCCTCCTTGGGAGGGGAGGCCCGAAGCCCCCTCAGTCTCTTGCTCAAGTTTTTTTTTTTTTTAATTCTTCATTACAGGCTGCATAATTGACGTTTGCTCCTTCCTTGCCTGGGCACCCCAATGGCAGCAACCTGGTCATTCTGCCAATCAAAGTTAGCTGATTGGATCATCAGAGCACCATGTTGGATTTTCCTGCAGGGCCTCCATTGTTGGCTGGTTTTGTGGCAGGGCAATGGCATTAATGTACCATGAGCAGGGCAATCCATGATGGATCACCTTGGATATGCTATATCTTGTTATGATGGGATCATTTGATTGGGACCACGTGGATACAAAGTGGGATTTAAATTGAACACAGAAGTAATTAAAATCGTAAGTAGGTCAAATGTCAATATTGAGGAGTGATATTGAGAACCTTGTTCCAAAATACATATGTGGGGGGGGGGATACTCCCATCACATATGCTTGCACAGCTGGGATCTGCAACAATTAAGGGCACAGTCCTAACCTGGAATTAGGCTGGCACAGTTAGGCCAGCAAAGTTTGGCTGGCACAAGGGCTACCACAAAGTGCCTCGTCTCAGAGTCAGGCAGGATGGTACATGTCTGTGTGCTGGCCTCTCTGAGGCTGAGAGTTGTCCAAACATACTTTACGGTGGCCCTTGTGCTGGCCTAATTGTGCTGGCGTAACTCCTAGTTAGGATTGCGCTCTAATATGGATAGTAGTGCCATAAATTTTATTTACTTATGTGGGGTACCATCTATATAGCAGCTTATACTGTAACTGTCTGAAATTCAAGACTTATGTAGAAAGTGTAATGAAAACTATAAAGCCATCATTTCTCTGTACGTTTTTTTAAAATCCAAATCTTTACTCTATCATTTTCTATAAATGCCCTCCCTTGAGATTATCTCTATAGTGAATTTATACACCTTAAGATAATAAGCCGTTATTACTAAATCTACCATCTATAATCTCCAACTGTCTCAGTTCACTCAAAATATAATTTCTCGGAGAAATTCCGTGCCAGAAATTGTCATACTTGAAAATATTGATATCAAGGAAGACTTTCTCCTGATTTGTATTTGTATACTTGCTATATGAAAATTATACCCTCCTCAGTTATAAAAAACCTTAAAGCTATCTAGTTCAGCCTTTTCCCATAATATAAAATTTCCTCCTTTATAATGTAAATTAAATGCACGATTTCTTACTACTCATGCAAATAGAGGAAATACCTGGAGATAAATTTTTCCGATATTTATTCCATGTTGTTCTCATTTGTGAAAGTATAACTTTCTCTGTTGAAAGTTTTAATTGCTTCTTGTTAGTGAATCACAGTAATGTTCTCAACAGGATACCAAAAAGAAAACTTTAAGCCACTGCACACATGAACAGAACAAGATCCTTTTTGTGTGTTGTTTTACAAATGTGTATGAATGCAAATGTATATATTAGTAGGATTACCAGATACAAACTGAGACATAGTGCCTCTACCTTTAATGATTGTATGGAAGAGGGAGTTTGGGCAAGTGCAGCTCATCATGGATGGGTTTCAAAAGCTACATCTGCCAAACATTCCCTCTGCTATACAATGGTTAAAAGTATAGGCATCTGTCCCAGTTTGTATCTGGTAACCCTATATATTAGGGGTCTCCGAACTCCAGCCTGTGGGCCACATCCAGCCCACAGGGATCCTCCCTCAAGTGCATGGCAACCCTATGTGATCATATAAAAGTGTGCATTTTTGTTTTTTGTTTTGCAGTGCACATAACAATGCACATGTATACATTGGTAGGATTACCAGATGCAAACTGGGACAGAGTGCCTATTAACCATTGTATAGAAGAGGGAATTTGGGCATGTGTAACTCACTATGGAAGGGTTTCAAAAGTTGCAGCTGCCAAATTCCCCCTTCTATACAATGGTTAAAGGTATAGGGACTCTCTATCCCAGTTTGGCTCTGGTGCTATACCCAGTTTGGCTCTACAATGCTATACATTGGAAACATGGGTGTGTGTCAGATATGCCAATGAAATGAAGGAGCACTTGGCATTGACAAACCACATATGCTCCAATTCCAGAATTAATTTTAGAACCAGAGTCCAGCCAGAATGCAAGAGGTAAGGAACTTAGGGCAGAATGAAGTCATGGATGTGCTGCAGCCAGGCTGCTAGAAGTCCTGGAGCAAATCTCTACTTACAACATTTCTCAACGTTTGTCCTCGCTGTATATGGTCCACCTATTGGAAGTACCACTGGAAGTAACTGGTGATGACATCATCGCCAATTACATCTGGGTTGGGAGGCCAGATGCAACATGACAAACATCAGTAAGAAGCTCAGGATGTCTGGGAGGGCTTTTCTGAGTGTGGAGAAGCATGCTTTGGATCTCTACTTGCTGTGCCAAGCCTCCAATCACTGTTTGCCATGTCATGTTGCTGGTCTCACAGCCTGGTAGCTGGTATCCCGTGTGCACCACCAGCCACCACCTCAAGTACCACTAGTTGAGAAACACTGCTCTACTATAAAGTGTTCATCAAAAGTGTATCCGTGTTATATTACTTACCTTGGCATTGGAGTATTTTTCCCCATGTGAAATTCCCACTGTATGCCTGGTTGGCCAATTCCATGCCTAGTAGCCAACAGTATCACTGCTTTGATATGAAGCCAAAAAGAGGATTCCCAGAGTAAACAGCTGGTTAATGGAGGCAGATTTTGGAAATGAAACATCTCCACTTAGTGGTAGCAGGAAAGTCCGTAAGAGGTGATGGTTCATTGATAGGAGGCAAACACATTTGTTTTGCACAGTTTCCCTTTCCTGTTGCTGGGGACAGGGGTTCTATGACTCAGACCAATACAAGTGTTTGAACTATAGCGGTAAATTGAAAACAAATGAATGTAACACAGTGACATCGTTCTACCTAGGAAACACTTTCCTCCATTGAAAGTGTTGGCCTACCATGACTGCTTTTCAGTTGTAAAAAAAGTGGAGAAATTGTTCAGACTAATCCTGAGGATTGCCTAGTTTAATAAACCAGAGTGCGCCATCCCAACAGTTTCCCTGATAGCGCTCTATTGTTTTCTCTCAGAGAAGTGATTAGCCATTACTAGAATGGAAAGAAGGAAAATGCTCCGAAAGAAGAGTTGGAGTGAAAACATTCCAGACCTGCTTCCCCGACGGAGGCAATCACACTTGTCAAAAGCTGAGATAGCACAGCGGCTCAGGCTACAATGCTATACCCACTTTCCTGGGACTAAGCCCCACATAATGCAATGGGACTTATTTGTGCAGAAAGAGATTGGTTTGGCCAGTTTGATTCTGACTTCCCCCATGATCTCACTGGAAGCCCAATCCTTAAAAAAAAAAAAATTCCTAACACAAGAAACAAACAAACGAAACAAAAAACAGATAAAAAAGAAAATAGATTTGGAATATATAAGTGTGGAATAATACATCTGAATTTATTACATCTTCTACAAAATATTAATCATTGATCATATTAAATATTGTATCTCTTAGACAGCCACTTATTTATTTTTAATACTAATTTTTAATCTCTTTATCAATTGCTTATTTTAATCCCTGATGAAGCATTTTACATCTATATCAACCACCTACTCATCAAATCCTTAATTCATTTCACCAATATTTTCCTTCTCATGCAGGAAGACAATAAGTGGGTTCCTGTGGTTCATAAATAGCTTTACTGACTTCTCTTTAAGTAAAGTTCTACATTTATCCATTTCTACTAAATCCAGTGCTTTTTCTCCCAGCAATCTTCAACTGAAGGTACTAGAAGCTCAATCCTAACTCAATTCTTGCATGGCATTGCAAGGTCCCCCTACCCCTGTGCTGGATTTACCTCGTCTGATGGGCATCCTTCATTCTGCTGGCGCACGAAGGAAGGCTCCAGCCTTTCTGGCAGCATGCTGGCTAGTAGTGCTTGCAACTGTGCAAGCCACATGGCCCAAAATGAGTGGTGCAGAGCCCTTGGGCTGCTGCTGCTGCTGCTGCTGCTGCTGCTAGTATTGGCCCAATGGTACCAGCGCCAACACGAGGCTGCTGTTCGGCACCCTCGCGTCAGTGCTTGGTGCCATTGGGCTGACACAAGTGGCTAGTGTCGGCCCAAGGGCGCAGTTTGGATTGTGCCCTAATATATGTAAAGCACTTTGTGCTCTCAATGGCTGCAATTCTATACACACATACCTAGGAGTAATGGGACATGGTGGCATTGGGGGTTAAACCGCTGCTGCCGGGCTTTCTGACTGGAAGGTTGGCAGTTCAAGACCATGCAACAGAGTGAGCTCCCATTGCTTGTCCCAGCTCCTGCCAACCTAGCAGTTCGAAAGCACATAATAATGCGAGTAGGTAAATAGGGACCACTTTGGTGGGAAGGTAAAGGCATTCTGTGTGCCTTGGTGTATAGTCATGCCAGCCACATGACCATGGAAGCTTATCCTCGGACAAATGCTGGCTCTACAGGCTTAGAAATGGAGATGAGCACCGCCCCCTACAGTTGGTCACTACTAGACCATTCGGTCATGAGGAAATTCAAAGATAAAATCCTAAAACACATAGAGGAATAAGTGTTGCTGAAGGAAAGTCAGCATGGCTTCTGTAAGGGTAAGTCTTGCCTCATGAACCTTTTGGAATTCTTCGAAGAGGTCAACAGGCACGTGGATGTGGGTGAACCTGCGGATATCATATACCTGGATTTTCAGAAGGCGTTTGACACAGTCCCCCACCAACGGCTGCTGAAAAAACTTCACAGTCAGGGAATAAGAGGGCAGGTCCTCTTATGGATTCAGAATTGGTTGAGGGCCAGGAAACAGAGAGTGGGAGTCAATGGGCAATTTTCACAGTGGAGAGAGGTGAAAAGTGGAGTGCCCCAGGGATCTATCTTGGGGCCGGTGCTTTTCAACTTGTTCATAAATGACCTGGAGACAGGGATAAGCAGCGAGGTGGCCAAGTTTGCAGATGACACAAAACATTTCTGGGTGGTGAAGACCAGAAGGGATTGTGAAGAGCTCCAGAAGGATCTCTCCATGTTGGGGGAATGGGTGGCAAAATGGCAGATGCGTTTCAACGTAGACAAATGTTAAGTGATGCACATTGGGGCCAAAAACCAAAACTTCACCTATAGGCTTATGGGTTCTGAGCTGTCTGTGACAGCTCAAGAGAGAGATCTTGGGGTGCTGGTGGACAATTCAATGAAAGTATCGACCCAGTGTGCAGCAGCAATTAAGAAGGCCAATTCCATGCTTGGGGTAATTAAAAAAGGGGTTGAGAATAAAACAGCCAATATTATCATGCCATCGTACAAATCGATGGTAAGGCCACACCTGGAATATTGTGTACAGTTCTGATCGCCGCACCTCAAAAAGGACATAGCAGAGCTGGAAAAGGTGTAGAAGAGAGCGACGAAATTGATTACGGGGCTGGGGCACCTCCCTTATGAAGAAAGACTGCAGCGTTTGGGGCTCTTCAGCCTAGAAAAAAGGCGCCTGAGGGGGGACATGATTGAGACATATAAAATTATGCACGAAAGGGATAGAGTCGATAGAGGGATGTTCTTTTCCCTCTCTCAAAAAACCAGAACCAGAGGGCATCCGCTAAAACTGAGGGTTGGGAGAGTTAAAACAGATAAAAGGAAGTACTTTTTTACCCAGCGGGTAGTTAATCTGTGGAACTCATAGCCACAGGAGGTGGTGATGGGATCTGGCCTAGATGCCTTTAAGAGGGGATTGGACAGATTTCTGGATGAAAAGTCCATCATGGGCTATAGGCAACGATGGATTGTGCAACCTCCTTACATTGGTAGTAGGCTACTTAGTAGTAGAGTACCAGGTGCAAGGGAGTGGCAACAGGATTCAAGCATCTTGTTCTCTCGTGCCTCCCTGGGGCACCTGCTGGGTCGCTGTGAGATACAGGAAGCTGGATTAGGTGGGCCTTTGGCCTGATCCAGCAGGGCTCTTCTTATGTTCTTGTTGTTGTTGTTGTTCAGTCGCTAAGTCGTGTCCGACTCTTC
>JAJKFI010000066.1:2076862-2100253 GCA_029204185.1 Lerista edwardsae | reverse complement strand
CAAGCCCCTTCGCCACGACAAGGCAGTGATCCATGAAAGGGATCTTATGTTCTTATGTAAACCTTTACCTTTACCTAGGAGTAAGCATCATTGAACACAATGTGGCTTACCTCTGTGTTGACAGGCACAGGATTGGGCTGAAAATCTGCTCTCCAAATACTAACTTCTTACTAATATCTCAGAATCAGTGCAGGAGGAGACCTTTGCCCCCATTCCCAAGTTGTCACCAAGAGAAGTGCTTGTTTTCTGCCACAAGATTTTAGTGCTTCCATTTCCTTGTATGGTGGGAAGTTGCGAACAGTGGCGTTTCTGCAGGGAGGGCAAAGCTCTAAGTTTTGCAAGAAGCCTCACCTTGCAGTGGAAATCACTCCTCTCCTGCACCGTTTTAGCCAATCCTCACAGGGAACAGCAACATCTTGGCGTTGCTTACTGGCTACAGCAGCAAGGGAGAGGAAGGATTTACATGACAGGGTAAGGCTCCTTGCAACACTTAGAGCTTTGCCCTCCCTGTAGGAACGCCTCTGGCTGCAAACCATGTCTGAAGAGCTAAGCAATGTGAAGTTCCACAATGTGGGCACCTCTTTCTTCACCTCCCTGCCTCACAGCACAGCCGATTCTATGCATGTCTCCTCAGAAATGTTCAATGATGCTTTTTCCAGGAAAGGGTAGGTACAGGACTGCAGCCTCAAGGACAGACTAACCTCTCAGGAAGAGAAACTATTGAATGAGGGAGGCAAGACAGTGGGGGATAAAGCCACTCAAGGGCCAGCAGCTGTTTGCTTCCCACCCTGAGGTAACAGAGCTGCCTCAGCTGATGAGGGAAGCAAGCGAGGTTGGCCGTGACTTTCCAAAGTCCACAGCTGGCCTCGAGAAGATGCATCGCCCTGGTTCACCCTGTCTACATAGGACTTGGTCACCAGCATGACAGAGACACTGAGCCCGTGTGCAGACATGCCCTGTAATTTCAGGGACAAAGCCATTGTACAGGATGTTCTCTCCAATCTCCTTCATAACAGTAAAAGACTCCTAAAATTTCATCACAGGCTCTCTATAATATTTGCAAATTAAATGTGTATCGTGAAGAGAGCTCATTTATTAGCAGCCCCGGTTCAGCAACTAATTTGTCTAGTGCATTACTTTGACACCAGCAATTTAAGCGATTTTGTTTATAGGAGAGGGTGGCACCTTGCAGGAACGGTTACAAGACAATTAATTAAGCCATGCCAATGGCTGCAAATGCCTTGACATGACTAATTTAAATCATTCTGCTGAGTGCAGAGCTCAGCCATTGCTATGTAATCAGTATTACCATCTTCCTTTTGCAGTGAAGATGCCCAGACCATTTCTGGAAGGCAATTTATCGAGGTGGAATGGTCGAAAAGAGCTGAATGGGCTCTTTTGAACCCTTTGGTAGATCTTGCCACATATCAACACACTGAGTACACCAAAAGGAGCGAGACTGCATGCCATAAATGTTTCTGTAGCACTTGCTTGGTGGCCAGGAACAGTTCATAAAGTATTTTTCTGTTAGAGATCTAAAACTAGCTGGAGAAAGCCCTCACAGACAACTACTTCAGCATAGACAAGTTGAGCCTAATTATCTGTGGATTTTACATCTGCAGACTTGGCTCAACGCAGGTCCCCTGGACCGGCACTGAGCCAGGTTAAGCTCAACCTGAAATCTATGAAGGTGACCAGAACTGTGCTTCTAGAGGCTCTTCTCAGTGGGTCTCAAAATGGCCATTTTGGACAAAAAAAGTTACTTCCTGTTTTCGGCAAAAACAAGAAGTGATCTTTTTAATGCCTTTATAAGGCATTATGAGCATTAAGAAGGGGCTTAATATGTCAATGCATATTTAATATTTGTGGGGCATGTCCCCCCCCACTTGTTTTGTTGGAAGCCTTGGAGAATCCCTGTTATTTCAAATCCTTCACAAGAACTCCATAATAACACTTTGCCTCGCCTCCTTAAAGGCACTTTCCCCATGCCCAGCTCCAATGCCAGAACTAAGCCATGCTGGGAAGAAAAATGAGTGCAGTGAAATAGTATGCAGCAAGGTAAGGTGAAGGAGGGTCTACTCTTTTCATTTCATCCATGCATAACTTTGTAAATAGAAGAGCTCTGACTTAGAATCAGGGCAGTGATCGGAACTGGCAAATGTCGCTGGCTCCTCTTGTCATATTAGAATTAAGCTAGCCAGCTAGCCATCTGAAGCACCAGCACAGGGGTACTTCTTAGGAATCTTTTATGGGACTTACAGTTATCGCCCTGGTCTTCAGTTTGTAGGAGAATGTTTGTTATTTCATTTTAAAGTTGCCTTGACTTCCCACAAGGGTGGAAAGGCAGTGTGTAGAAAGGCAGCACAACTCTGGGCATGTCTACTCAGAAGTAAGTTCCATTGTGTTCAGTAGGACTTAGAGTGCATAGGAATTGCAGTCTAAGAGCCAAATCCTAATCCAATTTTCCAGTGCAGGTACAGCCATTTTTCCCTTTCCTCTTTATGGTGCTTTTGTTACACTCCTGGGCTTGTGCCAGCCTAACTCCAGGTTAGGATTGGGCCCTAAATCAGGGGGACCACCTGCAGTTCTGTGAGTTTGTCCAGGAAAGGGCTATTTGGAAAGGTGATTATCTATGTTTTATATATTACTAGCCTTTTGTTACTCTGCGTTGCCCGGGTAACAAATTATCCCAAGCTTCTGTTAGACAGGAAAAGGAATGAATTCTATCTATAGTGTCAAATTGAAGTAATTTTATTTAATAATAATAATAATAATAATAATAATAATAATAATAATAATAATACTTGTTTTTATATACTGCCTTTCTTAGGTCACCAGATTTCTCTAATGACTATAACTCAAGGCCATTTACATAGGCAGACTTTATTCAGAAACTCAAAGGTTTTTACAATTTTTACAGGAACATTCTATCTTCCAAGAACTACACACATACAGATGGATCTTTCTGGATTTAGTCCTTCTTTCTGACCACCCATTTGTCTTCTTGCTGGCTGATAAGTGGCTTCCCTGCTCCCACCAGAGAAGCAGCTGACTTTGGCACAACTCCCCCTCACACAAGGCAGCCGGTGATAGCTCAGCTGTTAATCAGTCGCAATTACAAGGTCTGCCACTCAGAGAGACTTCCGGTAGTCCCGAACTGGCAATCTTCAGCTCTTATCTTCAGGCAAACGGAGACATTAACCCTCTCGACTAAATCTTCTGCTCACAGGTCAGAATCTTCTGCTTTACAGGTCATTAAAAGTATAAGTGCAGCATAAAAAGTATAAAGTAAAATCTTTTACAAATTCACTATAACATTAATTTAACGCAAAACTTGATTATAAACAACATTTTTAGTTTCACCTCCAGGAGCAAGAACACATAAATTCTTGGGTGAACCCACCCTTGAGCAAGCAACATAAAGTTGTCCATGGGAGAAACACAGCGATCTCAAATCCATGCTGCAGTACGTAATAGAGTGCCCCTGTAACTTGTTGATCGTGACCGAGAATGCAAGTCTCACTGGAAATTGCAATATCTTAAAATTAAAAGGGAGATCCATCGGAATGAGTGGTATCCATGGGATAAAAACTGTTTCACCCTCTCCCTTTCCTGTTAAGATAGTCGCTTCAATTACAGTACCCAGCATCTTCTTGACACACAGCCTTGTGCCATTGCAAAGTTTTGGCGGGTCGAGGTTCTGTAGTATAGTAAAATAATTGGAGAGCCCACTTTAAGTAAAAGACGATGTGGTGGCAATGCAGCCGGATCAAGTGAGTTTAGAAAGTCTGATGGGAAATTGATGACCTCATCGGCATCTGCTACGGTATCGACTACACCTGGTAACATGGCAAATATTTGAGTGGAGTCCAAGACCGGGGCAAAATGATTTCTAAAAATTCCCAGAAGGTTCCACAGAGTTCTTTTTGACTAAAGTTGGGCTTAAATGTCATAGAGACTGCCACCAATCAGATCAGTGACCCCGAAAACTATGGATTCAACACTAATATCAGGCGTTTTCGATTATTTTTACATGGCACCCCCTTCCCACCCCACCCCTAGAGGTGCTAGGGGTGTCATACCCCCACAGTATTTTTCCCAGATCGTAACGCATATGTGTACCAAGTTTGGTGTAAATTGCTCCAGGCATTCCAGAGTTATGCTGGAACATACACACACACACGGACATTTTATTTTGCACCCCTTCTCACCCCCCATGCTGACGGGGGCCGAACCCAGACTCCAACGGCATCGGGAGTGTTGCCGCCTGTCTTGGCAACCCCGGAAACTACGGATTCAACACCGATGTCAGCCGTTTTCGATCATTTTCCCATGGCACCCCCACCCCTGGTGGTGCTAGGGGGGTCTGACCCCCACAGTATTTGTTGCCAGGCCGTAAGGCATACGTGTACCGAGTTTGGTGTCAATCGCTCCAGGCATTCCAGCAGGTCATGGACGTTTTATTTTGCACCCCTTCTCACCCCCCACGCTGACGGGGGCTGAATCCAGACTCCAACGGCGTCGGGAGCATCGCTGCTTGTCTCAGCGACCCCGGAAACTACAGATTCTACACCGAGATCGGCCGTTTTCAATCATTTTCACGTGGCACCCCCTTCACACCTCCACCCCTGGGAGTGCTAGCGGGGGTCGTACCCCCGCAGTGTTTGTCGCCAGGCCATGAGGCATAAGTGTACCGAGTTTGGTGCATGTCGCTCCAGGTGTTCCGGAGCCTATGCAGAACACACACACACACACACACACACACACACACACACACACACACACACAAGTTCTCCTTTATATACGGTATATAGATAATAATTCAGCTTGCTCTTGTACATTTTGAGCTGTTCTATTATTGGGTATTTGGCATTTTTGTAATACTTTAAAGCCCATCCCAATTATCCTTGCTCATTGATAAATGTGCTCAGAACTCAACAGAGGGAAATGAGACTTTGCAGGAGTTCTCTTTCTTGAATTGGCTAGGAATAGCATCCTAACATTTCTCCTACAAGGTCAGGTCAGGTTAGGTAACAGCAGGAGTGTAGTCCAGTGGAGAGTGCAGCATTGGAACTTCTACAGCAGGAATGGTGACATCATCCTCAGAAAGGCTCTGGTGCTTTTTTCAAAGCCTCAAAACTGGGAAGCAGTGTTGGGCTCAGCAGAAGGCAAAGTGAGGAATGTGCCTAGAAGCATAAACAGTGGTCTGTCCAGACCCCCAAATGTAGATGGATGATGGAGTGGACATCTGGAAATAAGGCAGAAGATAATGTTCCCCTGGAGGGGAATGAGGCTTGTTCATTTCATTGAATGAGGAGCCCCAAGAGACACAGGTAGTGGAAGTAACTGGATCTTATTTTGAACAAATTTGTGGAAATTCGTTGCAAGCAAAGAACATATTCAAAGGAACAAAGTTAGGTGTTTTGTTGTTGTTCTCTGAGTTGCCCTAGTGTATGTGGCCTTTTAAGCTAACGAGGGAGGAACACCGCAATGTCATGCATTATCTGTGAGGGATTTTTGGGGTTGGGGATTTTCTTGATTTTATTTCCATGTTTGGTGTTGCTACTGAGGTTTCAGTTCCAATTTGGAAGGATTGTTGGAACTCTGGTATTCCTTGAACAGCTTGGTTAATTCCTGCTCTTCAAAGGATATTAACCCCTGCTAGCTGGGCAAGAGGCACTTTTTCAAGTGGTGTCCTCTTATATTTAGCAGGGGGAGAGCAATTGTCCCTCTTCACCCCAGCACAGTGTCTTTCTCGTGGTTGTTGCTGGTGGTGTTCTCCATTCTTTTAGATTGTGAGCCCTTTTGGGACAGGGAGCCATTTAGCTTTATTATTACTATTTGCCTGTAAACCGCTTTGTGAACTTTGTGTTGAAAAGCGGTATATAAATACTAGTGATTGATTGATTGATATGTCCTTTGCAAATCCAATGTTCTGCCCAATTTATCCATATCAGAATTAACTCGGATCAGAATAAACTAGGGGTAGTTCTCCCTTACCCCAAAAGAAAACCTTTATCTTAAAGAGAAAGGAGCCAAAGCTGGAGGGAACCACAAGAATCACTGTGAGCAAATCCATTCTACTCTGCTACCTGACTATTTATGGAACCATCCTTCCAGATTCCTATCAACCTGAAAAAATCACCTGGGTAGCAATTTGTCTGTATGCCTTTTTCCATATCCTGGATCCTGTGGGGTTTATATTTCTGAAAGTCACTTGGAGGGGCCCTTGAATGTCTCCAAATATCATGCAGATTGGCTGGAGAACCACAATGTTATAGGTCAGTGGTTCCCACACTTTGGGGTGGGATCCACTTATGATCCACCAGTGGTTCGTGAACCAATTTCAGGTGGTTCGTGAAGCACCTAGAGCAGCCATATTGAAAATATGAGAAGATGAGATGCTGGAAAGGGGGAGGGCTGTGTGGTTTGTTTTGCTTGTGTCAAGGTTGCAGATAGGCTTTTTTCTTTCTGATTCACTTTGCTATTGAAAAACGACTGAGAAATAACCCAACTTATTGCTGCATTCTCAGGAAAGCAGCAGGCTCTGACATCACAGTGATGGCACTTCCAGCCATGACATCACTTCTGGTGGGTCCCAGACAGATTGTCATGCTAAAAAGTGGGTCCTCGTGCTAAAAAGAGAACCACTGTTTTAGGCAGAATTGGATGGGGAAGAAAATGAAGCAATCTGAAAATGAAAGCAGGCGATTTTCATGACTTCATGGGCATGATTTCCCAAGAGCAAATGCAGACCCAAACATGCTCTTTTCACAGGACAATGAAGGAAACAATATTTTTTCCCCTGTTGGCTGTTACTAATCTATTAAAAATCTTATTAACCAAGATAAAGTTTGAAATAAGGGGAAACTGCAGAAAGAAAATACATCAGTGTCAGTGGAGGAAGTGCATGGAAACATTACTAAAGCTGGTAAGAAGGTGCATCTCTTTTTTAAAATATTGAGGATTCTTGACATGTGTGATGACTCATCACACAGAGAAAATTATTATTGTCCATTAACAAAATTAGTTTCACACAACAACATGATAGGTGACTTCAAAAATAAAATGGTAAAATAAATGTTAGTAATATTTAATTTCCGATCCAAGTTGTCTGGGAGCAAACATCACTTCCCTGTGCAATACAAAGCACTTATTATTGTTCACCCAACATTAGCGGCCCAATTCTGTCCCCTACCGGCCTATACAGCACACAGAACCACGGTGGAGTGTGCACTGCATACAACTGCAGGGGGGAGGGGCAACCAGACAGCCCCAGAGTGGTAAGTAACATTCCCTTTTTCCTTACCTTCCTTTACGTGGCACCCCACAAATGAACATGCAGGACAAAGACTTGAGATTTTAGAAGTATTTCTTTACCTCATACAGAAACCTGCAGCAGGGAATCAAATTTTCATTTTTTTATTTTGAAGAATCTATACCCGCCTTTCCCATGCCGAAGCAAATGCCCAAGGCAGCTTACATGGGCAGGCTGGTGGTTTAACCATTTTTCAATGGGTTTTTTTTAACAAATACACAGTATTCTGCGATTCACTGAATCCTCAGTCCCAGATGTAGCCTTCACAGTGTGGTCCTCTCCTCTGGCCGTGTGACATCGAGCTTTAGCAGGTGATCCTGGACAGGTCCTCAAGGTTGGACTCCGTTTTTTTTGCCGGCTGGCCTTTTTTACACATTCCTGCATTGGCTAATCAGCTCCACAGTGACTCCGTTCTGCCACAACAGGTACTGCAGCTTGTCACAGCCTGGCATTCTGTCTCTCATCCAAAAAATAGACCACACATTCTCCTAATGTAACTCACACCACAATCCTGCCTCTGACGTAGATTGCGGTCTAATTGATACAGTATGTCTCAACCTGAAACCTGAAACCTTGATTATATATTTATGGCCTATGGACTTTACTGTCCCCCAAAGTGCAATTTTCTGAAGATCTGATGGTGTTATTTCATTAAGCTGCAGCTTTTTAAAATGATTCTCAAAACCTTTTCTGAAATTGTGCCAAGCGCCCCGATGACAATGGGGACCACTTTCATCTGTCTATAGCCGTGTTTTCAATGGTCAGGTGGTAGAAGTGGTGGTGGTTTAGACTACGGGATCTGAAATTAAAGGAGATAAAACAGAGCCAAGGAATCAGCAAAAGACTTAACAAAAGATCGCTGACCAGGCAAATCTATTGCCAGAATTGACAACATTTTGGGATGTGATCCTATAGGCTCAGCCTTGGTAAAATACCCTTGCTGATACATTATGTCCTATGCATTCATGCAGTGTATTGCTCCAGATATTTCCAGACAATGCATTTGCAGTCATTATTTGAATGAACATCTCTTAACATTTCTTCTGTACCCATCCCCATTTATCATCTCACCCTGTATTATGGTGTCAGCGCATAATGTATCCACCAAAGTGCATTTTCACACAGCAATGGTTCTCTCTCTTATTCTTCCTTCAGTCAATCATCTAAAAAAAAAAAAAAACTGCTAATGCATATTATATTCTTCCCTCACCATGGAAGAGGCGACTGCTGATCTGACGGAACTGTTTTAAACACATGCATTTGTAACTGAAATTCCTCCTGAAGCTCAGTTCCCTTAATTGCTTTCAAGAAATAATTAGTTTTATTGTTAAACCGTCCTAATTTATTCTGTTCTATAATTTCACTACATGTATCCTCATTAGAAATGGAATGGTACCTTTCAAAACATTCATTGGGCTACTGTTAAGTCCGTCATCTAGCTGACAAACAGTGACTTTTCCCCCCCTTTTGATCTGCCCAAAGTTGTGCTTCATTTCCATGAAACTGGCCATTTTCTTCAGACTAGGAGAGATGGGTGCCCTTTCTTTTATAGGCTTGCAATTTTCATTCTGAAGAATAAAAGTGGGTGAGATAATAAACTCTATTACTCCTTGATAGGGGTGTGGGGATTGTTTTTCTGTAGTTTTATGTCCACTCCTGCTTAACACGCCGATCCTGACATCTGAGGAAATCAGAGGGAGGGGGAAATAGAGAAACACTGTATGTAGCAAAGTTTTTTTTTAAGGGATATAAGCAGTGGAACTCACAGAAAGTACACAGAACACACAGCTCTATTGCAGTATGTCCCTTTAAACACACTCACTCACACACAAAGTGTGACATGTGTCAGAAGTGAGACATGTAAAACATTTTGAAACAGAGGGTGCAATCCTAACCTGGATTTAGGCCTGCACAGTTAGGCCAGCAAAGTTTGACTGGCACCAGGGCCTCCATAAAGTGTGCTTGGAACACTCTTGGAGTCAGGGAGTCCAGCAAACAGACGTGTGCAGCAATGGGATCTACAAATGACTTGGGGGAACGGAGGGCGGGACTTAGGCGGGACTACTGTTTGATTGGCAGCCCGTCCGTGCACTTCCGCTTTCGTTCCGCTCGCCCTGCGGCCGTCCCTGGCCTTGGAGGGGGCGCCTGCTCGCCCGGGACGGCCGCGGGGCGAGCGGAACGAAAGCGGAAGTGCACGGACGGGCTGCCAATCAAATGGTAGTCCCGCCTAAGTCTCGCCCTCCGTTCCCCCAAGTCGTTTGTAGATTCCATCACTGGATGTGTGCCATCCTCCCTGACTCCAAGAGTGGTCCAAACATACTTTATGGTGGTCCTGGTGCTGGCCAAACTTTGCTGGCCTAACTGTTCCGTCCTAACTCCAGGTTAGCATTGCACCCCAAATGTCTTTTTCATGTGATGACAAATCCGGTCTTAGCTTATCATTAGTTTATTATCCATTCTCAATTTTTCAGCAACAAAAACATCCCTCCGTCAAGGCAACACTCTGTTACATGTTTAGTTGTAACATGTTACAGAGTGGGAAGTGGGGGGGGGGAAAGACTATGACTGCAATCCTAAACCAGTGGTTCCCAAACTTTTTCGACTCCCTTGACCTACTGGGCCAATGGCTATGACTCCCCATTATGGTTACAATGCTATACATCAATGGTTCTCAAACGTTTTAGCACCGGGACCCACTTTTTAGAATGACAATCTGTCCGGGACCCACCAGAAGTGATGTCATGGCTGGAAGTGCCGTCACTGTAACAGCAGAGCCTGCAGCTTTCCTAAGAACGCAGGGTTATTTCAATAGAAAGTGAATCAGAAAGGAAAAAAAGCCTATTTACCATCTTGACCCAAGCAAAACAAGCACACAGCCCTTTCCAGTATCCCATCCTCCCACATTTTCAGTGATGGCTGCTCTAGGTGCTTTGTGACCCATCTAAAATTGGTTCACGACCCACTGGTGGGTCCTAACCCACAGTTTGGGAATTGTATAGGGTGGTGAGTTTTTCCGCAAGGATTCACTACATCTCAGCCTCACCTACCTCACACTTCACCGGGTTGTTGTGAGGTCAAAACAAGGGAAGGAACCATGCAAACCACCCTGAGCTCCTTGGAGGAAGGGCAGGATGATGATGATGATGATGATGATGATGATGACGAGCGGCAGCCAGAGAGGAACCAGACCCAGCAGGCAAAGGGATGCCAACGAAAGGGGATGGAAACCAGAGGCGTTTCTACAGGGATGGCAAAGCTCTAAGTTTTGCAAGAAGCCGTACCCTGTCATGTAAATCCCTCCTCTCCCTTGCTGCTGTAGCCAGTGAGCAATGCCAAGATGTTGCTTTTCCCTGTGAGGATTGGCTAAAACGGTGCAGGGCAGGAGTGATTTCCACTGCAAGGTAAGGCTTCTTGCAAAACTTAGAGCTTTGCCATCCCTGTAGAAACGTCACTGATGGAAACTCTTGCCCTAAATGAAGAAGAGAACTGGAAGGGGGAGGAGGCATTTCCCCATTACTGCATCCTGAAAGTGGCAACTCCCTGCTCAGGCAAAGTCTCCTCCAAAAGAATATGCATCACTCCTGCCAAACCCTCCCATTGACCATATGAATCAGCTGCACAGACTCAAAAAAGTGGGGCTGCACAGGAGCATATGGCCGAGCAAGAGGGTGAGAGGAATGGAAGTTTAGAAACTGCATGCACTTTTGCTGTGTGTAGTGTACTAACCACTAGGCACCATCCCCATCAGTCAGCCTGGCTTCTCCTACTACCCTTCCCTGACATTAGGAAAGAGATTATCAGCCACAGATTTAACTCGTACCTGGTCAATTGGCTCGTACAAGGTTTGTAATGTTTCTGGGGGGGAAAACCAGAGTGGGTTATAATTTATATATATATATAAATTAGAATAACTATATTTTTTACAGGATTTAGTGGGGGTTTTTTCATTTGCAATACACTTAACCAAACTAAAATAGGACACTATGGGTTTTGGGTTTTTTATAAAAAAAAGATTGTAACATTTTGTAAACCTGAGAATGAATAAAAGGACATCATTGCATGTCACATTAATGTGTTTTTTGAAAACCCATAATGAATAGTATTTCTTCAAACCTACAATTTCTGCTCCATTTCAAGGGGAGATATGATACAGTGAAAAGCAAGAGAAAATAAACTTGAGGAAAGACTGAATAACAGCCCAAGCTTATGTATGTCTTCTGAGAAGTAAATCCTATTGAGTTCAGTGGAACCTACTCCGAGGTAAGTGCGTATAGGATTGCAGCCTAAATGTCGGACTGTCTTATGTTTCTCTTTGAACTGAAAATCTCCATGATTTATTTTTTATTTTATATGACCGAAGGAAAGAAAACAGAAAAAAGAGCATTGCATCGCTGTAGTTTTATACAATTTACAGGTTGCAATGCTGTGCTGGAGCATCCAATGCAGCATTGGAGTGTGCAGGAGCCTCCCAGGTGCAAGGGCGCATTTGTGCCCTTACACCATGGGAGGCTTCTGCCTCCCCAATGGCTTCCTTGGATCTGTGCCCGTGATTTTGCAGGCTCAGGTCCAAGGAAGCTGTGCTGCCCAAATCAGGGCCGCACAGTCCAGGGACGAGGCCTAGTGGACGCATCCCAAACCCACCCCTCTCCCCGGGCCAGCCTGCTTGCCGGCTCGCCCACCCCCTGCCCAGTTCCACCCACCCCCACACAGCCGAATTTGGATGGCGCAAGGGCGGCTCTCTGCCCATGCTCCTGGGCTGGTGCTTCAGCTAGCATTGGCCTGGAAGCCTTAGTGCTGATGCAGGGGTGCCGCACGGCACTTCTGCGTCGGCGCTACTGACATTGCATTGATGCGACTGTGCCCTTAAACTGAAAATGAGACATTGCCAGTAGGAATGTGGCTGGAGAAGGTTATCTTATGTTATGTTATCAGAACAGCAGCAATAGGGTACTGATATAAAGGATTCCTGACTATACACACTACTACTACCACATGGTTGCAGTTTACAAATTTTTCCTATGCGGGTGGGGAAACGTTTAACATTATATACTAAAGCATTGGATGACATCTGCAAGGAACAATTGTATGGTAAACATGGCAAATTGCTTGGACTAATGAAAACAAAGCCTTTTTGCTTTTTCTATCCCCATACCCACTCATCCTGGTTTTCTGGTACTAGAATTTGATTGCAAACTAAGCATTATATATGTCTGCCTTTGAGCACTGCAAGAATGAAGACTGCCGAAGCTTTGCTCTCTCTTCCCTCCGCTCAAGGCCCTAAACTTTCCATTGGAGAAAGAGGAAAGAAGCAACTCAAGAGAGTTGCTTAAGAGCAAGAGAAAGCAACTTAAGAGAGACCTCCCCTTTCCCAGGAATGGTGCACTGAACTGGCCATTGTGGTCCTATTCCAACTTTACATGCGAAAAAGATTCTGTGCTGGGATGGGCAGCTTTTGCCTCCCTGGGGTACACTTCTGGGGCCTTGGGCAGAGGAAGGGGAGGCAGCTGTCAAGAATGGGGCAAACACAGCCCTGCCACAGGAAATCGTGGCCACAACTGTGTACAGCCTCATTCTGCTTGCAACCATTTGAGCAGTTACCGTCACACTTTTGAACACGATTGCAACAAAGACAAGGGGCAACCAAAGCCAGTCGTGTAGCTGGAGGGGCTGGTACCCCGGGCTGGGTGATGCGATGACACCCCCATGTCACCCACAGTGCCTGCACAGTCACCCTGTCCTTGGTGCACGTGCCGCCATGGGCTCCATTTCCAAGGGACCAGGACATGCGGAAGGGTCAATTTTGCAGTGTTTCCTATGCCACCAAGGTAAGCATAATCACCACCCCAGCAGAGATAGCAAAAAAAACCCACTTTGCCACAAAGGGCAAAGTACCCCCTGACTCCAGTGTAGCTATGCCACTGAGCAAAGCTGCTACGAACCAAAGGACGATGCAGAAGGAAAGGAGCTACTGCAAGGTTGGGCATCTCTCTTGGATTGATTCCCCAGTGCATTTTGAATGGAAGTTTGTTCCCAAAACTATTTGACGTCTGTCCAAATAGAGTTCCCCAGTCAGCCTCTAACAAACTGGAACCCTTTAAAGTTAAAAAAAATCCCCTTCAAATCGATGTCATTTGGAATACATTGGAAGCATCTCTGAAAGAGAGAGAGACCAAGCCTGGCTGCCGCTCCTCTTCTTTTGTATCATTCTTTGAATGCCTCTCTGCTTGAAGGCTCGTTAACACCCCTGAGCAGGAACATTCCATGTTTTGATCATCCTGGCTGATTTTTTGAATCGCTAGTAAGGAAGCAAAAGGAAGGACGTCCTGTAATTCAGCAGGAATTATCAAGCCATTCCTTATGAGAGGTACACCACCTCCTCCAGAATACTTCACTTGTACCTCAAGAGAAAGGTACATCATGCTACATCAGGTACATCGTGCTTGTATCATCATGCTAATAAATCCATTCTGAAAGAGTGGTATGTCCCAGCATAGTCCCAACTAGGAAGTCATCAGATAACCTTAAATGCAGGACAAGATGCTTCCTTCACGGCAGTCTTGCAACGTAAAGTGGTTCCCTTGACTGCCCCTTTAAGTGCTCAGGCCCAGCCCAATATTTCCTGAAACCTGAGGAGGCATGCCAAATTTGATACAAAATCAAACCTGCCAAAAGTTAAATTGAAACAGATCATTGCAGCAGAAAAAAAATGATCAAAAGAGACATACATCAATTTCCATAGAGGTTAAATGGCTACCAGAATAGAACAGTGGTATTCAAACTTTTTAGACCCAGACCCACTTTTTAGAATGGTACTTATGTCGGGACCCACTGGAAGTGATGTCATTCACCTGGAAGTGATGTTGTGGCAGGAAGTGACATCATCAAGCAGGAAGTGCTGTTATTGTAACATAATAAAGTGACATTCCTGAAATGCAAATTGGCATTCTTAGACTGCTGCAATTGTACAACTATGAAACATCCCTGACAGAAAGCAAGATTATTTATTTATTTATTTATTTATTTAATTTATATCCCGCCTTTCTTCCCCATGGCACCCAAGGCAGCTTACAACAATAAAATACAATAAAATCACAATTTACAATTAAAAACAATAATTAAAAACATTAAAATAATTAAAATTTAAAACAAGCCCCGTGGATCCTAAAATATAAAGAGTCTAAAAAACCAGCCAGCCAGCCAGCCAGCCTGTCAACAATTAAAAGCTTGTTGAAATAAAAAGGTCTTCAGCCCCCGCCGAAATATTACCAAAGAGGGAGCAGTTCTCAGTTCTAAGGGGAGGGTATTCCAAAGTTGGGGGGCCACCACCGAGAAGGCCCTACTCCTGGCCGCCATCCCTCTCACCTCTCCTGGTGGCGGCACAGTCAAAAGGTCCCCCCCCCGATGATCTAAGAGTACGGGCAGGATTGTATGGAAGGAGGTGGTCCTTCAAATACCCCGGACCTGAGCTGTAATGGGCTTTAAAATTCAAAACAAGCACTTTGAAACAGAACTGGCAGCCAGTGTAGTCACTGAAGCAACAGCTGGACAGAGTCAAACCGATGTGCCCCAGCAACCACCCGAGCAGCCGCGTTCTGTACTAGTTGTAATTTCCGGACCGTCTTCAAAGGCAGCCCCACGTAGAGCACATTGCAATATCTAATCTGGATGTCTCTAGGGCGTGGGTCACTGTGGCCAGGTCCTCGCAGCTCAGGTATGGTCGCAGCTGGCGAATCAGCCGAAGGCTCCCCTGGCCACCGCAGCCACCTGGGAATCCAGGGGCAGCTGTGGATCCAGGAGAACCCCCAAGCTGCGGACCTGCTCCTTCAGAGGGAGTGCGACCCCATTCAGAGCAGGGCGATAGTCCAATACCCGAGCTGTGGATTTCCAGACCAGGAGTACCTCTGTCTTATCCGATTTAATTTCAGTTTAGGACAAAATATGATGTAAAAGCACTGAACTAAAAACAAAATTTAAAAAAAATCCCTCACTTGAAAACTCTTAACACTCATGAAAAGAATATAACAAGAGTAAGGTCTGCAGTTTCCAAGATGGCTGCTCCCAGCTTTCCATGACCCACCTGACATCAGGTCGTGACCCACCAAGTGGGTCCCGACCCACAGGTTGAATAACACTGCTCTAAAACATATAAAGAGCCCAATACTATCCTTTCTCCCACCCCTGCTGGTGCAGCCGTGCCAGGAAGTTTCAGAAGGGAAAGGGGAATTATTTCCCCTTACCGCTTCGTAAGCATCCCACTCTACAATGGGTCTCAGACCTGCGCCAGTTCTGTAGCTGTTGCCAAAAGAAGAAAGGGGCAGGGAGACTTCAAAATTAGGGGATAGGATCTGGCAAGTGCCAACCACTGGATCCACCCCTTCCCACAGCCTCCCTGCCTGTCATTCCTCCTCCCTCCCTGTCCAGTTTCAACACAACACACCCCAGTGTCATCTCAGTAGTCTAAAGAAGTGACCAAAAAGGACCATTCCATTTGGCGTCACCTCCTTTGGTGACTGGTTGTTAGCAGTGGTTGTTAGCAGTGGACCTCCTAGAAGCACACACACAGAGTTGTCCAAGCCACTGGATGATGCAAGTCTTTCCTTTTTGCTATATGGGATCATTACAACACATTCTGTTGTCTACAATGGATTGAAGACAGCATGATCTAAAGTAGACATAAAAGGCAAGAGAGGCCATCAAAGGAACAAAAAGTTCAGCAGGACGTCCCCTCCTTGTATCCTGACACTTTGCAGTATAAGAGCCACTCTCACAGCAAGGAGGCTTCTGGAATGGAGAAAGAAATGTAAATGGTAACATGCCCCCTTCAGAACCAGAAAGTAGTTATCAATAATGATAGATTTTTTTCATACAAGACAAGAGATAAGTGCTTTAAAATCTTGCCTCTAGTCCGGTATTTTTTAAAAAAGTTGTTCATGATACACACTAAATTTCCAGGGGGTTTTAAGGCTGCCTTTTGCCTTACCTGTGTGTGAAAGCAGGCTTTCTGAATACGTGAGCACACCTGAACCATCTATGAACCTAGGGGCTGCAATGTCACCCAAGAGTTGCTTTACCATGTTGGCACAATGCATTACTGTTCCCTGTGATATATTAATCATACAGCAATTGTATTAATCATTCTCCATATCCGCACTGAGACAAGAGCAAGCTTTTTCAGGTGGAATGAAGCATTAGGTAACATGAAGACAACTCACGGAGACTCATTAAAAAACAGACATTTACTGCTCAGATCCCAGAGGCAGATGCATGATTCTACATTAAGTACATCTCCATTGGAGTATTCCCCCAAGACTTCAGAACCACTTGCAGGGACTGTTTACAGCTGCCTAACTGAAGTGGTATCAAAAGACTACATTCAGAAACACAGTGCAAACATACGTAGCTCATAAAGGAGTTCCATTATGTTCAGCAGGTCTTAAGACCATAAGAAGAGCCCTGCTGGATCAGGCCAAAGGCCCACCTAGTCCAGCTTCCTGTATCTCACAGTGGCCCACCTGGTGCCTAAGGGAGCTCAGTAGACAACAAGATGCTTGCATCCTGTTCCCACTCCCTTGCACCTGGCATTTTGAAGTAGCCTACTATTAATGTAAGGAGGTTGCACAACCCGTCATGGCTTATAGCCCATGATGGACTTTTCCTCCAGAAATCTGTCCAGTCCCTTTTTGAAGGCATCTAGGCCAGATGCCATCACCACCTCCTGTGGCAAGGAGTTCCATAGCTTAATTACCTGCTGGGTAAAAAAAGTATTTCCTTTTATCTGTTTTAACTTTCCCAACACTCAATTTCACTACGGTCTTACTTTAGCCCAGGTAGGTGTGTATAGAATTGCAGCCTGAGTCTTTGACATGCATGGCTAATTCATAAGTCTAGGAAGGCTTGCTTAGAAGAGCGACTCTGCTTTCATTTTCAACATTGCATTTTCAGTGGTGTACCAAAAGGGTGGCCAAGGGGACACCCCCCTGGATCCTGTACCACACTACAGGGAGGTGTCCAAGAGGCCGCCCCAAAATGTTTAAACTTCTTTTGCAAGAAAATTAAACTTATTTTTAAATTGTTTCTAGATTATATCTACAAATAAATATGTTTCTAGATTGTATATACAAATAAAGTTATACAGAAATAAACATATATTTATGTTTATACACACATATAGTTAGTACACGCATACACACACACACACGCACGCACACACACACACACACACACACACAGAGGGGGAGAGAGAGAGAGAGAGAGAGAGAGAGATCAATAAAAGAAAATATTCACTGTCTGCCCTTTTTCTTTGGCCATTATTATTATTCATTTCATGACTATTACTGACAATTTCATGACTATTACATGAAATAATCATTGGGGGTGTGCGTGCCAAAAATGTCTGAGCCTTGGGTGCCCGATGACCTTGGTACAACACTGCATTCTTCTAGTCCTTATGAATGCAGAAGAAAAATGTGTCAATCACAAGGAGGGCAAAGCAGAGAATCCAGAGAACAGGCATTAGACTTAGAGCGCAATCCTATACCTGCCTTGCGGCGGTGCTATGCTCTTGCGCCAGCCCAGCATGGTCACAGATGTGCCATCAAGTGCATCTGCGCCGGCTAGTCGAGTGCCGGTCGAGCGCTGGCGTTGCTCGGTAGGCTTAAGATCTCGCCGAGGGTGTGCCGGGCAGAGGCAGATCTAAGGGAGGGCAAAGCTCTAAGTTTTACTGGAAGCCTCACCTTGCAGTGGAAATCACTCCTCTCCTGCACCGTTTTCGCCAATCCTCACAGGGAAAAGCAACATCTTGGCGTTGCTTACTGGCTACAGCAGCAAGGGAGAGGAGGGATTTACCTGACAGGGTAAGGCTTCTTGCAACACTTAGAGCTTTGCCCTCCCTGTAGATCCACCTCTGGTGCCGGGGGCATAACGGGGCAGTGCAGTGGGCGGCAGTGGGGGTGGTGATGCATGATGGGTGTTGTGCCATATCCTAAACCCCGTCAATGTCCAGGGCGGCCCCGATTCGGGCCACTGTTAAGCATGTTGACCTGCACCTGCAAAACAGCAGGCGTAGATGCGAGCAGCCCCATAGGGCTGGCTGGGGCTTACCTGGGTGCAAGGGGAAAATCTCCCCTTGCCCTACACTGAGCTGCTGATGTCTCCTGCTGGGCTTATGATATGGCCCTGCTACGTCGGCCTTACTTAGGATTGTGCTGTGTGATGTACTGCAAAGCTCCTTGGTTTTCCCCTGCCCCATCTAGCCTAATAGGTCTTGTTCCTGTAAGCTCCCGATTGGCACCCTTCTACTTACAGCCTGCAAACTTAAACGTCAGCCAGCTGTCACTTCTGTTTTGTGCAATAAAATACCTTGTATCTAGGAAGTTTCATCTCCAGACAATAATTCTTTTTTTTTTTAAAGTGTAGGTTCATTCCACACTAACCTTTGTTTCCCTTTCTGAAATGACGGGCTCATGCAGGTCCTATGACAGAGAATCCTGATTTGGCTTTTCTGTGGATTCTCCATCTTTTTCCCAGGTTTGCAAAGCGGTTCTTTGTGACGGCTTTTTTTTTTTTTCTGAATCTGGTGGGTGGTTTTAAAAAAAAAAATCTGCAATTTCTTAACTGCAGTGGGAGGTTAGTAGTATGGAGAAGGGAGGGGCTCTTGCCACCAAAGTGTGGTCTCCACTGACCTCGTGATGAAGGGGTCAGGTTTCTGAACTAAGAAGCTGCAGCATTCACATTTAGGACAAACATGGCACAATGAGACCATCAATTGCATGTGTGTTTGTGGGACTGTACATATGTACCCTGGGCATGTACCTGCATAGCCCATAATACCTGAAAAGGTATTACCTGAAAAGGTAAAAAATACCTGTGCACCATTTCATCCTATTTTCATTCCCTCTTTCATTTGTACCTTTATTGCTATTGACTGTCCTTCATTTGCTGTTAACTGATCGCATTTCAGAATTTCTCCTAAACCACGTTCATTAGCAGCCTGATGTAAACAACGACAGTGCTAATCCTTCTGATCATTAGAACTAATCTAGTATACAGGCACGAGCACCTTCAAAGACTGTGTTTTTGTCTTCCTTGCTACCGCAGGGACAGCAAGTTGGCTGCAGCAGACTTGGTAATGAAAAGGCAAGGGTGAGTCTGGGATTTTCGAGAGCTTTGCTGTACAATGTCAGAGTTGCTCAGGCAATTAACTGTCTGCCCAGAGATTGTGGGTATCGCTTTCATGTCTGGTTTGGAAACATTACCCATTACCTCCAGCTCAGTCTGCCCAGTTCTCTAATCAAACTCAAATGCAGTAGTTCCCTTTCCACTCCCAGGCTTAGCCCAAATTCCCCATTCTTACCTTTCAATCTCTCCAAGCCCTCATCCCTCTGGTTTTTCTGCTCTCATAGTCTAATATATTCTTGTCAATCAGATTTGCTTCTTTACCCTCTACCCTCAGCTATTCACCCTCAACTGCTTAAGGACTCCACCTCTTCTTCCTTACTACCCTTTCTGCTGGGACTACCACCTTAAACAGTGAACATAAATCCTATGCGTTGCCATCTCTCTCTCTTCTCTCAGATCCCTTCCCTTAAATTCACCTTTGAGCCTTTGGCACAATCCCCACTCCTTCTTCTGAAGCTAAGCGTAAGTGTGAACTAAATGCATAGCCTTTCCATCTTGTTGTCTGTCCTACCAAGCGTTGGCTTCTAATCTCCTCCAGCCTTCTCACTGGCCTGCCAGCTTCCTGCACTGCCACAAAGCACTTTGTGGCATTTTGATACACACCCAGTATCAACACACCAGTATCACGCACCAGTGATACATGCGTTCTGCCTCTTCCCTCCAAGTGGTTTTGGGCTGTTAGAGTGCAGAGATGGACAAAATGACAGCTCAGCTACATCTTCCATCCTGGACTGGTCCTCATCTCTAGCATGCATGGGAATCAGCAGGGTTAGCATGTGCATGTGTACATGCACGCGCACAGAGCAGATCTTCACATGCACAAATGCAGCAGTTCTTCACAAGCACACCTGATATGCAGAGGGTGTCCACCTCTATTTCCCTACTCACCTCCGCTGCTTCTCCTGGTCCCTCACTTGGAAAGGGGAGGCAGAATGGAAGAGAAAATATGGAGGAGAGGAGACTTGTGGGCTGTAATTGCAGTTGAATGTCAGAATGCCCAGCCTAGTCTTATGCATGCTTGCTCCAAACTAAGGGTGCAATCCTAAGCAGCGTCGGACTGGCGAGGCCGATGGGCCAGCACCATATGCAGTGCTGCTTAGATGAGGCTGGAGCTCCCCCACAACGGCAAGGGAGCGTTTGCTCCCTTACCATAGGAAAGGCTGCAGCCTCCTCTATGTGCTCCTCAAATCTGCACCCGCTAAAGAGCGGGCACAGATTCAAGGAGACCGCACAGCCCGAATCAAGAGCCTCAGAGCCTCGCTGACGGGCTTAGGAAGTGGCCATACAGCCACCTCCCAAGCCCGCCCAGGTCCAGCCCAAGTCCCCCCCCACGCCTCCCACCCTCCCACCAATCCCCGCGCTGCTTCCGCGAGGAGCCTCCCTCGCGCCGACCGGCTTTGCTTGGCGCAAGAAAGGCTCAGTGCAGGCGCCGGTCCTGCTGCCCTAACACCACCGCGGGAGTGCCGATGGGCGCTCCCGCATCAACACTAGGGCCGACGCTATAACATAGCGTCGGCACGATGGGCAGTGCAGGATTGCGCTCTAAGTCTCATTGTATTCCATGGGGCTTGATTTCAAGTAAGTGTGTCCAGCAGTGGTTCTCAAACCTTTTAGCACTGGGATTCACTTTTTAGAATGACAATCTGATTGGGCTCTATTAGAAGTGATATCACGTCTGGAAGTGCCGTAATTGTGATGCCAGAGCCTTCTGCAAGTTGAGTTATTTCTCAGTCATTTTTCAATAACAAAGTGAATCAGAAAAAACAAACAAACTGTATTTACAACCTTGAGACAACCAAAACAACCACACAGCCTTCCCCTTTTCCAGCATCCCATCTTCCCATATTTTCAATACAGCTGATCTTGGTACTTCACGACCTACTGAAATTGGCTTGTAACTCACTGGTGGGTCCTGACCCACATTTTGGGAGTCATTGGTGCAGAGAATTGCAGCCTTAGGAGAAAATCTTAAATTTTATTTGTGTCAGGGAAAAAGAGCCTACCTTAGTGTATTGATTGCCCAGACAACAAACTGTTGCATGGAGAGACAGGGACCGGATTGAAATGGTGGAGGCAGTAACAAATCTATTAGCCCTCAGCTGAGAGGGCATGACTATCTGTTTTCTTATATTATTGTAAATCTCTGTGGTTGATAATTCCATCCTGTTCTCTTTGGGGATGAAATTACTACAGTGCCTTAAGCCAATATTCATATTTCCGTCATGAGCAAAAAAATAATATATATATATATATATAAAATCTTCTTGAGCCCTAGGACAAATTTGATCCATTTGATCAGACCTGTGAAGACTAAATTATGATTATTCATCTGGTGACTCAGTATGGTCCCTGAGGCCCCCCAAGACTCATGCAGAACACTCCCCCTTCCTTCCCCTACATTAGAAGTTGCCACAACAAAGAATTAGAATGTTGAGGATAATTTTTTGTCCCAGTAGAGTTCTCCTTTACCCTTCTCTTAGGGCTCAGTCCTAAGCAGCACCAGCCTAGGAAGGCTGACCCAGCAGGGCCCAGCAGGAGGCTGCAGCAGATCAGCGCAGGGCAAGGGGAGATTTTCCCCTTGCACCCAGGTAAGCCCCAATCATCCCTATGGGGCTGCTCGGATCTGTGCAGATTTGCAGGAACAGGTGAACATGAGCAGCAGCAGTCTGAATCGGGGCCGCCGAGGCCAGGGACGGGGCTTAGGATATAGCACAACGGCTGTCATCCGTCACCGCCCACATCGCTGCCTCTGTCACCGGCATGTTACGCCCACAATACACTTCTGGCATGCCTCCGGCAAGGTCCTGCACCGACAGAGCACTGCCACTGCTCGACCGGTGCACGGCCGGCGCAGCTGATGGGCACAGCGGTGCCTGCTGCTTGTGCTGGTCCAGTGCCCGATTTGGTGGCACAGATGCGCCTGATGACACATTTGCGACAGCGCTGGACTGGCGCAAAAGTGCAGTACAGGCACAACGCAAATATAGGATTGCATTCTTAGATAAAGGATTTTCCTAACGTTCATACTAAGTAACCCTGGTGCTGGTAATCTTCCCTCCTTTGTTGTTTTCTCTGAAGCATTGGCTTGCTTGCTTGAGCAACTAGGAGCTACCCGTACTGCAAGTACTCTGGGTGCAACGAGCATGCCAGTCTACTCTAAAGATGGGCAAATGTTGAATTTTGACAGCCAGGAGGCCTACAGAGAGTAAGGGCACAATCCTAACCTGGAGTAAGGCCGGCACAGTTAGGCCAGCAAAGATTGGTTGGCACTCGGGTCACCGTAAAGCATTTTTGGGCCACTCTCAGAATCAGAGAGACCCACACACAGACATGCGCCATCCTCCCTGACTCCAAGAATGGTCCAAATGTGCTTACCCCGGGGCAAGGAAAAATACCCCCCTGCCCTGTGGTGAGCTCCAGCACAGTCCTCACCTCTGCTTGGAAGCAGCACAGCCTGCTCCTGAACAAGTTAGGATTGCACCCTCAGTCTCTCCCACCAAGTGCCGGACTTAGAGCAGTTTGAACTATTTGGCCAAATTGGGCCCTGTGCCTGGAAGGGCCCTGCACTGGGAGGGTGAGCAGATTGCCCAGAGCTGGCCCATCGCTCTGTAGCTGACGCTCCAGCATGGAATCTTCCATGCCAATGTATTGCAAGGAGAGTGCAGCACATGGAGCATTTCTGCTGGACGGCCCTTCCTCCCACCCACCCCTGGGTCTAGTTGGCTTGGAATTCCCCCTCCCCCCAGAAGCAGTTGGTGGTAATGCCACTGCTGCTCATCCTGGTGAGTAGGGGGACCCCGCAGGTGTTGAGGGGGGACCCGCAATGAACAATGTTTTCATTGGGATTCACAGCTCCTAAGGCTGGCCCTGCTCCCACCCAAAGACAGCCTCCTCCA
>JAJKFI010000066.1:2062209-2076852 GCA_029204185.1 Lerista edwardsae | reverse complement strand
GGCCCTGCTCCCACCCAAAGACAGCCTCCTCCAGTGGTTCTTCCAGCCCACTCTGCTGCTGTGCCGAAATAAATACTGCCAGCAATGGCTGCATGCAGGACAAAGAACTCATTTTGCTCAGCATGAACCACTACCTATTTATTTTAAAAGATGACATGGAAAACTGATTTGTTGCTAGCATTTGTGTCATAATTTATTATAGTGTATTTAATACCACAACAGGGCATCAGTAATGGCATTACTAATTCCAGTGACTGCAAATGTATAAATAGAAGCAGAGTATCATTAAGCATGCACCTCATGGAAACTCAGTTTATTTAACGGCTTTTTCCATTTTCTTCTCTGCCATCATTATGCATTCCACACATAGTGCCACTTTTTTTTTTTACTATTATTTGATTTCTCTGCACAGTCCCTTGAAGGTAACAATGGCTGACTCTGTCTTCAAATTTTCAAATGGATGCCCCGTTCTCCAGATCTGAAAAGGACTTTCTGATTTCCCCAGAGTGAAATTGGTTGCTAGGGAGGCATGGGGATTTGGGGCATAAGAGTAAGACACCAACACTGACAGAAGGTCTCAGCGAGTGAATAATAGTTACCGAGGAATATGAGGAAGATCTGAATCCAGTCGCTCCATTTGCAGTATTAGCCAAACCAGTGGTGTTATTCTACCGGAATGCTGGGCGGGACATCCGGGTGATCAACAGCCCGCCCGTCGCGTTCCGCAGCGTTACGCCATTTGCGTAACCAATTATGCCGCTTGCATATGTTACGCAAATGGCGTAACGCTCCGGAACGCGACGGCGGGCTGTCGATCACCTGGATGTCCCGCCCAGCGTTCCGGTAGAATAACACCACTGAGCCAAACCCAGTTCACTCTCTGTCACCAACGATGCCTTGTTGCAGAGGTTCCCAAAGACCGTTGCTATGTCCCAGAGTGTCCAAGGCACATAAGACCATAAGAAGGGCCCTGCTGGATCAGGCCATCTAGTCCAGCTTCCTGTATCTCACAGTGGCCCAGCAGATGCCTCTGGGAGCACACGAGACAACCAGATACTTGTATCTCGCTGCCACTCCCCTGCATCTGGCATTCCTAGGTAGCCTACTTCTCCAATAAAGAGGTCGCACCGCCCATCATGGCCTGTAGCTTGTGATGGACTTTTCCTCCAGAAATCTGCCCAGTCCCCTTTTAAAGGCACCCAGGCATTCACAGGGGCATCATGGGAAGCCTGTCACTCACCAGGCAGACAACAGAGGAACCCTACAAACAATGGTAGGAGACTCGGTGTGTTTGTGCAGTTTTTGCGTGCTTGAAAAAGCCTTCCCACATGCTCTAAGCCTCTTACCACACTGAAACAGAGAAAGGAGCAAGAAATAAGAAAATAAGCCATAACAGAACACCTCCCCACCTGAGCAGTCTCACCAGCAGAAAGTTCTCTTAAGCACAGAAAACCTCTGTTTGAGTTTTAGCAGACAAAAATAGTCTGGAGAAGGAGGAACCACAACCCACGTTTGGACATTGGCCAATCCCTCTCCTTGGTAGACCAGTCAATCAGCATTGATTATTCAGAGAGGAAACAGAATTCTGAACTGGACCACTGTGATCACATCATGCGCCCCGTATAGTCTGCCAGGATGCCAGACAATTCTTTGACCATTCACAAGTCAATCACACTTGCCAACATGATTTATCCAACAGGATGAAAGGAGGGAGGCTTTGATAAGTGCCTGCTGTTTGGTGACAGACTTCAGATTCACAAAGGGAATGTCATATGCATGTGTGTGCATACGCCCAAGCAAACAGGCTGTTTCTAATTAGGGGATTTTAAGCCTCTGAAATATAATGCTGATCAGCATTTGTTTCACTGATTTTTTCCTTGTTAAAAACAGGCACAAGGGGGACTTTGCACACTTCACAAATCCAGCTGAGTTGCTTCATGGGTGGCTGCAGCAGTAGGTGGAGCTGGTGCTGAGCTAGTTATGAGTGAGTCCGGTGCAGATATTTGGGCTCTGCTCATAATTCGCCCAGAAATTTCAGAATGGAAAGATTGTACACCAAATTTGCCCATTGCAGACTTCAAACTGCCTCAGTCTCTGATGGGTTGGAGAGACACATATTCTTACCAACTCTGAAGCTCTGTCAATGTATTGGGACTTCTGTGTATTTGCTTTTTTTTTTTTTTAATGTAGACTGCTTTGTGAACAGATGCTACTGAAGAAAAGGACTGACCCTTCAAAATGTATGAGCTTTGGTCCCTGAAAGCAACAATGTGCTTGTTGAAGGGGATGTTCTTATTTCGGTTAATTATATCATGCAGTAAATAGATGGGCAGCCCAATTCTGAATGGGGTGATCATGGGGGCCAAGAGGAGGGCGGATCAGGCCCAGGAGGGGGGGCAGGATTGGTGGTGGTGGTGCATGTTGACTAGCAGGAAGAGGCAGAATATTTGTGGGGCATGAGGTGGTGCCTGCTATGGGTGCTATCAGAGGGGTGGGCGCTCCAGGTGCCAGTAGCAGTGGCAAGGGAGAAAAAGCAAGAGTGGTGTGGCCCACTAATCCCCTGCCCCCATATGGCTCCAAAATGGAGCATTTGTGGATGCTGGGGATGTGGTGGGCGGTGCAGGGGATGCAGTGACGTATGGTGGAACGTCATGATGTTGCCCTGCCCAAGGCACTGTCAGAGAGAATTCTGGCTGTGCTGGCAGAATATTCAGGAAAGACCAAAGAGAGGAACTCTCACCACCTATAATTCATTAATGGAATCAACTGCCACAAGATGTAATCACTTATATGTCAAACGAAGTCAAATTTTATTTGTGGAGGAGAGTAAGACGTTTACCTGCAGTTAGCCCTGGTGACTGTGGGGAGCCTCCAGGTTTAGCATTGTTGCCATTGTTGGGGAGCAATAGTGGAAGAGGGTGATCACCTTCCAGCCCTATTTTGAGACTTCCAGGGGCATGTGGTTGGGCACAGAAAGAAGCAGGATGCTGGACTAGATGGATCTTTGGTCTGAGCCAACAGAGCTTTCTCTATGGTCTTAATACTTCTGTTGTTTTTTTTCCTGAGAGTCCAGAGTAAATGTTCACATATATCAGGGGTGGCCAAACTTACTTAATGTAAGAGCCACATACAGTAAACTTCAGATGTTTGAGAGCCACAATATTGAAGAAACATTTAAATTCTTAACTCCATTTCTTCACCATGAACATTTGATGTACGCTTTAATCCAGTGAAATCTGCTTAGACCAGGTAAATAATTATAAAGCTCATTTTTTTAACTTGCCTCTTATACTAATTGGGATGGAAAAAGGAGCCCAGCCAACATATTTCCGAGAGCCGCACATTATATGTCAAAGAGCCGCAGGTGGCTGTGGTTTGGCCACCCTTGACATATATTATCTGACGCCCGTAATTACAACAACCCATCAGGTGGATCAGTTAAGTATTATTTTCCCCAAATTACAGACTGGAAATTACAGTTCTGAGAATGGCTTGCGTCAGGTCACCGGCCAGGTTCATGGCAGAGCTGCGATTCGAACAGGGGGCTTCAGTCTCATTCAGCCTATGCTCACCATGACTGCCATTGTTCAAACTGCAGTCTTATGATCATATGATCTTATGGTCTTATGATCAACGTTTATTCTCATATTAGGTGGATTGTGAGTTTGCCTTGTGGCACCTTGCTCCTCTTTGATGTCCTGGCATGACCTGCCAGCAGCCTATTTATGTTCACTTGGTGCAAAAGAAAAAGAAAAAGAAAAAAAATCCTCGCGAGCAGGCACCATGCCATACTGGCAGATGGGAATGCACAGAAGCCACCCACAGACTGCTCCTGTACATCAGGTACAGTTAATAATGGCAGGAAAATTAGCAGAGGAAATTGGAAGAGCCTCAAGCTCGAGTTGGTGAACCTGTTGCCAAAGACGTGCAGCTTTTAGCTCTGTTTATTTTGGGCACTAAATTTGGGGGTCTGAGAAATGAAGTACACATTTCCTTCCAACTTTCATGAACGGAAAAATAAGGCATGGAAGATGGTGAATCAACGACAACCATTTTTTTCACGTCATGTCAGAACTAGTGGATGATGCATCAGTATTATCTGACCTTAGCAGTTGCGCAGGTTCCGTTTCTGGAACCCCCGTGGATGCCAAAATCCAGGGGTAATGGGATTCGCAAGATGGGCTGACCTTTACCTCTGGATGCAACCAGAGGTATCCTCCAGTTTCATTCAGAGGTGTTAAGAGGTGTGCGGAGACTGCATGTGGCCTTCCTATGTCTCACAACACCTACGGCAGGTATCAAAGATGCATTCCCTGTTTTGGGGACCCAGGTTGTAATGAATCCACAGGTCCCAAATCTGCAGATAGCAAGGATGGACCTGTATTTCATTTCCAGAAAAGGACATTCAAGGCACAATCCTAACCGACTTTCCAGCTGCGGAGTTAAGGCAATACAGGTCTGAGGTAAGGAAACAAACATTCCTTTACCTTGAGGAGGCCTCTGTGACTGTCCTCCAACTGCAGGATGCAGCACATGCCCCATTGGCACAGCTATGTCAGTGCTGGAAAGTTGGTTAGGACTGCGCCCGCAAAATCTTAAGTCTGGGTGGAAAAACTACTCTCTAGTTTGGAACTCTCCTCTGTAATCCGTGTCATGCAGGAACTGTCTGTCGTCTCTTAGTTGCACTCTGCACCTGCACGGGGACATTTTCATCTCACTCTTCTTATTTCATCTATTTCAAAGGTTGGAGAAGGCTGGCATTAGAAACAGATGTGAGGGATGAGCCCTGGCACAAATTAGGCCCCAGTGAACATTCAGGAACTCATTGATTAATTAAAGGCATCATATTGTTCCATTTAGCCTCATTGTTATAAGAGTACAACAACCAATCTGGATAGCAGATGTTGGGAACAAACAATGGGGAATGCTTGTGAGCTTCCAGAAGTCTCCAGTTGTTGGAGGGTGGAAACAGGGTGTTGAACCAGATGAGCCTTCTGTCTGATGATCCGGCAGGGCTGCTCTTATGGGTCTGATACGAGGCAACTATTAGTTAGAACTATATTTTGTATGCACTGAGTTGTAACTGAAGACATTTCATCATGAGTAATAGCGCAATCCTATACTGCGCTGGATTGGCAAGGCCAGCCGGCCAGCGCCAAATCCAACGCATTATAGTGGAGGCTGGAGCCTCCCCACGGCAAGAGAGCATTCGCTCCCTTACTGTAGGGGAGGCTCCAGCCTCCCCTATGCACTCCTTGGATTTGCGCCTGCTAAGTAGGCCTTATGGCCACCTCCCAGGCCCACCCACAACCTCCAATCCCCGTCCCGGAGTGGGATGGAGCCTCCCTTGCACTGACCAGCTTCGGTCGGCACAAGGGAGGCTCCCCGTTGGCTCTCAAGCCAACGCTACTCAGGTGCTGCTCTGCGCCCTCATGTTGGCACTAATGATGTAGCGCTGATGCAACAATGTTGCATCAGCGCTATGCACCATATAGGATGGTGCCGTAAGAACCATTGAAATCAATGAGTTGACTGAGTCAACTAACTTAAATCCGAGCCATTTCATGGAGACGTGGTCATGGCTAAGGCTGCAATCCTATGCATCCTAAGCCCCATTAACCACAGTGGGACTTACTCCTGATTTTACATGCATAGGATTGCACTGTAACTTCCTTTAGATTCAAACTAACATAGTTAGCAATATATTTGAGGACGAGGGATGACATAGCAAAGCAAAAGTACTACAGATTAGGGGCCAAATCCTATCCAACTTCCCAGTGCTGGGGCAGCTGTACCAATAGGGTGTGTACTGCATCCTGCTGTAGGGGGACAGTCATGGAGGCCTCCAGATAAGGGAATATTTGTTCCCTTTCCTCAGGGCTGCATTGCGATTGCACCAGCACTGGAAAAATGGATACATTTGGGCCCTAGGTCAGTGAAAGGAAGCAAGGTAACTTCCTTCCAGGTTGTGAATCATTGTGTTCTTTCAAAAAGGAATCATCACAGGGCTGTAGTAACTGCCATTGTATTGTGAGAGCATTGTTGTATACTGAATGCCAACCCAATGCTGGGGCTCTTTTGATAATGCATGTATTCCCTCTCATGCGATTGACTCAACTGTTTGCTCTGATCATTCTCGACATCCCACTCATCTAACTATCACACACTTCCGAGCGATGAACAGATTACCTCTGCGGAAGGTAACCTTGACTCAGACACTGTCGCTCAGCTTGTATGGATACAAGCAGGAGGGGCAACTAGGAAGACTTCCTTGAGTTATTTGCAAGACGTCAGGTTAAAATACCATAAATACTACATCACTGGACATGCGGCTGTTCGGTTCATCATTATAGGGTCTGTTCTCACGTGAATTGGGCTCTCTTTAGACATGCTTTAGACATGCTACGTTGGATAGCTGGAAACAAAGAAACTGCATTTTGCAATTCCGGTATTGGATCTTTGTGTAGCTCAATCACAGGCCTCAATCCTATTGAGCCCAGTGCTAGCAGTATGCTTGTACTGCTGGCGTTGGGTGTTGTAAAACTACTGTAAGGCACTCCAGCAGTCCGAGTGTACTGCTGATGCTGAGGCCAGCACCAGTTGATGCCGGGCATCAGTGCAGGGAAAACGTATCATTGGAGCAGCAGCCAGTGGTGAGGCTCTCAAGGCAGATGGAAAGTGGGGGGAAGTTGGAACCAAGCCCGGCCGCCAATGTGACCAATGTCATCACTTTGGGCCCCGTGCTTTGGGAGGGGAACCAGTGCAGTGAACGTATTGCCTGCTGCTGCAGTTGGGATCTCTATGGTCTGTAAGTCAGTGGGGTAAGCAAAAACCTTGGGCCCTCCCACTTGCCCCTGCCTCCGAATGACCCAAAATGGGCTTTCTGGAAGCAGTTGGTGGTGATGTCATCATGTCACCACCAACTATTACTTCAGAGTACCGGGTGCAAGGGAGTGGCAACAGGATGCAAGCATCTTGTTGTCTCGTGCCACCCTGGGGCACCTGGTGGGGCCGCTGTGAAATACAGGAAGCTGGACTAGGTGGGCCTTTGGCCTGATCCAGCAGGGCTCTTCTTATGTTCTTATTTCTAGATGCCATGCTTTGTGTGAAGCACCACAAGTGCTCTTCTTGGGGAATGGGGGGTCCCGCTGGGAGGGGTGGGGGCCCCATAAGAGTGCCCTGCATTGGGCCCTGGTGCTCCTGGGGCCGGCCCTGGGTAGAGCGAGGGCAGAATTGGGCAGAGGAAGGGCAGCCTGAGGGTTGGGTTGGGTGGGGATGGAAGCAGGTTCTGCTGCCAAATCCGATTCCCCTGCCCACAACCAAAGACCAACATGGGCCTCCTCAGTTCTGTGCTCACTCCAACTAGCTTGACACAGGGGAAGGGAATATTTGTTCCCTTACCCCAAGGAGACTCTGGCGGCAGCCCCAGCCCCACAGGATAGAGCAGTGGCCATTTTGAGAACATTCTGGGCGCTGCCAGGGCATAGCATTGGGCTGTAAGAGAGCCGGTATGAAATAGTGGTTAGAGACTTGAACTAAGTGCTCAGAAAACGCAGCTTCAAATCTCATTTGACTACGAAGGTCACTGCATGACGTGACGCTTGTGCACGTGAACTTCCTCTGAGCTATGATCCTGCCTCATTAGGTGAAGACCAGCATGTCACCACGTTTGTTCCCCACCGTACCACTTCACATGGTCCACCTGTTGAAAGCACCACTGGAAGTGACTGGCGATGATGTCATCATCAGCTGCACGATGTCCTCATCACTTGCTTCCAGATTGGGAGGCCAGATGCAAAGGGACAAACACTGGTAAGAGGGGATGGGTGGACAGGAGGGCTTTTTTGAGCATGGGAAAAGCGCACACTGTAGCGCTCCCCGCTGAGCCACCTCCTACTGTTTGTAGGTCTTGATGCCAATCTTGAGGGGGTCTGGTGTGTACCACTAGACACCACCACAAATACAACTAGTGGTAGAAGTACCACTGGTTGAGAAATACTGGTGTAGACTGGTATATCCCTTATTCCCAGTTATTTGCAGCTAGTTTGCTATTGTGAGTAGCAAACTGTTATCACCTAGGTATCATTTTGTCTCCCAGGTATAATTTTAGAGGTACCTGTTTGGATGAAACTTCCAAGGAATTTGGAGGGGGTGGGATTTTCACTTAGCCATGAGAAAACTCCCACAGCAAGGCTTGGAACCGGTCAGACAAAAACCAAAATGTGGTTTCCTAGAATAGTGAGATTTATTCTGAGCCAGATCAGATTCCCAGGGATCAGGGATGATAAGGCAGAAGGGAGGGCTTGAACCCTTCTCCATTCAGAAGCCTTGCATTTGAGCATTAGAAATCAACAAGATTCACCTTCCTAATTTATTAACATTATTTATTAACATAATGAGTTTCAAGAAGACAAGCACAATTTCCCAGCGTGTGATTCTATGCCTACCTATCAGGAACTCACAGAAATGTAGGTAGTTAACCTGGCTCTGCTGCGCATGTAATCTAGATCAGTGGTTCTCAAACATTTTAGACTGTCATTCTAACAAGCAGGTCCCAGTGCAAAAATATTGGGACACACTGGAAGTGGGAACCCACTGGAAGTGATGTCATTAATCTGGAAGTGATCTCATGGCAGGAAGTGATCTCATGAAGCAGGAACATTTTTAACACCCCAATAGGACAAAATAAAATTCAATTAACAGCCCCATCCTAAGCTGCCCAACCACCTGGGAGCGCAGCAGTAGCCAGGTGGCTACCGCTGCATCCCACAGTGCCAGGCAGCCACAGGAGGCACTGCAGGGGGTGGGGGATGCTCATCCCCTTTCCCCATGGTAAGGCGCAGGGCTGGTGAGCAGTCAACTCACCTCTTTGCTGGCTATTTAGCTGGCACAGAGGTGAGGGCCTCCATGCAAGGCCAAGAGTTGCCACCAGTCCCAGCTCCTGCTCCTCCCCTCCCCCTGCTCCGGAATGCCCTCCCACCCCGCCTTGAAAGCCTACAGTGCTGGCAACCAGTGTGCTTACTGCTTGCTGGCTTGCAGAGCTCCCTCACCAAAGCGTCACCCCAGGGCAGGCGGTAATAGCTTACCACCAGCGCTGGAGGCACTTTACGGCACTTTGCACAACAGTGACACTTGCGGAAAGCTCATACATTCCACCTTATGCCCGATAAGATCAGGCCCCAAGTAAGTAAATCAAAAGTGTACAATAAGTATAAGTTTAAAATTTATTTAAAATAAAGAACCCTCCTACCTCTACAAAGTAGTTGCTGATTTGTTTAGAAATAATTCCCCGAACACCCAAAGGCTGCAGTCCTACCCACACTTACCTGGGCATAAGCCGTTATTGACTATCCTGGTTGAAAGCAAATACATAGTAGCCAGTTAAAAGTACAGATCTGTACCATTTCCCCAACTGTAGTCACATACCATGGCAGCATCAAGTTTACTATATTATAAATAAGACACATTGAAATGAGTGGGGACCCTCCTGAAATTGACTTGCAAGCCATCTGATGGATGCTGATCTCTATGAAGCAGGCAAAAGGGCTCTGGAAGTCCCTGTTCAGTTGTAGTCTCACCATTTTGTGGGTGGGGGGGGCAAATGCCCTGGGCGGCACACTGCTCAAGTGGGAGGAGGTCAGTGATGAGGTGGCTCACCGAAAGGCTGTTAGTGTGTCCACCTGCCCACCTGCCCTCCCTTGCCCTTCTATGGGCAAGAAATGGAGCCTGGCATGGCGGCGTGAAGGGACGGTGGGCGGTGAAGGGACAGGGAGCAGGGGGAGGGCACTGGCATCGCTAAGAGGGTGGGGGGCGGGCCACATCAGGTGACCATGGTATTAAAAGATAATACCATCATGCTATATACCGTTGGATGTGGAATGTCACCCGGAATTCAATGGAGAAAAACTGGAGTGTCACATCTTTATTCTATCAAAAGTTATGGCCAAAAAACCAAAACTAAAACTTTTAGTGTAAAAGACGTGATTTGTGAAAAATACTTAGTATGAGTCAGTTCTAATTTCCATGTAGCAGAGCTAATACTAGAACTCTTATTTAAATGTGTGAGTGTCATCAAATTGGCCATGGGTTTTTTTGTTGGTTACTAATTTGTAGGGTGATCTGTACTATAGTTAATATAAATAGTTGATGGGGTAATACCATCCCTAGTGATAACACTGCATTTAGGTTGTGCATATGGTATTGTAAGTTATTCTGTATGGTTTGGGAGGAGGAGATCCATCATGAGGGGGGTGATGCGCTGACCTCCCGCACCGGGTGACGCAAACTCTAGTGATGCTAGTGGGGAGGGGCGATGAGCATCGATCCAGCCCCAGGTCGGAACATGGGCTGGGTGAACCACTGTCCCTGCTCAGCTCCATTGGTAGGTTAAATGTGTTTCAACTATGCTGGCAAAACTTTGATAGATGAGTTCGACACTTTCCTACCTTAGAATAAGAGACTAATCAATGGCTCTGTCCAAGAAGGTGCCTGCTAACATGGGTCTAAGCGAAGGCTTCCAAGAGACCAGCTTTCAGTGTGCCTGGCAGGAGTGGAGTCAATTATATGGCACCCCCAGGGTGTCAACCTTGTTGTCTGTGCTTTTAAAAAATGGAACTGGGAAAAGAACCTGCAGGAGACGAGTGATTATTCACAAGGACACAAGACCGGTTTATATTGCCACAGGAATACCAGCTCTAGTGGTGCAGGAAGGATATGAAATGCAAACTGCACACAGGCAGAGATTAGTAGTAATTAATGAATGGTTATAGCCAGTGCACATTGCCACGCGCATATTAAAATTCAGATGTTACCCAAAACAAAATGAAATGATGGATGCCAATGAACATGAGCTCAACCTAATTCAGAAATTGAATCCAATGGGCTCATCTCACTTCACCTCAATGAGAGACAAGCGTTATATTCCCAAGTGTTTTTCTTCTGCTCAGATTGTAATCCGATTCAGAGTGGAACATATGCGTTGTCTTGTCAGCCGTCCACTAATCTTGGATCCCCTCCACCTCATTATGTTTCTTGTAATGTCAAGGAATAGGAAAATCTCTTTCTCCCACCTCCCTTTTCCAATACTTAAGTCTGTGGTGCTGGGGGGGACTACAATTCCCAGTGCCTCTTGGGTCTGGCAGGCAGCCTAATAGCAGCAGGTCAAGAAAGAGGGAGAGGATGGGAAAGAAACACGTCTGTCCATCCCTCTGGCCCCACTAGAGCAGCAGAATAAAAGGAAGTGGGTGGAAGGGGCTCAAGGGGAGAAATACAGAGTTGGTGGTCAGGTGAGAGGCAGGGGTGTTGACATTCACAGTTGGAGAAGAGTTCAAGTCCCTATTGCACTCCCAAACAAAACTGCATCAGGGTCTGAAATCCCTTGAATCAGAATTTTACAAAAGGTAACTTTTTCCATGTAATGGGAGAAATGATTGGTTTGTTGAACCAAATTCTAAGCCTGACCGGGGAGACGTTTCATATCATGAATTAAAGTAGAAACATATATCCAAGCCAGTGAACTATTCAGGTACTTCCCACTCTAACTATTCTGTTGACATTGTATTACTTACAGTTGATTTTCACAGGATATGATTTTACAAACTAGTGGTGTGCAGATGCTTTCGTGTCTGTACCACTATAAATCTGAAGTCATTCTTTTCTGGGATATCTGTGGAACCTGGTGCTGGCCAAATTTTGCTGGTCCAATTGTGAAGGCTTAACTCCAGGTTAGGATTGCTCTCTCTCTCTCTCTCTCTCTCTCTCTCTCTCAGCGCAATCCTAAACCCCGCGCAGCATCAGCGCAATAGGGTTGCGCTGATGCTGCGCCCTTAGCGCCGATGAGGGAGCGCCTATCGGCGTCCGTGCTGAGCCTCTCTTGCGCCGACTGAAGCCGGTCGGCGTGAAGGAGGCTCCATACCGAGGCGGCATGGGGATTGGAGGGAGGGAGGGAGACGGGGGCGGGACTTGGGCGGGACGTGGGCGGGCTTGGGAGGTGGCCATATGGCCATATCCTCATCCCATCAGGGAGGCTGCATGGCCCCGATCTGCACCCGCTCTTTAGTGGGCGTAGATCCGAGGAGCACATATAATAGGGGAGGGTGGAGCCTCCCCTACGGTAAGGGAGTGTACACTCCCTTGCCACAGGGAGGCTCCAGCCTCCACCTACCCAGCACTGGATAGAGTGCTGGCTGGCTGGCGCTCCTACCCCATGCTGGGTAGGATTGCGCCCCGCCCCCCCTCTCTCTGTCTGTCTGTCTGTCTGTCTGTCTGTGTGTGTGTGTGTGTGTGTGTGTGTGTGTGTGTGTGTGTGTGTGTGAATTCCTAAATAGCCCAGGGTGTGCATAGCTTGAAACTATAACACCATGGTTTATCCATTCAGATCTCTTCTAGTCTTCCACTTACCTTCTCTTCTATAAATCTTCTCTTGTCCTAGCATGGACATCATAGAGACTAATACCCAGTTTTGGAACAATCTCCTGCACATTTTTTCCTATATGGATCCAAATCACTATCTGAACTCTCATAGGATATGTTTTTAGAAACCAACAGATTTACTTTCTTCTTGATCTATGCTCTGGAGCTTCTGTTTCCTATGGGTTAAAACATACTTGAAGCATATTCCGGTATCTTGACCACCTCATGGGTCTGAGCTCATCTGTGGCTTGCTACAAGTGACTTGGAGCTCTCAGGAAGTAGAAACGGGAGCCAAGAGTTTCATGGTGGCATAAAATCTCAGTTGCTCCGTTAAAAAAAATGGTGGGAGGTGATGATGACCTGCTTATTTGACTGGGAGCGCAATCCTAACCTGGAGTTAGGCACAGTTAGGCCAAAAAAAATTGGCCGGCACAAGGGCCGCTGTAATGTGCATTTGGAACACTCTCGGAGTCAGGGAGGATGGTGCTCGTCTGTGTGCTGGCATCTCTGACTCAGAGAATTGTCCAAACATACTTTACAGTGTCCCTTGGGCTGGCCACACTTTGTTGGCCTAAATGTGCCAGCCTAACTCCAGGTTAGGATTGTGCTCTGGGTGGTGTCACAGTCTATGGAAAGGTGTGAGAGACACCTTTCTCTGCCCTGCTTCATACAAGATTTGAAATGCAAGTTGGTGTGAGTAGCCATTTTCAAGTAACCCATGGACTGGTTCTCAAATAACTCATGTATCCCAAAGTAGATGACACACATATATAAGAATGATTCATTAATTAGAACAACATTCCTTGAGGTACTGATGGAGAATTCCAGAATCACTGCCTCTGTTAAATGCCGATACAGTAATTCTACAGAGACCAAAGTATTTTCAACATGATTTATCAAGTCGCCATAGCAACCCTCCAGTGACTTCATAGAACTAGTCTTATGGAAAGCCCTTCATCCATTTTTACATGTCAGCTCTTCTCTTTCAAAGAGGTAATTCCCATTTGTTCATGGCTCTGAAGTGTATGATAGTTAGATGGGTGTGATGTCGGGAATGATCACACCAAACAGTCGAGTCAATCATTGGAGAATAATGCATGCATTATTAAAACATCACCCCACATCACCATCTCAGCATTACACTGGCTGACAGCTAATGGGAGCTGAAACAAAAGCACATGTTTATTCTTAAAATACAAACGTCCACAGTCCCAGGCACCTGTAACCACAAAGGCAAAACATTAGGGATGTTCTTTTATTTTGGATCGAGTGTAGTAATTATTTATAACAGAATGCAAGTTACTAGATTTTTTTTAAATCCCAATTTTTTTAAAAAAAAAAAAACCATTTAAAAAGATGAAGTGTAACATCTTCAGGAGAAAATGCATTTAACGTACTCCTGTTAAAACTCCTAACCACCACTTCTGAATGAAGAATTGGTCCAGAGATACCTGGAGGTTGTTGATTCCATTTACATCTATTACTATAGCAACGGTAGGAGCTCCCCAGGAGCAGTCAGATATGAATGATGTCACTGGGATTGAATGAGCAATGCTGCTCACAGCAGCACGTAAACAAGGAGAAAAACACAATAGGTGGAGCTGCGGTAACAGAAGGTCGTATGGCCCCGTTCTTTAGTTTGCAGCTGTTTTCTTCATCAGCATGCTGGGACTTCTACAACATGCTGCATAGTAGAGTCTCTGCTGCACAAGAGTCTCTGGATCTGGGCCATCAGCTTTGAACAACCCACTACACTTTATATAACATCTGATTAACTAGGCAAAGCATGCCCAGTCCAATTCCCTGTTGGTGGTCCACTTGCTTTACCTGGACAGATCCTTTGAACTTAGCACATTGTGGGTCTTTTAGAGATAAACCCACCTATAGCCTCTAGCAATTATGAACTGAGAAATCGCACAAAAGCCCTTTCGATGATGTGTCACATACCCATTTTTGAACTCATCACTGGTTTGGGTGTTATCAATTTGAGGATTCCTATTCAGTCTTCAATTTTACACCAGCCCTGTGGTACTCAAACAGTGCTGGTCAAATTCCATCACCCAATATGACAATGCTTGGAAGGCTTTTGTATCCAGATATTTGGATTTGTGTTTCTGCCTCCAGACGTGCTCTGTGATGAATTCACCATTGCTCCCTGGGAATATCTGGATTCATGTAATGGTCACACCAAACTGCAGGCTCAAAGGTGCCGGGTTTCATGAAACTGCCAGA
>JAJKFI010000066.1:2024786-2036576 GCA_029204185.1 Lerista edwardsae | reverse complement strand
GGCAGCGAGCACGCTGCCGATCACCACGGAAACCCTCCCAGCGAGCGAAGAAACTCCGCCCAGCGAACCGGTAGGGTGACACCGCTGGCTACAGATGTGACTGCCTAGAGCACTGCAGCATGGGAGTGGGCTGCTTGTGTGGCTCCCCGTGGAACGGTAAGTGCTATTCTGACCGGGAACCACTTTTTAGACACACAGTGGTCACACGTTTGGCAACTGCTGTTCTAGCTCAGCACTCTCCTCCCCTCCACATTTCCTCTTTCCATTACCCATACAGGGAACAGGAGAAGGAGGAAGAGCAGAGGAGGCAAGTAGATAGAAATGGGTGCCGCCTACCAATCTGCTGCCTGAAGCAACTGATTCAGTTGGCCTCATGAATGGGCCAGCCCTGAGTGGAACATAAATACTCACAGGCCTGAGAAGTAGAACATCTGAACTCTTTGAACTGGCTGGCTTTGAGCCAACAGAAGCTAGTGGGGTGACCACTTAGAGTTGTAATGCTTTTGGCGTTTTTTTTTTTTTTTTTTTTGGATATTGGAGAATTGTTCAATAGCTACTGCTGTCTGTCCAGACTTTTCGAACAGGAGCACATTATCTGTGCATCTGATCACATCGCACCTGACACATCATGACACAGGCTGTGAAGTGACTCTCTGATTGAGAGCCGCACAAATTCACTGTGCTTCTTTCATTTCTTTTTTGAAACAGCAGTGCTTGTTTCTGATCTGCACGTAGTTCTGATGCTTTCTGATGCCAAAGGCCAAAGAAAAAAACAAACCCCAGTTATTGGTTATTGTCTGGGAAACAAGTAGAGGGTATTTAAAATGGAGGAGCATCCAAAAGTTAATTCAAAGTACTTGGGAACTCTTATGATATGTGTTATCCTATACATGAAGCAAAGAAGCAAGCCTCACCATTAAAATCTATCCTAATACAACTGGGTTCTATTATTTATTTAAATCATTACAAGTCCTTTAAAGACACACCACATGCACAAAGAGTGCTACGTGTATCCTATAAGCAGGGACGAATGGAGCCCCGAGTGTGCCCATAGCAGGGCAACGAAACCACGCCCCCAGCACGTTGCCCCGCCCCCGTGTGTTGCCCTGCCACACCTCCCTGCGCCCGGAATAGCTCCATTTTGGAGCGGAACGGACGCCAGGGAGGGCAGGTGGGCCAGACAGCGAGCGGGTTAGTCCGCGGACTCCACGCAATGGCGCCCTGCCGCCACTGGCACCCATGGCTCACGCCACCTTGGGCTACACCCTTCCTCTGCTTCTGGCTATAAGGATCTTCAAACTACCTCTTATAATTAGTTCAGTTGACTTTGCTAAGTATACTAGAGTAAGTGATTTGTGATTTGTGAAACAAAACTTTAAGCTGCAAAGCTGACACTGTACCTTTTTGATGTCTTCTCATAACTGGAAGAATTTTGAAAGAACGGAAGCCCTTTGTGGGATTCCTATGCCTATGGAATGTATCAAAAGGCTGATCCTATGAAATGTATCGTAATTAATGCTGAGGTTTTTATTTTAGGAGTGCTATAGAGCTGGTGCAGATCTGAGTTGGCCCATGGCAGCTGCTGGGGTTTACCCCAAGGCCAAGGGAACAAATGTTCCCTTACCCAAGGAGGCCTCAAAATGCCAAAACTCACTTCTGGAATACAGCAGAAGCTGTGTTGGCATTGCTGCATTGCTGCATAGGGAGTTACATAGAATTGGGCTATACCTGTCCCTTTTCTTCACTGTACAGTTTATTTTCCAGCAACTCCTGGAGCTCTTTTGCATCTTTTTGAATTGTGAGCCCTTTGGGATCAGGGAGCCATTTCATTGTTTGATTTTCTTTGGAAACCACTTTGTGAACATTTTTGTTGAGGTTTATATTATTATTATTATTATTATTATTATTATTATTATTATATACAATCATCAATAAAATAACTAATAATAATTAATAATAATAATTAATTAATTAATAATATCACCACAATAAGTCACTGTTATGCTCTACTGGAACTTGTGAATAACGGCAATGAAGAAAGGTAGAAGCACATTCTCGAAATGTGATAGAAAATGAATAGATCAAAATCTGGTGGAACTTCAAAATCCAGACAGATAAAAAATTGGAACAAACATGCCAGACATCACTGGTTGAGAAGAAACAAAGGATTCTTATTGATGTGGCCGTTCCAGGAGACCATCAAATCAAAGAGAAACAATTGGAAAAGATTGCAAAATATAAAGTCCTGGAAATTGAAATACAGTGCCTTTGGGGAAAGGAAACAACCACCACCACCACCAACAACAACAACTACTGTCATTGGTATACAAGGCGCAATCTCCAAGGTGCTAAATGATGCCCTGGAGATTGCATTTCTACCAATGTTGCTCTAATGCATCATTGGTAGAAATATCTGGCCAATATAGGTATTGACAAGGTAACAGGTGAACAACTGCAAGGAGCTACCTTCCTTGGTACATCAAACATTCTATGGCACCAGTTCTCACCAGTTTTTAAACGTCTTGGTACAGTTCTAACTAGTGAGCACCCAAAAAATCCCAGTCCAAACATCTGGTGAGAAGTGACACTTCTGTTGTTGTTGTTGTTGTTGTTGTTGATGATGATGATGATGATGATGATGATGATGATGATGATGATGATGATGATGATGTGGAAGAAAATATTCCAGGCAGTTTGAGACAAAGAAAAGGAGGAGGGGGAAAAATGAAGCCAGCAGCCATCTGAAACTTCTTTGAATGTCTTTGCTTCAGTTCAGAGAGCTTCAGAGGGGCTTTCACTCATTCTGTACAAAGCAGAGGGATTTATTTTGGAATGTTATTATTTTTAACTTCCAGGGTTAAAACAGTTGGAAGGCAACATTCAGACTGCAATTCATGGTATTTCAACAGGGGCATGCGCAGTCCCAAACCTTCTCCATGGTTGTGAAGGTCAAAGGATTGTTGCAAAAGTCAAGGCATTAAAGAATCAAATGGTGACATTTGAATCCACTGTGATGAAATCAGATGACTGATACATTTGCAAGTGTTTTAGGCTATCAGCTCTACTAATCACATCTAAAGAGCAGTTCACTGATTATGTGTTTGGCGCACAAAAATAACATTTGCATGTACTGGATGTGTGGTTTTCTTTCTAAGAGCGCAATCCTAACCTGGAATTAGGCCAGCACAGCTAGGGAAGCCAAGTTTGGCCCCCACAAAGGACACTGTAAAGTACGTTTGGACCACTCTCGGAGTCAGAGAGGCCAGCACACAGACATGCACCATCCTCCCCAACTCCGAGAGTGGTCCAAACAGGCTTTACAGTGTCCTTTGTGCCAGCCAAACTTGGCTGATCTAACTATGCTGGCCTAATTTCAGGTTAGGATTGCGCCCTGAGTGGTGCAATACAGCTGTCAGAAACGTTCAGATTTAAAAGAGCTGAGAACTCCTCAGGATAACAGTGCAATCCTATGCATGTCTACTCAGAAATCTGACTTATTATGTTCAATAGGAAAATGTGTATAGGACTGCAGCCTGGCAACCCAATCCTATCTCTGCAATCCACCACCAGAACTAGCATTCCAGTGGCAGAATGGGCACTAAGGTATTGTAAAACGGAAGTGCACAGAGTGACTTGTGCTGAAAGTAATCCCTTCTGGACCAAGCTGACATTCCCCCTTTGTATACTTGGACTTGCACCAGTTAAAAAACTGGTGCCAGGTCTAAGGAGACCTATTGACAGTCAAGGTGCTTATGGAGAAGTAAGGGAAAGTATTTTTCCCTTTCCCTCCCAAGACTCCCAAGATTGCCCCTCCACCATAGCATCCAGCAGGGAAAACCTCTATGACGTTCTATGGTGTGGGAAAACCAGGGGATCTGGCTGTAACAGACTGAGCCGTGTTTCTTATTTCAAATCTTGCCTCTCCCATGACTTCTCACTAGGTGTCCTTAGAGAAGCCCATCCTTCTTAGGAACATGGAGAATAAAATGGGGATAATATGGCTCAGAGCCCAATCCTATGCATGTCTACTCAGTTCCATTATAGTTAATGGGGTTAACTCCTTGGTGAGTGTGGATAGGATTGCAGCCTCATTTACAGTGCTTTCCAAATGTTTTTGCACCAGGACCCACTTATTCACATGACAGTCTATCATAAGAACATAAGAACATAAGAAGAGCCCTGCTGGATCAGGCCAAGGCCCATCTAGTCCAGCTTCCTGTATCTCACATCGGCCCACCAGGTGTCCCAGGGAGGCATGAGACAACAAGATGCTTGCATCCTGTTGCCACTCCCTTGCACCCAGTACTCTGAAGTAGCCTACTACTAATGTAAGGAGGCTACAACCCATCATTGCCTATAGCCCACAATGGACTTTTCTTCCAGAAATCTGTCCAATCCCCTCTTAAAGGCATCAAGACCAGATGCCATCACCACCTCCTGTTGATGCCATCATCACCTATCATGACCTATTACACACACAAAAAGAGATCTAGACAGTAATAATATCTGTATTAATAATAATTAATTAGTCATTGATAATAATCAAGGTCCTATACTCCTGAGAGGGACATGGTGGCGCTGTGGGTTAAACTGCTGCTCCTGAGCTTGTTGACCAGAAGGTTGGCAGTTCAAGACTGCACGATGGTGTGAGCTCCCATCACTTGTCCCAGCTAATGCCAACCTAGCAGTTCAAAAGCATGTAAAATGTGAGTAGATAAATAATGACCACTTCGGTGGGAAGGTGACAGCATTCCGTGCGCCTTGGCATATAGCCATGCCAGCCACATGACCACAGAAGCTTGTCCTCGGACAAACGCCGGCTCTTTGGCTTAGAAACAGAGAGGAGCACCGCCCCCTACAGTCGGTCACAACTAGACCATTCGGTCCTGGGGAAACATTTACCTTTTTATCCTCCTGAGGCCGCAAGATATGCTACATATAGTATGTGTGTAGACATTTGGGTAGATTTTTCTAGACCCTCCCTAGAAATGGAGTTCAAGGAGTGTTCCTCCTAAACTTTACAGTCGTTACAGGGTGCCTAGAAGGCTGAAACTGGGTTCGAACGTGCTTTATGGCACTCTAATTACTAGGGCAGTGGTCTTCAACCTTTTTAGTGCCACAACCCTAATAAATAGATAAATAACAGAAGTATGCGACTGGAGACCCGTTGCCAATCCTACCCCATCCCAGAACCTGATCTGCCCCCATCGCTGCCCCTTGCTCCCACCTGCCCCATTTCCCCCTACCTCATGTGTCTTTACAACAACCCTGTGAGATAGTAGCCTGAGCAGGGCTGACCTTAGAAGCTGCAGGGCAAGACAGCAATAAGAGGTTGTGCAGGATTATATCCATTACTCAGTTTTGATAAGGCAATACCACTATAGGATTGGATCCCTCTCTTGCACAGGTTTTGAAAATTTGCTGCAACTCCCAAAATGAGGCTTCGCGACCCAATTGGGGTCCTGACCCACAAGTTGAAGAACACGGTACTGGAGAAAATCGGACAGTGGTGACATTTTAATTTCATTTCATATGAGGATTAGTTCATGCGCAGGTTAGCATTCCAGCTGACAATTTTCTTCTGCAAATCAGGGAAAAGTGCTTACAAATTATTATTTTTTAATGTTTCAAAAACATTTCGTGAGCCACCCAAAATCAGCTCACAATCCAGTTTGGGAAACACTGCCTAATAGGGTTGTCTCAAGGACAGCATCAAGAAAATACATATGAAGTGTTTGGCATGCTCAGAAAGCACTAGACCAATACAGAGTGCAGTTAAAAGAGAACAAAAGAGGTGTAACCACTCCCTCCTGACTCACAGGAAAACGTGAATCTCTTTGCATTACAGTTGGATAAACCATTAACAACCAGGGGCAAAGACTCCTATCCACTGTTATGTGCTTAGCCTACACAATACTTTTCATGGTAACAATGCACATTCTTCCATTGGCAAGCTTAACAAGTTCTCTTGGATGCTAAGTACAAGATGTAATTGATGGCATCTATTCTCTGCAAGAACCGGCCTTGTCATACCATGATTTTGTTCAGCCATGTCAGGTGATGGAGGGGTGGAGGGATAGCAGCGAAATGTCAACAAAATATTTTCTGTAAGAAAAAGTGAAGGATCCCATAAGCCTAGGGCAGAGGCGTTCCTATGGTGAGTGTGACCTGGTGCGGTGCTTACTTGCAGAAGCTCAGCATTCCAGAAGTTTGGGGATGGTACTACGGTGTAATCACATCACCCCTGACCTTCGGGGCTATTGCATTGCTTTAAACATGAAAACCCCATTTCCAGACTGCTTCCATTCCGCGATATTCAGGTCACTCCAGACCTAGTCAGTCCATTTATCACCAGTGGCAAAAGCATGGTCGTTGGCAAGCGTGCCATAGCGGGCCAAAGATTGCTGAATAGAGGCTTGGGTGGTGGGGTGTGACTCCTCCTAAGGGGAATACATGGTGCGTTCAGAATCCATTGCACCACCTTAATGATGCCACTGGTCTACGGGCATAAGGGGATGGATATTTTGGAGAAAGCTGGAAGAGAAATTTAGCTAGGAAAATTAAATTTGAAGAGTTCCCAAGAGTTCCCATAATAATTCTAGGGTGTGGTGGTCTCTGGAGAAGATTCAGGGCACAATCCTAACCAACTTTCCAGCACTGACATAATGGTGCCAATGGAGCATGTACTGCATCTTATAGTTGGGAACAGTCACAGAGGCCTCCTCAAGGTAAGGTTTGTTACTTCTGAGCCGCATTGCCCTTACCCCGGTGCTGGGAAGTTGGTTAGGATTGCACCCTCAAGAAAGTGAAATATATGGCACTTGCAAAAGAAAGCTTTAAGAATACTTCCCAAATTCTCAGTCTCTGAATTTCTCCCGAGGATCCATTTCTCTGGTCTTGTTTCCAACATGGAAAACATGAATTAAGGATTCTGCACTATTCAATGATTTTATTTCCAGTTTTTCTACAGAGCACAGTGTGTGCGCTGTTTACCACACAACCTTCGTGTCATTTTCCCTTCTACATTACAAATGAAAGTAGTAATTTGTAATAAAATATGTAATAAAACAGGCCCAAAACCATAATCTTGAAGTGACTGTGCACAGGCTTGCATCAAGTTTCTTTTTCAATTAATGTTTTATTGGAGTTTTTGCATTTTTGGTGGAGTGGTTTTCCACTTGTGTGCATTATAAAACACTGCAGAAAAACAGAACTTCAATGCAATTACAGTAAAATGCTTTTTACCTGGTATTTTACAAAGCTGCACAAGCACCCGCCACACTTTGCAAAAAAAAAAACACACAAAAACCCACAACCACAATTATGTGTGTGATCACATCAAGACAATTTACTTTTATGAAGTGCAGCCGTCCCCCCAGTCTCCTCAAGGAATATGCTCCTGCTCCCCATGGATATGGGAAACTGCAGATCAGAGAAACCCTATCTCCACAGTCCCCTGCAGCACATTGCTTTTGTTTATGTTCATTACAGTCACGCAAAATGTCTCTTGCTTAAACCAAACAAGCAGGCACTCAGCTTCTTACAATTACCAGCTAATCTCAGACTGTATGAAGAGCAGGGGGAGGCCAGTCAAAGGATAAGCTATGGCTGTGCTCTCGCCCCCAAATCCCAGGCATGTGCACTCAAAAGCCCATGGGGTGCAGCAGTGGTGCAGAAGATGTGCACACACACCCCATGATTTTCTGGATATGATTTGAAATTTTAAAATTTGATAATCTCCTAATTAGGTTCTGTTACAAATCGAATATCAAAGATTGTTTGATACTGTTAGAGTTCCATGGATGCAGTGTATACCCCGTTGAAACGGCTGCATCAGCCTTGGAAATTTGGGTAGGATTGGGCCTTGAGATTGGTTAAAACAAACTGGATTTGAGATTAAAATTGTTACTTTAAATCTAGTCCCAGAGCACTTGACGTGGGGTGGGGGGAAGGGGAGGTCAAATTTGTACATGGAATTTATGCTGCAATTCCACAACTTAAGCCACAAGTTATTATCCCAAGGTGAGAAGCCAACATAGCCCACTATTTTGAAACCTGTAATACTGAGATTGTTTATGGACAACGATGGACCCACGCGGAACATTATTTCAATTCGAAACAAGCTTCTATTTTTCTTGAGTCTAAAATCAGATTAATGTTCCTTCTCTGAATCTCTTTTTAAGAAAACCATGTAATCACAGTCTCCTTGGTGGCCCTTTGCCATTTGATATTTTTGTCATTACTAGAGTGTTTCAGCCTTCCAGAAATAAAGTTGAGAGGAGCTGCAAAGCCAAGACGTCAACATACCTGGCTTATTTTTTTAAAAATGTAGGTTATAAAACTAAGAGTGCAATCCTAACCCGGAGTTCGGCCGGCATACGCTAAGCCAGCAAAGTTTGGCCGGCACAAGGGTCACCGTAAAGCACATTTGGACCACTCTCAGAGTCAGGGAGGATGGCTCACCAGAGGCGGATCTACAGGGAGGGCAAAGCTCTAAGTGTTGCAAGAAGCCTTACCCTGTCATGTAAACCCCTCCTCTCCCTTGCTGCTGTAGCCAGTAAGCAACGCCAAGATGTTGCTTTTCCCTGTAAGGATTGGCTAAAACGGTGCAGGAGAGGAGTGATTTCCACTGCAAGGTAAGGCTTCTTGCAAAACTTAGAGCTCTGCCCTCCCTTAGATCTGCCTCTGTGGCTCACATCTGTGTGCTGGCCTCTCTGACTCTGAGAGGTACAAACATACTTGGACTTGGACTCTCTGGTACAAACATACTTTACAGTGGTCCTTGTGCTGGCCAAACTTTGCTGGCTTAGCTTATGCCGGCCTAACTCAGTTTAGTTGAGGATTGTGCCCTAATTGATCCAATAATCAATAGTAGCACTGATCAGCCATTGAACAGAAGGCAAGAGTGTGAGAGGGGATCTAAACATCCACTTAGAACACAGACATTTGAATGAACTGGCCCGCCTCCTCTCTAGGGACCACCTGAAGTTATTCAACCTTCTTTCCTCCTACAGCAAAGCCTTATGCCAGTAGCCCCTTGCTAATGAACATGAGTCAGTTGCATCACATCAGCAGAAAGGACATTTACCAGGCTGATGATTTACTCTTGATGCGCTGCTGTTTTACCAGGAAGAGAACACTTGAGATATAGCCGCCCTTCAATCTGGCATCATTCAGGGAAAGAGTAATTGAGCTAGCACTTAGGACTTTAAAACACAATGAAGCCTGTTAACAACAGGGCAGGATGAAAATCCCCCCACCCCAGCACTAAATTCAAGCCCATCAAAGAAAACTTTTTTTAAAAAAACAATACAAGAACCCAACCAGGTCTGGCCCATTCACGAGGCCAACTGAAGCAATTGCAGGAGACTGGCAGAAGGTGCCCACCTCTGCCTCCTCTACACTTGCCTCCTCTGAAAGGAGCAGAGCCTTGTGTATCTCCTGGTAAGGAAGGGCAGCATTTGGTATACTCAGACATGTCATGTAGCGGGTACGTGGGGGTACGTGAGTACCCGTTCCTAGGATTAGGGCTGGCCCCGCCCATTTGCCCGCCCACTCGTCGACTCCGTCGGCACTCCGCTCCGCCCCCTGCAACGTTTGAATTGCCTGCACTTTTGAGTTGCCTGCACGTTCTCAGAGGCAGGCAGGCAGCGAAGCGAGGGAGACCGACGGCCGCAGCAGCGCGAGCAGGTAGGCTGCCTGGGGCTCCCTCCCGAGGAGGTGCGGCGGTTCCTGGGGGGGAATCGGTAGCTCGTGCGGCGGCCCTGGGGAAGGCCCGAGACTCCAGGGCCTCCTCCCAGGCCGCCGCGTGGCCTACCGAGGAGGCGCGGCGGTTCCTGTGGGCGGTTCCTGGTTTCCGGCTATGACCTCACTTCCGGTGGGCGGGCCCCGACACAAGTGCCAATCAAAAGTGAGTACCTGTTGCTAAATCATTTAGATGCCATTACTGGGTAGACTGTCTCATACACCAGAAAATCATGGGCCAGCTGTGCTTGCAATTACAGTAACTGCCCCGCCCCTATCTTCAGGTTCCATATCCATGGTTTTGGTTATCTGTGGATTGAAAATGTTCAGAAAGTTCTTCCTCCTTCACTCCGCTCCCCCCCTCCAGCCTGCCAGTGCTTCCCTCACTGCCTTTGCAGCCTCTCTCCCAATGGCTCCCCCCAACCCAGAGACACTTCAGCAGCTGCCAATACAGAAGCCGCTAACCAGCCCATCCACTCAAATAGTCTATTTCAATTTCTGGTAATTAAATACCTTAAACACCAAAATGTGGTGTCTTGTGTTTTTATTCAGATATTTTAACCACCAAAAGGCGGTTGTTAACTCCGAAAAGGTGGTTTTCAACAACAACAACAACAACAACAACATCCACCCCCTATCTTCCAGAACTACTCACCTGGTATTATGCTGGGTTTTGTGAGTGTTTTCGACACTTGTGAACACGTTCATGTTGCTTTGATGCTGATCTTCTCAGCACCATTTTCTCCTTCTTCTTTGTCCAAATTTCTGGGTCTCACCTGCCACCTGATTTTGTGGATGGTGTCCATCAGGCAGAATGATGTCATGGAAGGTCATCATCACAGCCTATTACGACTAAACAGCATTTCAGGCAGATATGGACAACCCAACGAGAGAAGGAAAATGGACCCAAGAAGTAATAGCTAGAGATGGGTTTTGTCAGTGATCAACACAGAACGCTAAATAAAGAGAATTTCTACTCAAAACACTACATTAAACTGAATTTAGGTCAAAACGTGAAAAAAAAACCACCGCTTTTGCTTATTTTTGACAGAGCTTGACCCAAATTTAGATCTATTTCAAAAAATAACATCACTTTTGTTTATTTTTGACACAGTTATGAGGTAACTACATAGTTTTCAGTAAAGGATCAGGCAGAGGAGTGGCAGAAACAGGAGGAAGCTTGCTTGAATTTGCATGAACACGCATGTTCATAGTTCACATTGCACGCTGGAGCAACTTTAATGGAATGTGGAAGTAGTAAGCAGCAGTTTCTTGACCCTCCAAGCAGCAACCAGGGTGCAGCTTGGGAATTTTTGAGCAGATTATTTTGGGCTTGGGTGTGTGTGCCAGTAATTGTTTGCCTTTGTAGGGCCATTCACCCTTATTTATTGCACTACTTGTACAATTTGCAATAAAAATTTGGATAAAAACACATAACACCGCAATTTGCTATTTCAATCAAGAAATTTTGGGGAAAAATCACCAAAAGAAACCCACTCCTAGTCATAGCATGTCAGGTTACTGCTTCAGGAGCAAATCACCCATTTTGGAGGGATGGGGTGGGCCATTTTCTAAATGAAAATGGTGTGGGAAGCAAGAAATAACTTCTCCCTTCCCATACACCAGGGCCAGCAAGCTTAGGCACAATTCTGCAGGCACTATCAGGTAGCTCCCAACCACACTCTGCTACCATGCCAGCAAGCTTAGGCTCATGCTTAGACACAACTCTACAGGTGCAACCAGTTGAAGTGAAATTGCAGATGATATTCCTCTGAGGAGATAGTTTGTTCCAGCTGGGATCACACTTGGGAAACAATCCTAACCAACTTTCCAGCACTGACATAGCTGTGCCAATGGGGCATATGCTGCATCCTGCAGTTGGGGAAGAAGCAGTCATGGAGGCCTCCTCAAGATCAAAGAATGTTTGTGTCCTTACCTCAGAGCTGCATTGCCCTTAACCTGGTGCTGGAAAGTTGGTTAGGATTTCGCCCTCACACACGTGTTGCAGTTTCACATCTCACAGTCCAGAACTGGCTGAAACTGGCA
>JAJKFI010000066.1:1968597-1997305 GCA_029204185.1 Lerista edwardsae | reverse complement strand
TGGCACACAGTTGACTGAATAATCAATTTTTCATTACTACTGATGACTCTTTTAGATAGTTAATGAGAGAATAGGGCATTCATAATTAAGCATAATCAACTCTGATGCTGTGTTCCTAAGGAAAGATTTATTGTGTTGTCAGCGACATGCTGAGGAATTCCTGGAAGAACTTCGAATTTCAGCAAAGCCATGAAGCTCCGATACAGGTGTCAGCTGTGACATTTCCACCATCCCAATATCTTTATTATACAGAACAGGAAAAACTCAGGCAAGTGAGAAAAAAAAGAGAGACAGTTCACCTGGGAGCTTTGAGTAGTTCAGCTCTGGAGAAAACTATGGATTTTTGCTACTGATCGTAAAAGATCTATACAGGGCCCAACTCAGATATGAGCAGCAATGCGTTATGCTGTCAATACTGTGAGTCAGGCAAGCAAGTCAGATCTCAGTCATCACAATCAACAGGCTGTGGGCCAAACTAGAGGAGACAATGGGACATTTCTTTTTTCCTGGTAAAAGCAGCTGCAGGGAAGTCTGACTCAGATGAAGGCCTTAAGAACTCGGGGAGGGTTTTTGAAGCTCTCCTTTTATCATTTTTCCCATCTAAACTGCACCCTAAGTTTGCTCCACAGGGGGAAAAAATGGTGGTGCCCAGAGGGCGGGGTTTCCAAGCATGTGCTAGGGCAGGGGTGTCAAGGCCTGAGGGCCAGATGTGGCCTCTTTATCTGGACCTTGGGCTCTCCCAGAACCACTGTCAGCTGCTGTCAGCTGCTGAGCTGTGCTGAGGTATCACTGCTGAAAGGGCAGCCCACCTAATAAGAACATAAGAACATGAGAAGAGCCCTGCTGGATCAGGCCAAAGGCCCATCTAGTCCAGCTTCCTGTATCTCACAGCGGCCCACCAGGTGCCCCAGGGAGGCATGAGACAACAAGATGCTTGCATCCTGTTGCCACTCTCCTGCACCTGGTAAACACCTAAGAACAGCCCTGCAGAATCAGGCCAAGGGCCCATCTTGTCCAGCTTCCTGTATCTCACCGTGTTCCACCAGAGGTCTCAGGGAACACACACGACAACAAGACATATGTCACTGCCACTCCCCTGCATCTGGCGTCCTCAGGTAGCCTATTCACCCTTGCAGAAACCTACTGAACACCGTCAGTAGGTTTCTGAACACCGTCTGAACACCCGTCTCTCCCTCACCAATCTGGGGTAGACAAAAAAACCTGCCACCCACAGCCATATGATAATTGGACTATGCTATATCTTGAAGATATGATCAAGATTTGCTTATTTGCTGGGCAGAAGATTTAGCCGAGAGGGTTAATGCCTCCGTTTGCCCGAAGATAACACCTGAAGATCTCAAGGTCATGAGCTCGGGACTGCTGGAAGTCTCTGCGAGCAGCAGACCTTGGAAACTGCGGCTGATTAAAAGCTGAGTTCCAGCTGCCTCATGGGAGGAGGAGTGTGCTGAAATCAGCTGCATCTCTGGTGGCAGCAGGGAAGCCTCATCAGCCAGCAGACGACAGATGGGTGGCTAAAGAAAGAAGGCTAAATCCAGAAAGAAAGATCTGTATGAGTGTTGTTCTTGGAAGACAGAACATTCTGTAAAATTGTAAAAACCTTCGGGTTTGTGAGAAAGTCTGCCTATGTAAACCGCCTTGAGTTCAATCATTAGAGAAATCTAGTGATCTTAAGAAAGGCGGTATATAAATAAATGTATTATTATTATTATTATTATTATTATTATTATTATTATTATTATTATTTTATCTTCTATTTGCAGCTAAATAGTCTGGCTTAATGATATCACTTCCTGCTTAATTGCATCACTTCTGACTCTCAGCAGGCATATAAATGCTATTCAGCCTGTTGGATAAAATGAGTTTCACACTCCTGTGGTATGGTATGGTGTAAGTTGGGGCAGGCTAACTGGCTGAACAGGACTCCGTAATGGGCACTGCAATGCTTACAGTTATGAAACTGCTTGGCTAAGATAAAATTAGAATAACAAGATTCACAGGGGTGTCCACAGCACGCGAGATCTTCAAGGTGAAGGAGATATGTCTCTATGTCTCTGAGAGCGCAAAGCTAACCTGGAGTTAGGCCAGCACAGTTAAGCCAGCAAAGTTTGATTGACACAAGGGCCATTGTAAAGCACATTTGGACCACTCTTGGAATCAGGGAGGATGGTGTATGTCTGTGTGCTGGCCTCTCTGACTCCAAGAGTGGTCCAAACGTACTTTACAGTGTCCCTTGTGCCAGCCAAACTGTGCTGGCCTAACTGTGCCTAGCTTCAGGTTAGGATTGTGCTCTAAGATACCTGAAAAGAGGTGAGATCTTGGTCAGATTTTCCCCTGTATGCCATTTGTGTGTGTGTACCTAAAAGTATATAAGTAACTCTTTGATCTATTTTGGACACTGCTGTCCAAGGTGGGTGGACTAAGCCTTTGCTAGCAAATAAACTACCATCAATTTGACTCTGTTTCAGTGTTTCATGCTTACAGCATGCATGCTTATTTGCATTTAAAGCAAATGGGCTCATGAGACATCCCTAAGGGGATTTCATGACAGGCCAATGGCTCCTGAGGGATCCTGCTGATTGGCCATCATGGAACTTACGGCAACATGTATTGAAAATCTAGAGTTCTGCAGTGACTAGATTTATGAATTTGACACCTAGAGTGGCATCGGTCCTGCAGCAGCCAGTGTGGTTCTCTCAGGAGCTCTCTAGGTCTCCTTGGAGCAGTCCCTACTATCCCCTAGGGAGGTGAAGGAGCAATGTCTGCATGGGCTGTGGGCACTTGCTTTTCTTCTCAGTGGTCAATGCAGAACTGCCTGGCCAGCTTCCCAGGTGGCAAGATCACTGCTTGGGAGCAAGTTCAGGGGGAATGGGAAAGGGTGGTGGCCTTGAATTGGTTAGGCCCAATTCAATGCCCAACGCACTGGGGGAGGGAGTGAAAGCAATTTTGGCCAGGAGGGATGGGGACCACAAACTGGGGTGGGTGGGTATATACTCTTATGCATAATAGCCCAGAACAAGGCCCCATCCCAGAGCCCAGCATACGCCAATGCTGACCATGGAAAACATACAGGTACCTATATATGGCCTATATACAATATGTTGTGAATTGAATTCATCATCATCATCATCATAATGTTTAGCACGATTACAGTGCTTAGAGTGTCCAAAATGCTTAAGATTTATTGTGTTACAAGCCCTGTGAGATAGGTCCATATTAGGGAGATGCTGGAAAAGGGTAGTTGGCTAGTTGGCCAACTCATAACTGATGCTTATGACTTGAACAAGGAACATCTGTCCCCAACAACTATGCTATCTCTCAACCCCACAGCTTCATACTACATAATGTGCAAATGTTATTTCCCGTAAATGCTATCAAGATGTTTATATTCCACTGGAGTTGGGAGACTGGCCTAGTGATAGAACCATTGCAGTCTGGACAATTGTGCCCTGGACACACACATTCTAGTACTGGACATTTGCTTTTGTTTGTTGTTTGTTCATTGTTTTGTTTTGTGTGTGTGTGTGGGGGGTCTAGGACATTTGTGTCCCAATATATGTATAATTAGATGTACCTCTTTATCTTTGAAACACAGAAGTAGAGTTAGGGTTAATGCTGGGATAAGAGACTTCAGATATATAACATGGGGTTTCTTGCCAAGTTATAGTTTGATTGTTGCCAGTTACAGTGGGATGCAATGACCAGGACACGGACACACACACAGAGAGGGGGGGGATGAACGGAGCCCCGAGTGCGCCCATGGCAGGGTGATGAAACCGCGCCCCCAGCACGTCACCCTGCCCCCGTGCGTCGCCCAGCCACGTCTCCCTGCACCCGGAATAGCTCCATTTTGGAGTGGAACGGATGCCAGGGAGGCGGGCAGGTCAGACAGCGCGCAGGTTAGTCCGTGGACTCCGCGCAATGGCGCCCCGCCACTGCCAGCGCCCATGGCTTGTGCCACCCCGGGCTACACCCTTCCTCCGCCTCTGTGCACGCACACACACACACAGAGAGAGAGAGAGAGAGAGAGAGAGAGATGCAAATGGTCAGGGACACCAATGACTGCAACACATTTGACCAGGATTTGACCAATCATCCAGGATGCAAATGTGTGGCTGACTGGCCTGTAGTTAGTTGGGAACAGGGAGGCTCCTCTCCCTTGAAATGTTTTCAGATCAGTGGCAAAAAATGAGCCTGAATGGGAAGATACGTATTCCTACAACTCATTACAGCACTCAAACACGACACTCCACTTACATTCATCATTAAGCTTAGGGTTACCAAAATATTACAGCCAAGCGAGCATACCATTACAAGATTTTCAGCAAAATGTGTAATCCATTTTTATCACCGACTCTGGGACTCATTATAACAGTTTCGATGCACCATAAAACGTCTGTAAATATTTAGCAAAGGGAATGGATGTCATTTCTTCAGCTCCGAATTTGTTTCCCAGTTTTGTGTGAGGCGGCTTGCTGTCTTTTCCAATGTCCTTTATCTGTGTCATGGTCATCGTATTCAATATAGTGTACTACAGCTGAGTCTCAGGACCTAAAGAGTATTATTTCAGGAACACTACATAAAAATGGATAACATTGTTTATGGTCCTTGTGGGCCAAAAATAAATGGAAGATGTCCATGTCTCTTCCACCTTCCCCTGGCGGTTTTGTTTGTTTTAATGAAAAGTACTGTATTTGGTAGGGAACAGAACGGCAACAGGGCAGGGGAGACTGTTTACCCCATTCTTGTTGTATTGGCTGCCCTCTCATAATTGCTCCCCCTGAATTATTTTCTTAGGGAACCCTTTATTAGAGAAAACAGCTGGAGTGGGGTGTCAGCAGACAAAAAATTGGCAGGAAAAGGGTCCCAGCTCCCATATTCTGCCTGTTCCTCTGCACTATCAAGTCTTTAGTATTCATTAGGGCAGTGGTATTCAAACATTTTTAAGACTGGGACCCACTTTTTAGAAAGGCACTTGTGCCGGAACCCACAGGAAGAGATGTCATTAACCAGGAAGTGATGTTGTGGCAGGAAGTGACATCACCAAGCAGGAAGTGCTGTCATTGTAACATAATAAAATGGCACTCCTGAAATGCAAATTGGCTTTCTTGGACTGCAGCAATTGTACCACCATGGAACATCCCTGACAGAAAGCTAGGACAAAATAATATGTAAAAACCCTCACTTGAAAATTTCAAACTGTTAACACTAACAATAGAAATATAGGAATATAACAAGAGTAACATCTGCAGTTTCCAAGATGGCTGCTCCCAGCTTTCTGTGGCCCACCTGACATCAGGACGTGACCCACCAAGTGGGTCCCAACCCACAGTTTGAATAACACTGCATTAGGGAGTCTAGAAACTTGGCAGAAATGGGTTTTCCTTTCCATAGCGTATTGGGAGACACTGGAAGCTCCAAACATGGAGGGGGAATGACCACTTGCTGTGAAACTGCAGCCATAATTAGCAGGCTGGGCTACTCTAAAAGCTGCAGTCCTAGGAACAACCACGACTTTCAAAGGAAAGACAATGCTCAAAATGCAAAAGCATTTCGTTGCGCCAGAGAGGCTAGGCTACCTGTGCATCTTGACAGGGATGGTTTCCTGGACATGCAGGTGATGTGATATGGGGTCACCAGTGATGTGATAACGGGTCACCCGGAGTGTATTTGGGGCTGAAGGGCATGTCAATGACAAGTCCTTATTCAGGCTGCTCACGTAGCTTTGTGGCAAATAAGAAACAGGGACCTGGAACCAGCTTCAGCTTTATCGAGGGCTGCACAGTTATTCTTCCCCGTTAGGAATGCTCCATGGATGCTCGGAATAAAAAAAAAAACTCACACAGCTGGATGTAGGATGAACAGCATTGCTGGGAGAAAAGAAGGTCATGCTTCACTCGTTCCATCACGCATTTTAAGAATATTGCTGCCAAAGTAGACAGGGGAAATCGCTGTGCATAAAAAGATCACTTGATATGTTGCTGTTTATCAAAGGTCAATGTCAAAAATGCCAAGTTGCAGATTAACTGGAATGTGGTCTTGGGAGCTGGAAATTAACCCAAGGGCAGGATGCAAGTAGTGCAGCCTAGTGGCTAAAGGCTCAAACCTATCCATGAGAGATGCTTGCATAGCACCAGCCACAGCAGGCTCACCACTGATGTCCCCCCGTGGCCTACTAGCACAATGCCAGAAACATGCTACGTGATCTTAATTCAGATGCCAGCACAACCCACTGGCAGAGAGGCCAACAGGATGTGACATGGGAGGAATGTGGGCAGGATGTGGGAGGGACAAGCAGAACCCGGCAGACACCAAATCCAATACCCCCTTGAAATGACATGTTCCCAGTGCCAGGATATGCCCAACTAGCCTAGTTAGGTAGGAGGAACCGCATAGGGAATGGTTCTCAATCTTTTTAGAGGCTGATGCCTGATTTATAAATGCCGAGTGTGGCTATAATAATTGCCTCGTAAATTGCGACTGATTAACAGCTGAGCTGTCTCCGGCTGCCTTGTGTGAGGGGGAGTTGTGCCGAAGTCAGCTGCTTCTCTGGTGGGAGCAGGGAAGCCGCTTATCAGCCAGCAAGAAGACAAACGGGTGGCCAGAAAGCAGGACTAAATCCAGAAAGTTCCATCTGTATGTGTGTAGTTCTTGGAAGATAGAACATTTCTGTAAAAATTGTACAAACCTTCGGGTTTCTGAATAAAGTCTGCCTATGTAAACCACCTTGAGTTATAGTCATTAGAGAAATCTGGTAACCTAAGAAAGGCGGTATATAAATACAAGTATTATTACTATGATGATGATGATGATGATGATGATGCTTAGGTAACAGTGATTCCCCCCACACACACACACAAAATGAAGCAGGTTGTTTAACCATTGATTCACACAGCCTAATCTGCCCTGTCAGTTTTGCGAATTACCAAAATTACCAAAATTGCAAATTACCAAAATCCACTGATGAGTACTGGACTCACAGTTTGAGAACCACTACCATAAAGATTAATGGAGAAGTGGTAAACTCTTGTCTCTCCCCCCACCATGCACTCACTCCCCCATAATGGAGCACAGACTTTTCACCCAATGGATAATTAACAGGAGGTGGCAACATGCATCTGGCCTGGATGCCTTTAAAAGGGGACAAGACAGATTTCTGGAGGAAAAGTCCATCGTGGGCTATATGACATGATGGGTGGTGCAATCTCCTTACATTAATAGTAGGCTATTTCAGAATGCCAGGTAGCAAGGGAGTGGCAACAAGATGCAAGCATCTTGTTGTCTATTGTGCTCCCTTAGGCACCTGGTGGGCCACTGTGAGTTACAGGAACCTGGACTAGATGGACCTTTGGCCTGATCCAGCAGGGCTCTTCTTACGTTCTTATAGATTACAGGCTACATTTGGCAGCCAACCCAACCTTTGGTGATGGGAATCATGCTGACAGTGCACCTGGCACACAAAGGAGCACTTTGCCCAACCAACCTCATATGCCTCACAACATGTATGGCAAGGTACTACTGTGTTAACCCCTGTCTCCCCAGAATTCTGATTGCAGGTATTCTCCCCCAGGAGGACTCCATACACAAACACACCATTGGCTCACCATCCTGACCCCACACAATGCCAATGCACCCCACACAAGTATGTAAAGTTGCAATGCACCAAGGCCAGAGCCCTATCTCATGGCCCTATAGCACAGATCCCTCAGCATCACCCAAGGCATGCCTGCCACAAGCACAGTGGCCCACCTACCCCATCCACAGGGCTAAGAGCAAAGAGCTGCTGCCCCTACCCCAAATGCCTAGAACCCCAACCATAGCAGGTGCTGGCCAAATGCTCCCCTAAATCCACTTGCTTTGCACGACCACATACATAGAGGCATACAAAGGAGCTGCCTGGTACAGGGAACCCAAGCACTGCCATAGCCAGTGCTAGTCCATGTGTAATCCATGACCAGGCTGCATAGACACTGACAATGCTGTGAGTGTGATGTTGGGGGTGGTAGAGACAAGGATGGGGAGGTTGCTCTGACCCCCTCCCCTCCTCCTGATGTTCACCCATTCTGCACAGACTCCCACCTGATGGCCATACCCCAGACCCTTGGGGGCCAGCAGGTGGCCTTCCAGGCCTTGGGACAGCAGGTTATATCAAACCAAGTGGACACCATCTTGGCACTGCTGGAGCATCTCCTGGCATCTTGGTTGACAGCACAGTCCAGCCTCATGAGGATCGTCCCCATTGAGCCCTGACCAGTGGTGTCATCCTACCAGTACGCTGGGTGGGACATCCGGGTGATCGGCAGCCCGCCCGTCGCGTACCGCAGCGTTATGCCATTTGCGTAACGTACGCAAGCAGCGTAAGTGGTTACACAAACAGCGTGAAGCTGTGGTATGCGATGGGTGGGCTGCCAATCACCCGGATGTCCCGCCCAGCGTACCAGTAGGATGACACCACTGGCCCGGACATGTCCTACTTCCATACCCCTGATCCCACGATGCCCACCCGCATGTCATCCTTCTTTTATAGGCCCACTAAATGTGCCCCAGTTTAACATGAAATCACAGTGCCCTGGTCTTCTTTGGGCAGGGAAGAGCAGGACCTCCCTAATGCCTCACACTCATTGTCCACCATGTCTCTCTGGGATCTACGGCTGGCCCAGTGGCAGCCTGGATGGGGGCTTAGACTGCTAGCCATCCTGCCCAGTGGTTCAGCTGTGTGACAGGCTAGTGGGGCCCATGGTTGGGATAGACAGAAGGACTCTGGTCAATACCCCCAGGCCCCCCAGGCCTGCCCCAGTTTGGTAGGGTGGGGGCAAGTCTGATGCCCCCCAATGGATACCTTATACAATGACCCAGACATATTGGTTGGTGCCAACACATTGGGGCAGGGGATACAGCAAGGGGGGACAGGGTGGATTGGCGATCAATGGGGGGGGGGCAAGGCAGCCATTGGGGGCAAGGCAGCCATGATCAAGTCACTTCTTGATCATGAGGACAGCTGGCAGGGTGGTCTGCAGAGACGTGGATGGCTGCCTCCAGGAGCCATTTGGCCCAGGCATGGGCACAGCCCCTGGATGCCCACCAGAGGTCACCCTGGAGTTGGCCCAAGTCAATTAGCCAGGTGCCCCTCCACCACCAATAGCTAATGTCGGTTGCAGTTTTTAATCTATGCTATTCCTGCTCTCGGTAAAACTGCAAAAAAGAAAAAGAAATGACTTGGAAGAGGAGCAGATCTGTTTCTGTTCTGTTTAAATCACCTTTTCCCATTAAAAAGTACTCAACAGTTAACAGGACAATAGATTTCATTTTTTTGCCATAAAACATTTAGTACAGCTCTTACATTTATAATATAATTTCAAGTCCAATTATGAATTTGAATGGTTTCAAATGGCTTTAAAATCAGAACAGGGTTTTTCCCCCCTCTTTTCCACTGTGCTTATATCTTAACTTTGCCAATAAGAATAGCCTCACAATTACCATTATGGCTCTATTCACCGTTTTGTATTTCTGTTAAGTGCGGGTGATTATCCCAATTTCTGTTCCCCCCTTCGCTTTGCTTTCTTCTCCTGCTTCGATTCCATATATACAAAAAAATAAAATCGTGTTAAGTATCTCTCCCAACTCACTGAATGTAGAACTCAGCCAATGTAGTTGCGTAATGAGATAAAATAACCTCCACTTGTGTATGTGGGTGTGGGTATGAAATTATTTACATGTAATATGATGGTGTTGTATTTGTGTTGCGTTGTAGAGCTGTATCAAAGAAGTTGAGGTGTGATATGTCCAACAATGTTATGTGTAGGTGGAATAAAAGTGTATCACTAGATGTTAAGGCCATTGTAACAATATGTTTTGTGTGATGTTTAGAAAAAAGGTTTTTGTTCAGAACTTTGCCTCCTAGCTATCATTTGTACATTATGGCCAGATACATTATTGCTGTATAGAGACCAGGGCCGGCCTTAAGCCAATGTGACCAATGCCATCACATTGGGCCCCGTACTTGGGGGCCCCCGCACCAGCACAGGAAGTAGCAGCTGGGATCTCTGTGGGCTGTAGGCAGTGGTGTTATTCTCCCGGAACGCTGGGCAGGACATCCGGGTGATCGACAGCCCGCCCGTTGCGTTCCGCAGCGTTACACCGTTTGCGTAACCAATTACGCCGCTTGCGTACGTTACGCAAACGGCATAATGCTGCGGAATGCGACGGGCGGGCTGTCGATCACCTGGATGTCCCACCCAGCATTCCAAGAGAATAATACCACTGACTGTAGGTCAGTGGGGCCAGCAGAACAGCTTTATCTTGGACCCTCTCACCTGCTTTTGCCTCCAAATGGCCCAAAATGGTCCTCCTGGAAATTGTTGGAGGTGCTATCATCATGTCACCACCAACTGCTTCCAGGTGCTGCACCATAAGCGCTTTTCTTAGTGAGTGGGGGCCCCACGGGGAGGGTGGGGGCCCTGCAGGGGGCCTCAGGCCTCCTCTATCACTCACCCTGATAGAGACAGATAGAAATTGGGTGAATTTGTGCTAGTAATGTCATAACATATCACATTTCCTGACTCAGAGACAATCCCAACTGATTTTCCAGCACTGACATAGCTGTGCAAATGGGGCATCTGCGTTTTATAGTGGAGTAGTAATCCTATAGGCCTCCTCAAGGTAAGGGAATGTTTGTTCCCTTACCTCGGAGCTGCATTGCCCTGGTCCTGGTGCCGGAAAGTTGGTTAGGATTGCACTCTCAGAAATACAAATTTTTGCAGGCACACTTGCGAAGCGTGGGTACTATGCTGTTATATAACACCAATTCAAAATACAAAAAATAATTTATCAAGCGACAAAATTCAATGGAACCATGACTTTTAATAATTGCAGGGTGTTGCCTGATATGGGGTAGTTGTGCTAAATTTCAATTATCCATTGCAATCAAAGGGAAGTTTATTGGAGTCAGAATGGATTTAAAGTAGTTAAATACCATAGCAAAACTAGTAATTACCATAAAAAAAGACAGGTTCCCTATTACAAATATTAATTACACAACGCTTGCTCTTTTAGTGTTTATTAAAAAATACAAGGAAAAAAAAGTGTCCGGTTGCACTCACAAGACTCACACACGATTATTCCGAATTGTTGTTCCAATAAAGCACACCCTTTAAATTGTTTTCAAGACGAAAACGAGGATTTGAAACACTCCAGTAACGGATGCCGTCTTCCCGAGACTGATTCCCTCCCTTGACGAAAATTAATTCCCATTCATTGCAAGTGAAAACCATGGTAGGACGCCAAGTTTCTTTGCATCTCTGAAAGAATTGTTTTAGCTTAATAAGTAACATTCAATCAAGTGATTAATTTCTTGATTATTTTAATTGAAATTTGCAAAATGTACTCCAGAGCGGAGAACTACAGTAAGCAATAAATTATTTATGCACTCAGGATTGCGTGCGGACGTTGGTGGTGTGATGAATGGGGAACTCGGAGTGACTGAATAATAGATCCTTTTTTAGTAAGAAAAGGGCAAAGAGCAGCAGCAGTCTAATACATGCACTAAACAAGGCCGCGGCATTCAGGGAATTACGCAAATTAAATTAAAATTTCAGAGTTACACATGGCTGAGCCAAAGAATGGGGGTCTGAAAGGTTGATAATATGTTGCTGTGATTTTGAGACACAAATTGCTTAAAAACAGTGTTTTTAAAAAATAAAAAAGCATCTACAGTGATGTTCAAAGCAAAGCCTCTTTATTTTCTCTTTTGCTGATTGTAACATGGCCCACCTGCTTCACCTTTTTTTAAATGATGTTCTGGGAAGAGTCCAATATTGACATTTTACATCTTGCTGGGAACAAGGCAAAGAGATGTGATAATTTATGTCCACTGGTTTTGAACGTCCTTGAAAGGTGATGGGTATGGTTCATAAGAAATAACCCAATGAATGGGGATGGAAAGGCTGAGGGCACAATCCTAACCTGGAGTAAGGCCAGCACAGTTAGGCCAGAAAATTTGGCAGGCATAAGGGCCATCATAAAGTGTGTTTGGACCACGCTCTGTCAGGGAGGGTGGCGCATGTCTGTGTCTCTCTGACGCCGAGAGTGGTCCAAACATACTTTACAGTGTCCCTTGTGCCAGGCAAACTTTGCTGGCCTTACTTCAGGTTAGGATTGTGCTCTTATCTCAGTTTATCTGAAGTCATGATGGGGTCTTTCCATTTTGCCATGCTCTCTTCTGAAATGATTGCAGATGGAACTAAAGGAGTATCCAAACCCAGCTGGTATCTGACTCAGAGCGCAATACCTACTCAGTGTTGGATTGGCAAGGCTGGCCGGCCAGCGCCAAATCCAAGGCTGGGTTGGGGAGGCTGGAGCCTCTCCGTGACAAAGGCATGTTTGCAACCTTACTGTAGGGGAGGCTCCAGCCTTCCCTATGTGCTCCTCCGCTCTGCGTCTTCTAAACAGCAGGCGTAGAGCCGAGGAGACTGAATGGCCTGAATCGGGGCCACATGGCCTCCTGGTCGGGCTTAGGATTCGGTTGAATCCAGAGCCCGCCCACGTCCCGCCCTCCCCCCACACAGAACCTCTCTCCTCCTGTCTGCAGGGCCAGTCCTGTTTCTTGAGCCAATTGGAGCCCCGCACTGGCGCTAACGACGTCGCATCGACACTATGACATAGCATCGACACGATGGGCAGCGTTGGACTCCACTGCCTGGGTCCAATCCTATCCAATATTCCAGGGCTGATGCAGCCATGCCAATGGGGTCAGTGCTGCATGCCACAGGGAGGGGGCAGTCATGGAAGCCTCTTCAAGGCAAGCGGGTGTTTGTTTCCTTGCCTTGGGGCTGCATTGCAGCTGCATCGGCACTGGAAAGTTGGATAAGATTGGGCCCTCATTCTACTGTTTGAAGCACTCAAATTTATTTATTTTTTTAGAAGAATTTATATTTGCTTTCCCATGCCAAAGCAAATGCCTGAGGTGGCTTACATGGGCGGGCTAGTCTAAACCACCGTTTTTCAATGTGTGTGGTTTTTTTTTACAACTATACAATATTCTGTGATTCACCAAATCCTCAGTCCCAGGTGTAGCCTTCACAGTGTGGTTCTCTCCTCTGGCCGTGTGACATCGAGCTTCAGCAGGTTATCGTAAGTCCAGCCTGGACAGGTCCTCAAGGTTGGACTCCATTCTTTTGCCAGCCGGCCTTCTCACAACATTCCCGCAATGCGCCTCACAGTCCAATCCTATCCTCCTTCCCTCCCCATCACTGCAGCAATGCCAAACTGTCAAATGCTGCATTCTATGAGGGTGGGCCAAGAGCATGGAAAGAGGATGTCAAATCCCCTTATCCCTGCATAAGCCTCCCCATTCACAATGGGTCTGTTTGGACCTGCACTAGCTATTTTGGCAGAGGTGCACGTCCAAGGAGAGAAAGGAGGTTGGAGAAGCTGCTGCTGAAAGAGATAGGATCTGGCATGGGCCTTCCACCACAGGATGCACATGACTGCTCTGATCACTGACAAACATTTTTGTGCCCATGGAATTGCCTTAACTTTCCACCCTGTTCCCAACTGGAGATGAGACGCTTGTTGGAGGACATCAGCAAATACTGTCAGGGCGCTACACTTTAACTATGGGAAATGAAGTAGTTGTCTTTGGATCCAATTCCCCAACATACAAATAGGACAGCAAGGAATTAGCCAAGATAAAGCCGATCATTATCTGGTAATTGGTCTTTCTTTAACTTGCAATTGGCAAGTCCATCTGCAGGATAAGAAATCCAAAGCTATGTGTTAATCAGGATCTGTCTTCTGTTTTAACAGATGCAGAAGAACAAACCTGACTCTCCCAGCTTTAGAAATCTTGAAGGCTACAACGAGACAGGAAAAACCTCTCCCTCTGTTCCATTCTCCTCCATGAATTTTGATGGCGCATCTCCTCCGAATGTGAGAATATTTGATACCTGATGTCTGCATTTGACATTGATGTATCTGTGATCGCAACCAGCATTTGGCAGCCGCCCGTATGACTTGTTGGCAATTCACACTTTCTGACAGCAGATATGTGAGAAGGGTTTTTAAACAGGAGCTGACAGCTCACCTGTAGTAGAAGTCAACTTCCAAAGCTAGCTGACATGTAGCAGGTCACATCTGATGCAATTCCTCCTTTTGTTCTCATATTCCTCACTTGGGACTTTCGGTTTTGCGCAGTGTCCTGTCCCCTCCAAAAGAGTTTTTACTCTTCTACCTTGCATAATTTTTTTTAATTGCACTCATGTCCCACCCGGCTTTCATCATGGCTCTCAAGGAGACATACATGGAGTGCCCAGGCAAGCCCCTATCGTAGCATTGACTAGACCAGTGATGGTCTAGCATTGACTAGACCAGCGATTCACATGTGTGTCAAAGGTGACACACAGCAAGGTTTGGGGTAACACATCAGCAATCACCAATACCTGACAAAAACCGAGTTTTACTCATTTTTTATATTTGTAATCATTTGTTTTCGTTGAAATAAATGAACATAAAGAATTGTTTCTTTTTTGTTTGGGAGGGGGGTTGACACACCAGCAGAGTCAAGTTAAGCATTTTCCTTCCTCAGCCTAAAAGGTTCACCATCACTGGACTAGACCAATGAGCGTGACCCTATGTCACAGGTGCCACGACATTTTGGGTGACACACCAGCATGCACCAACACCCGACAATAACTGAAGATCTCTTTGTAATGATGTGATTTTTTGTAATGATTTTTAAATGATTTGATTTTTTTTAAAATATAATGAATAGCCCCACACATGATTGGATTGTATTTTTTAAAAAATAAATGAATATGGAAATAATTGTTTCTCTTTTGTTGGGGGTGGGGAGTGCCATGCCAACAGAGTCAAGTTAGGCATTTTTGACATGGCAAACCCAAAAGGTTCGCCATCACTGGACTAGACCTTGGACTATTTAAAGGGGTGACTCACGTGTGCCTTGGAGCCAGGGCCATCCCATCCATGAAGCAGTGTCCCCAGACAGCAGATCAGTGGCAGGGGGAACCTGTCACTGTCTGCCAACCTGCCCACACTGCTGTTTCTTCTCCTCTATCCACTTCTTGGATTGGAAAAGGAAGAGGGGAATAGTGAGGAGGAAATGTGGAGGGGAGGGTAGTGCTCTGCTAGAACATTGGAGAGTAGGAGAAGTAGAGTCTGGCACAGGGTAAAGGGGGAGGACTAAGCATGCCATCTCAGGCACCAGGAGGTCTTGGCCATGCCATATAGTAGTAGTAGTAGTAGTAGTAGTAGTAGTAGTAGTAGTAGTAGTAGTAGTAGTAGTAGTAGTAGTTATATACCACCTTTCCTAACATTCAATTTCTCCTCTGACTTTAATCAAAGTGGTTTTCATGGGCAGGCTTTTCTCAACCCCATATACGGGTTGTTGCCAGAGGCAGATCTGGGGGGGGGCAAATCTGTAAGTTTTGCAAGAAGCCTTACCTTGCAGTGGAAAACACTCCTCTCCTGCACTGTTCTAGCCAATCTTCACAGGGAAAAGCAACATCTTGGCGTTGCTTACTGGCTACAGCAGCAAGGGAGAGGAGGGATTTACATGACAGGGTAAGGCTTCTTGCAACACTTACAGATTTGCCCCCTCCCCTTAGATCCGCCTCTGGTTGTTGCAATCATGAATTCTGTCTTTCAAGAACACTACAGTCCAGGTGGTCTCCTTCACAGTCTGGCACCTCTCTGGCTGCTCACACTCCCACCCATGGCTTGGCAGGCACTCCTCCACTCTCACTGGATGGGTCATCATCTCCGCTCCTCTCATCAGCTGGAGAGGCTCATCTCCGTCAGCAGCATTTATCAGCAGTTCATGGTTACATCCAGCTGACTCGAACTGCTGTCCCAGGTGACCTTTAGGCTTCAGAAGCGGCAACTCTTCCACTGAGCCCAGAATGCCCTCCCAGAACACCCCAATGCCTCTCACTATAATTTCAATCCCAGTTCTAAATACGTCACCTTTTTCTGAATGGCTTATCCCCCTTAGCACACACTGTCAATTTAAGATTGCTAGTCTCCCATGCATGTTTCCTGAATGTGAAAGACTGAGCTGGCACAGATTGTGTCTGTAGGTAAGGTATGGTGAATTGCCTTTGCTCACATTCTCTCGGCACCTTTGCCCAGAAGCATCCAAGGAAGGATGCCCCTCCCCAGTGCTGTGCTTACCTGGAGGAGCTCGGTGGTCCAGAAGCTCTGAGGCGAGATAATGATGCCATCACATTGCTTTTGACGTTTCTTGCTATCCCATTGTTTTCAATGCAAAAGCCCACTCCAGTGCTTTCTCTCTTATTCCTAGATAAGCAATCAGAATCTTTGTAGTTCCTCTGATCCCGGCACATTTTCCTGTGTGTCTCAAGTCATCTATCAGTGTGGGTTTAAATTTGAAATGCAACTTGGAAAGTCCTCTGAAAGTTTAATTGTATTTGTCAAATAAGATATAGCAAGAAAAACGCTTGCTGTCAAAAAAAATTTTCATTGCTTGGCAGCTCTGGCATTTCGAGGCAAGGCTGCAATACAATGCCAAAGTCCTTTAGAGCGCAATCCTAACCTGGAGTTAGGCTAGCACAGTTAGGCCAGCAAGGTTTGGCTGGCACAAGGACCACCCTAAAGCGCGTTTGGACCACTCTTGGAGTCAGGGAGGATGGTGCACGTCTGTGTGCTGGCCTCGCTGACTCCAAGAGTGGTCCAAACATACTTTATGGTGTTCCTTGTGCTGGCCAAATTTTGCTGGCCTAACTGTGCCAGCCTAACTCCATATTAGGATTGCACTCTTGGTGTGTTCCAAAGTCCTCTCCTGGTATGTCTGACTGTTGATAAGATGTCAGGGAAGATGGTGGTCAAAATGTTCACAGTGGTTAGTGAGTTGCACCCACTATCCTGCTCCCCACTGCACTCCTTTAACTTGAACTGGGAATGAAACTGGGAAAAGATATTTTGCTGCAACCATCCCAGCCTGGGAAATCAGACAGAAGGAAATGGGAGACAAAAACCTTTCTCCTAGTAGGGCCAAGCATCGCAAAAGCCAGGGGCCAAGCACCAAACAACTAAGCAGTGGCAGAACATAATTGTTGGAAAGATGTGGTAACTGGCTTCCTTCTGAGTGAGCTGAGATCAGGCAAGTGGAACAGTAAAAGTACAAGCAGTTTATTGAAAAGGGTGTAAAATCTACATAATGAAGGAAAAGATGCACAGGATAAAAGCAAGACTCTCATAAACAGGTAATTGGAGAGAAACAGGGGAACGGGGAATGATATTAAAATGCAAGCAGCAGATAAAACAAAAGCCAGATGCAATGCCACAGAATACTTCCCCTACCCTGCTTACTCAAGTGCCTTGGTCCTGGTACCCACACCAACATACAGCACGGTGAGTGGGCAAGACCCCTAGGAAACATCAGTTGCTTCTGGCATAGGACTTGGGCAGGTGTGCAAAGAGGGATGTGTTATCCTGCTTTTAAAAAATCTATGGGCATTAACCAGGTTTCACCTGTGGGGTTCGGTGCAATAGCAGGGTGGGGGAAGTCATCTGAGTCCTTGAACTTCCCATTCCTGAAAATCAGGTGGTCTTTATAATCTAATGCAGCTATTTCCAACCTTTTTTCATCTCATGGCACACTGGAAGGTACTAAAATGGTCAAGGCACACGGTCAGCTTCTTGACAGCTGACGAGGCACACCACACTGCCGGTGAGAACCTTGCACTCTTCAATGGCCCTACTAATAAATGAGCCTCCCCTAAGTCATGTGGCACACCTGCAGACCATTCATGGCACAACAATAAGAACATAAGAACATAAGAAGAGCCCTGCTGGATCAGGCCAAAGGCCTATCTAGTCCAGCTTCCTGTATCTCACAGCGGCCCACCAGGTGCCCCAGGGAGGCACGAGACAATAAGATGCTTGCATCCTGTTGCCACTCTCTTGCACCCGGTACTCTGTGAAGTAGCCCACCACCTTTGTAAGGAGGTTGCACAATCCATCATGGCCTATAGCCCACGATGGACCTTTCCTCCAGAAATCCGTCCAATCCCCTCTTAAAGGCATCCAGACCAGATGCCATCACCACCTCCTGTGGCAAATAGTTCCACAGATTAACTACCCGGTGGGTAAAAAAGTACTTCCTTTTATCTGTTTTAACTCTCCCAACCCTCAGTTTTAGCGGATGCCCTCTGGTTCTGGTGTTTTGAGAGAGGGAAAAGAACATCCCTTTATCGACTCTATCCCTTCTGTGCATAATTTTGTATGTCTCAATCATGTCCCCCCCTCAGGAGCCTTTTTTCTAGACTGAAGAGCCCCAAACACTGCAGTCTTTCTTCATAAGGGAGGTGCCCCAGCCCCGTAATCATTGTTGTCGCTCTCTTCTGCACCTTTTCCAGCTCCACTATGTCCTTTTTGAGGTGTGGCGACTAGAACTGTACACAATATTCCAGGTGCGGCCTTACCATCGATTTGTACAATGGCATGATAATCTTATAATCTTATAATCTTATAGGGACGTGGTGGCGCAGCGAGTTAATCCGCTGTCGCTGGGCTTTCGACCGCAAGGTTGGGAGTTCGAGACTGCGTGACGGAGTGAGCTCCCGTTGCTTGTCCCAGCTCCTGCCAACCTAGCAGTTCGAAAGCACCTAAAATGCAAGTAGATAAATAGGAACTACTTTGGTGGGAAGGTAACGGCGTTCCGTGCGCTACGGCGTAGAATCATGCTGGCCACCATGATCGGACAAAAACGCCGGCTCACAGGCTTTGAAACGGAGATGAGCACCGCCCCCTACAGTCGGTCACGACTAGACCATTCGGTCGTGGGGAAACCTTTACCTTTTTTTATGATAATCTTGGCTGTTTTATTCTCAACCCCTTTTTTAATGACCCCAAGCATGGAATTGGCCTTCTTAATTGCTGACGCACACTGGGTCGATACCTTCATTGAATTGTCCACCAGCACCCCGAGATCTCTCTCCTGAGTTGTCACAGACAGCTCAGAACCCATTAGCCTATATGTAAAGTTTTGGTTTTTTGCCCCAACGTGCATCACTTTACATTTGTCTATGTTGTAACGCATCTGCCATTTGGCTGCCCATTCCCCCAACTTGGAGAGATCCTTCTGGAGCTCTTCACAATCCTTTCTGGTTTTTACCACCCGGAAAAGTTTTGTGTCATCCACAAACTTGGCCACCTCGCTGCTTATCCCTGTCTCCAGGTCATTTATGAATAAGTTGAAAAGCACGGGCCCCAAGACAGATCCCTGGGGCACTCCGCCTTTCACCTCTCTCCATTGTGAAAATTGCCCATTGACCCCCACTCTCTGTTTCCTGGCCCTCAACCAATTCTGGATCCATAAGAGGACCTGCCCGCTTATTCCCTGACGGTGAAGTTTCTTCAGGTGGTACCAATGTACCACAGTACAGTGATTGAAAACTGTTAGTTTAATGAGATGGCTGAACACCAGGGCCTTTGTTTAGCCGTCAACTGGGGAAGACAAAGATGCTCAACAAAAAGGGAAGATGTTCAGCACCACTTGGCTAAGCATGGCAATTGTCTTTGGAGCACTCAGCAGCCCCTTCAGGAGGCTGAGGCATCACAGAGGCCTCTGAAGTGCTAGAATTGTCTATAACAGAAGGGGACCCTCCCAATACACTGCATGAGGGTTGGCTTATGCGTACGTTTTATCCAAACAAATAATTAACCATGACAGATGCACTGTTCCTGCAGGTGGTTGTGGGTATTTTCATATCAGAATACATGTTAGGCTGCAAGTTACTAATGTGGAAGGGTACTTTCTAGCAAATATTAACTTACTTATTTTATTTGAAGAATTTATACCCCGCCTTTCCCATGCCGAAGCAAATGCCCAAGGCGGCTTACATGGACAGGCTAGTCTAAACCACCATTTTTCAATGAGGATTTTACAAATATACAGTATTCTGTGATTCACTGAATTCTCAATCCCAGATGTAGCCTTCATAGTGTGGCTCTCTGCTCTGGCTGCATGCCATTGAGCTTCAGCAAGCAATTATAAGTCAATTACTGGACAGGTCCTCAAGGTCATATATTATTATTATTATTTATTAGATTTATATCCCGCCTTTTTGCCCGAAGGCACCCAAGGTGGCATTACAATAAAAGAAACAATAAAAACAAAATTTAACAATAGAAACAATTTAAAACAATGTTAAAATACAATTTAAAATTTTTTAAAAACAGCATATACTCCATTCTTTTGCTGGCTGGCCTTTCCACACAGGCTAATCAGCTCCACAGTGACTCGATTCTGCCACAACAGGTACTGCAGCTTGTTACAGCCTGGCATTCCGTCTCCCATCCAAAAACAAGACCATGGTTTCACCTGCTTAGCTTCAGGCTTTATTTGTAGCCAATGTCAGCTTTATTTGTAGTAGCCAATAAAACCAATATAGGCTTTCTTTTTAGATGACAGAGCATGAAAGTACAAACAGTGACTGAAAAGGGTCTATCTTGCAGCTTGTTGCCACCAAGTCCACCTTGTCTTTCCTGCATAAGAATTGGGCACCTTTCATTGCACTGCGCTTGAGGTGCTTTTCAACCTTATGACACTTGCTGAATTGCTCATCCATTGAGGCTGCCGTCAAGTACTTCATTAGTGTCCTGGATGAAGTGTTCTTTCATGGCCTGCTGTTCCTAGAGCGGATGGCTTTGCCGGTTTAAAGGTAAGTCGCAGATTCATCCAGGGACACTATTTAGCAGCTACCTCAATGGATTCCGTTTGAGAAGCTCTTGAAATTCTTGTCTACATTTCTCCCCAGGTTTTAGAATTCTGAAATGCCTGGTCCTGTTTCAGAGTGGAAACAAATGCATTAGGAAAATGTCTTTCTTCCACTTTTGGAACTTGGTACCCATCAATGGTTTATGTACTTGACTTCTCCCTTTACAAAGGGGGAAATCTCTTCTCATAATGTTTCACAAATAGAAATACCAGTTGCTTCTTTCAGGAAAAAAAATCTTTGTGGAAGGGGGAAGAATGAAAGACTTTGATGGGTAGGGCAAGGGTGAAACATGAAGAACCTGCAAAATAAAAAATGTGGTGTGTGTGTGTGTGTGTGTGTGTGTGTGTGTGTGTGTGTGTGTGTGTTATAAAAATGTATATATAAAGCAATATAGCTATAACTTTAAAAGCTGGATTGCTGAATAGAAAGTATTGGCTAAGAGTATGAAACAGGACGTAAGCATTGGCTAAGAGTATGAAACAGGAGTAAGCATTGGCTAAGAGTATGAAATAAAGAGTATGATTGGGGTTCGAATCTTGCCTCTGCCATTAGTTTATTTGCTGACCAATGCTAACCTGTGAGGGAGCAGGCAGGGTGGCACGTCAATGCGGGTTTGGCTGCCTCTGGAGCTCACTTCAGGGCAAGGGGACATTTGTCCCCTTACCATGGGGTCAACCTCAGTCACCCCTATGCGGCTGCTCAGACCTGCACCTGCTATTTAGCAGGCGCAAGTCTGAGCAACCTGCAGTGGCCCAAATTGGGGCCACACAGCCTGCAGACAGGGTTAGGTTCCCCCTCCCCAGGGTTCCCCCTCCCCAGGCAACACCACCCATAGGGCCACCCTCCATCACCGCATTCTGCCCTCCCTCCACCCGCCTCATAAAGCCCCCAAACTTACCGAACTTAGCTGGTGCAGAGTGGCTCACCTCCCCCCATATGTGGTGTTGCTGGGCAGACACTACCACCTGCGTCATCCCAGGACCCATGCAGCCGACACAGATGTGCCTTACTGCACATTTGTGACAGCACTTTAGGATGGTGACCTTAGCAGCCTTAAGGCAGAAGACTCTGGCTGCAATCCTTTATGCACTTTCATGGGAGTAAGTAAGCCCTATTGCACACAACTGGACTTACTTTTGAGCATACCTGCCTAGGATTGTTCTATCTCCTTCGCCTCAGCCTCCCACCCAGAGTGCTTTGGGCTCATAGCCAAGGCCTGGCTTGGGCCCTCCTACATGCCTGTGTGCCCTTACCATCACTTGCCACTCCCACTTGCCCCTCTCTAGTTTTCCGCATCCCCCTCCCCACACCTGGGAACTGGGTGAAGCAGTGGCAGGTGAAGATGTGGCTGAGAACAGTGAGGTGCAGTAATGAGCAGGTTGGCAGATGTACCTTTCCCCTTCCACCTTTTCGGATAGCTCCCAGGCCTTCTTGGGGCCACTCTGATCACATTGGCCTTTGGGGAGAGGAGATGGCAAGAAGTTCCAGTTTGGCTCAGGTACTTCCTTCTTTCCCTTATCCAGAGGCCAGTTAGATGCTCTCAAAAGGTCAGTAGGGATTGTTCCCAGGGTCCCTTCACGGTAGGCTCCTGGGAGCAACTCCTTCCAAAAATCTAGTCACATGAAGACTAGAAGACTTCCAAAAAGACTGCCAAAAGGTGATGGAGAAATCAGATAACAACAGTAATTGCCTCAAGCCCTGACACTTTTCAAAAATCGGATATTGTAGCTGCTAATTACCCCACAAAGAGTTCAGCTCCTGCAGTTTGCAAGATAGCTGTTAACTGCAATGAAAGGAGCTGAGCTTCTGCTGTTTGCAAGGATGTGTAAATATTGGGAGATAAATGTTTGAGGGTCTTTTTCTGGTTATTATTACTTATAAACAAACAATCTCCTTTTTAGATCTCCTTTTTTTAAAGTCTAATAAACCTAGGTGGGTCCCAACAGAGTGTTATTTTAAAAAGTGGGTCCTGGTGCTAAACAGTTTGGGAACCAATAGTTTGGGAACCACACCTCTAGATCTTTCATTATCTATATGCAATTTGCCAATACAATTATGAAAATTTGGAGTCAAGGCTAGTTTTCTCAAGTACTAGCCTCAGAGTGCAATCCTAACCTGGAGTTAGGCCAGCACAGTTAGGCCAGCAAAGTTTGGCTGACACAAGGACCACGCTTAAGTGCATTTGGACCATTCTTGGAGTCAGGGAGGATGGTGCATATCTGTGCGCTGACCTCTCTGACTCCGAGAGTGGTCCAAACATACTTTACGGTGTCCCTTGTGCCAGCCAAACTTTGCTGGCCTAACTGTGCCGGCCTAACTCCAGGTTAGGATTGTGCCCTCGGTGGGAGTCAGAGGGCACCCACATGAACCTGGAGTATGTGGCCCCGTAACGAGTGCCTGATCTGGCCAACCCCTGACACTGCCCGTGCTCCCATACGTGATATGAGGATGACCACAGCAAAACCAGCATACTTGGTCAGGTTGTTCATACAAAGATGATAAGTTGGCAATGTGTGTGAAGCACTTTGAAAACACGACCGTGCTATAGAAATGCTAAGTATTATTAATAAGAAAAAGTTTCTGCTATATAACGTAATTCAAAAAATTATCCTTCCAGACAAGTGTGTTCTGCCTGATCAGCTAAGGTGGGTGCAAGGAAACCACTGCCACACAACTAACTACATGTCAGGCTGCATTGAATGAATCCTATGATATACTGAGTGTTTTCTATCTTAAGCAGCTGTGATATGCAACACAGCACACAGAAACAAGAGAAAATTACTCTTCAGAAGTAAAGACTCTGTTATGGAAAGCAACGGAACTCATTTCCACAAATGTGTGTTTTTCGTTCGTTCCAGTTCTGTGCTGCATTCACAGAAATCTCCATAACATTTCTTATCCCTATAAATAATGCAGCACCACGATCAAAGGAAATGGGTATTTTTTTTTTGTACTTTCAGCTTCATGCATTAAACCGCGTCTCCTCCAGTCAAGATATAGGCAGGCAAGTTTGCATACAATAAGATATTCTTCTCCTTCCATCCTCGTGTAATGAGAAAATGTGAAATTTTTCTTAAATATAGGACAAAGAGTGACTACAATTTTGTTGACTCTTTCAACAAGATAAAAGCGGGTCTCTGATGTGGGGAGGGAAGGACAGTTCCCGTCCTTTCTTCAACCATCCGCCCCACCTCCTCCTCAACTTCTCCCCCCCATCCCTTGCCCTCCTATCCATCAATAAGATGGCTGCTACTGATGAGGCACTGAGGAGCCAGACCCAATTTCTCAATGATTTCTCATGTTCTCCCAGCCTGAACATGGGGATTCTAGCTCAGTCTCAAGCATTGTATTTCCTCAAGAAGCACATGTCTGTGTGCTAGCCTCTCTGATTCCAAGAGTGGTCCAAACATATTTTACAGTGTCCCTTTTGCTGGCCAAACTTTGCTGGACTAGCTATGCTGGCCTAATTCCAGAATAGGACTGCACCCCCCCCACACACACACACACACAACCCTAGGGTTGCCTGCAGCAAGTAGGGAGATACTGCTGACACCACAGTGACCCATTGATGATACCAAGGCCATCCAAGGGAGGCAGATTATGCCCCCACTTAAATGAAACTAGACTGAAACTGACAGAACTGAAAACTAAGTCAGCCTACATCTGCATAGCTCCACCCCTTCATCTCCAGACCCTCCAATGATCTTGTTTCACTGGACCAAGCTAGACCTGATATCTGGTTGCATAGTGTCCCCCCACCTGTTTCATTTTGAAAATGAAAAGCAGTTTTGAGAGGCTGGATTCAGGAGTGAAGGAGCCTTGGGTGGAGTGGGAGGCTTCTGATCGTTCCCATGGCAGCCCTGGATATCAGGAAGCCCAATGGGATGTGATCTCTTGAAATGAGAACTGAAGCAGTGAAAAAGAATGGCTGTTGAAGCAACAGGAAAGTGGGAGGGGGGAAATGACTGTGAAATCCAGCAACTGGCAAAGGCTGGCATTATATCCACATGGTTAGTGGGTGACGTTCTGCAACATGCATTTTAATTTTTTTATCTGAGGTGAGATTGCCTGATTCTGAACTTCAACGGCAGCTAATGAAATTTCTCCCCAGATTAGACCTTAAAATCTCATCAGGCTAATGTGATTTGTATATTTACAGGATCTGCATTTCATCTACATTTTTTGCTGTCTGCCAAACAGAAACTGAATCATGAGCTGGCACGCTCCATTTTAACCTGCCACATAAATTTCCAGCATATTGGTGAATGTCCTAGTAATAATGCTAATAGGCTGGGAGCATTGTGTGTCGAGCTCACGGGTATGAAAGCTGAACGGGGTTAAAAGAGCATCCTGCAAAAATCTTAAGGTTTGAAAGCCTGAGAGGGGAGTCCTGTTTTACACAGCCCTTGCCCTTTCCAGACTAGGGGATGAATTGAAACCTCACCAGTAAAGGGAAAACATGAGTCTCCAAATGCATGAAGGTGCGCACAGCTCCCCTTTGTCTGCCTGTGTATGCTCCTGAATTCGGTTGGCCTGTGTATGCTGAGTTCAGCCAGCACAGGGGCTTTGCCGGGTAGGAGAAAGGCAGGAGGTGCCCCATCGGGCTGACTGGTGCTTACCCCAGAGTAATGGGACAAACATTCCCTTTCCCCACGGTGAGCTCCAGCTGCCTCTTCCCTTGGGTAGGATGCAGTGCAGGCCAGCCAGCCTGCCTGCCTGCTTCTGCCCAAGTTAGGATTGGGCTACCCATCAGTGGCCATCACCAATCTTGGACAAACACATTCTGTAATGTAAGTATGAGTTTCGTGAAGAAGTCCTTTTCTGTGAGAGCTGAATATTCCTTGAGTGAACCCAACTTTTAGCATTATGAGAAAGGGAGAAAAAAATCCATTTGCTTTTTTTTGTTTCTTAATTTTGCAATCTTCTAATATGCCCCCTCCCCAGTTCTTTTTTTCTTTTCTTTTTTTTTACTAACAGCCTGACCCAATCCTGCCCTACCTCCGGCACTGTGATCATAGTGCTGGCACTGGGTAGGCATGTCTGTGCTACCCAGGGAATGCACGGTGCCAGCAAGGAGGCCTGCACTGCCTTGTTGACACCACTACACCCGACTGCAGTGTAGACCTGATAAGTCCCAAGCAGTGGCATGGGGTGGGTGCCAGGAAGGCATAGGGGAGGAGCTCCTGGATGGAGGGAGTCAAAGAGAAGGTGGAACAGATGAGGGATTGGGACTAGCGGTGGGATAATGAGAGGTGGGTTTGGAGGTGCCTCCCCTGCAAATCCTGTCACACCCTCCTGTGCTAAAAAGTATAAGCTTTCTATACTTAAACAAAACTCAAGCTGAGTTTTCTCTATACTTAAACAAATCTCAGCAATCCTAAACTGAGCTAGGCGGGCATAAACTAAACCAGCAAAGTTTGGCTGGCACAAGGGACATTATAAAGTATGTTTGGACCACTCTCGGAGTCAGAGAGGCCAGCACACAGACGTGAGCCATCCTCCCTGACTCTGAGAGTGGTCCAAACATGCTTTATGGTGACCCTTGTGCCGGCCAAACTTTGCTGGCTTCGCTTATGCCGGCCTAACTCCAGTTTAGGATTGCACTCTAATATAAAGCACGTTACTCATATGGTAACTACTCTACTGGGACAAAGTCCTTGGAAATCAAATCAAAATCTACTAGCAATGGGTCCCTAGAAATCAAATCTGACTTCCAAAGACTTGAGTTTTTCACCCTGTCCTAGTAAATGCTAACATTTATAGTAACCAATGGAAGTTAAGCTGAAATGAGATCATGCACCGAAAACAGACAGATGCCTTTAATGTCTACTGGCAAATGTCTGATTTTTCTGATATTTTCCATAGACCTGTAAAAATCTTAAGCATTACTGATAAATGGCAATAATCACTTGAAACCTGCTGAGACATCTGTACGTTGCCTGTTGAACCGAAACCCCTGTCCTCCTCTAGTTTGTAAAAGGCAAAGAAATGGAAGAAATAAAACCTAAATAATGCCCTCAAAGGATAATCCAACAAACTTAGTGTGTGCTGTAATGTACAGTCGTAAAAGAAAAATCAATACATCTGAACAATATTAAGCCTGGGCATGCACCTAGAATCAAGGAGAATCATGGAAATGTGAAAATAATTGAGCTAAAATCCTTGCAATCAATATTTCGTATGAACCAGACTATATATTTGGAAGTCACATGGGACTGTAAATTGCTATTTCTTTTTGCCATTTCTTCTTACAACACATTCAGTATACAATGCTGCCTTTTCCTGAGCCTATTTGTTCATGTAGTACTGTCCACTCTGACCAACAGTCAGGAGCTCTTTCTGCTCAGTGGTAGAGCACACGTCTTGCATGCCATGCAACCCCAGGTTCAATTCCCAGAATCTCCAGGTAGGGCCGAGAGAAAGACCTGTCTGAAATATTGGAGAGCCATAGCCAGTGGTAACTGGATGGAGCAATGGTTTGACTCAGTGCATGGCAGCATCCAGTGACCCTGAGCAACTTTCACTGGAGATTAGAAGGACTGAACCTTGGGTCTTCAGGGAATGGAACTGTAGCTCACTAGCAGAGCCCTTGGTTTGCATGCAGAGGGTCACAGGTTCAGTCCCTGGTATTTCCTGGGCTGGGAAAGCCCCCTGTCTGAAGTCCTGGAGATCTGCTGCCACAACATGGGCCAGTGGTTCCCAAAGTCCTCCTCAGATGTTGGGACCACTGTAAGTATTGGGGGGGGTGAGGATTGGGGCTGGGGAGTGTCCCGACAGTACCACAGCGATTGCGGCACTGTGGGCACCCAGTACTCTTTTAACGTACCTGGTGGGTAGGTGGGGTTCTTTCTGAGGGTTGGGGAGGCCTGCAGCCCCCTCTGTGGGCCTCCTTGAAAGCAAAAAGAGCCCTACAAACACATGCTTCTGGTTTGCGTGAAACCCAGAAGTGTGCATTTGCACTCAAAACAGGGCTCTTTTTCCATTCAGGAAAACCCACAGAGGGGGCTGTGAGCTTCCCCAAGCCTGCCAAAGCCCACCTGCCCCACCAAGTATGTTGAAAGGGCACTGGGTGCCCCCAGTGCCATGATCGCTGCAGCACTGTTGGGACACCTGAAAGTGGGCCACTCCCCTTAAGGGGGAATGGCCCAGTTTTGCTTCCCAATGGTAGATTGGAAGCACTGACATAGGCAGATTGGGAAGCACTGACATAGGCAAAACTTTTACGTGGGGCTGCCTTTGAAGATGGTCCGGAAATTACAACTAGTACAGAACGTGGCTGCTCATGTGCTTGCTGGGGCACAGTGGTTTGACTCTGTCGGGCCGTTGCGTTGGCGACTACACTGGCTGCCGGTTCTTTCTGGACCCGATTCAAAGTGCTAGTTTTGACCTTTAAACCCCTTTACGGCTTGGGCCCGGGGTATTTGAGGGACCGCCTCCTTCCATATAATCCTGCCTGGACTCTTAGGTCATCTGGGGGGCATTTGACTGTGCCGCCACCAGGAGAGGGGAGAGGGATGGCAGCCAGGAATAGGGCCTTCTCGGTGGTGGCCCCCCAACTCTGGAATACCCTCCCCTTTGAATTAAGAACTGCTCCCTCTTTGGCAATATTTCAGCAGGGGCTGAAGACCTTCTTATTTCAACAAGCTTTTAATTGTTGACAGGCTGGCTGGCTCTCTTTGTATATTTTAGGATCCACGGGGCTTGTTTTTAGATTTTAATTATTTTAATATTGTTCTTAATTATTGTTTTTAATTGTCAAATATTGTGATTTCATTGTATTTTAATTGTGTAAGCTGCCTTGGGTGCCCATGGGGCAGAAAGGCGGGGAATAAATTAAATTAAATTAAATTAAATTAAATTAAATTACATTAAATTAAATTAAATTAAAATAATAATAATAATAATAATAATAATAATAATAATAATAATAATAA
>JAJKFI010000066.1:1939514-1968587 GCA_029204185.1 Lerista edwardsae | reverse complement strand
TAATAATAATAATAATAATAATAATAATAATAATAATAATAATAATATTGAAACAGCTAGACCCATTTTCTGAAACAGCAGAAGGTAGCTCCATATTGTTTGGCTTCAAGCCAGCTACAGGTTGGGGACTCAGCTACAACACAGACAAGGGTCAAAGGGGCCAGAGGCAAAGCAGGTTGGGATCAAATACTGGATCAGTTAGATAATTATCCAAAGGTCCAATGTCAGTTCTGGGAAGGGGTTGAGTATCAAAGCAGGTCAGGATAAGGCACTGCACATACTGTGATACTTAGGCCTGGAGCAAGTGCTACATAGAGATAGACAAGCTTCTAATTGGCTCCTAGTGGCTAGTTACAGAGTTGGCCATTATGGGGGTCACAGCAGTAAAGCACAGATCATGCCAATAGCTTTCGTCGGGGAGATGTTGGTGCAAGAAGCTAGGCAACTGAGACCTGCCCCTAAGCTCCTTCTGCATGCAAAGCACATCCTCTGTTCTAGAAACATGGCTCTTCTGCTTTTAACACGAAGTGAAGTCTACTGGCTAATCGGTGGGGCTATAAATTAGTAGGTCATGATTTGTATATGTCACTGAGATTTAGTTCTGAGCTCACTAGGGTTTTAAACCAAATGAAATTGTATAACGAAATGTGGAGTCCCCACGAGTCCAGTCAGATCAAGATTTCTGTCACCTTCCTAGATGGCACCTGAAGTGGCAAACAGAGTATTACCAAAGGATACCTGCTGAGAAATGTAGCACATGGAATATGGTCATTTTGAATAAAGGCAGATAGTCTTGAGCTTCTTATAAGAGATACAGAAGAATTTATAGAAGAACTGGACACAGGCAAAATCTCATAGCTGTCAAAAATAATGCTTAGCACTGATATAGTAGGATGCTCAAAAGGCTTCACATTGCATTAGTAATCGTTACAAGAATCCTGTAAAGCAGCGATTTTCAACTGCTGTGCCATGGCACATTGGTGTGCTGTGACTGGTCCGCAGGTGTGGTGTGAGAGTTTAGGGGAGGGGTATTTAGCCTTTAAAAAACTGCTGGGGTGCCTTGATAATTTTTAGTGCCTTGCCAGTGTGTCATAAGATGAAAAAGGTTGAAAATCACCAAGATGTCAATCCTTTGGGTTGATCTAGCTAGGTGCATAGCTCTTCTGATATTGCCTCCTCCTGCCAAGTGTTCTAATTTGGACTCCTAGCCTGAGAACTAATCTGAGGCTTCCGTCCCTTCCCCATCCAGAGAGCTTCCGTTTTAGCACCATTTTGCTCCAGACAGCTCCCTTAAGATTTCAGCACATTTTTTCCCCAGACAGATTCCCTAAGGATTCAGCACTATTTTGCTCTGGGCAATTCCCCTAAGGTTTCAGCACCACCCCATTCTGGATAGCTCCTTGGGCACTTCAGTACATGAAAGTACATGGACCATAATATACAAATTACTTGGTTCCATATTATCTGTCTGAGGCTGCATTCCTATTCATACTTACCTGGGAGTCAGCCCCATTGATTATAATGGGAATTATTTGTGAGTAGACAGGCATTGGATTGGGCCCTGCGTCTGTGGCTATGCAAAATGAGGCGGTACACATGGAATTGCCTTCTACCTGTCATACTCTTGGTTCATCTAAATCAGTATTATTAACACTGAATGACTCTCCAGGGTTCCAGACACTGACTGGCAGCAATTCTCTTAAGTTTCCAACCAAATTCTTTTCCAATCTTGAAAGACTTGGACCTTTTTGCATGCAAAGCATGTGTTCTACAGCTCTATCTATCCTTACAGACATTCCTAAGTTGCCACACTGAAGGACAAGCTTCAGTGGCTACTGTCTGTGACAGTTATGCAATACCATCACAATAACAGGCATATGTCTCAGATTACCAGTTGCAGAAGAACATGGACAGGAGACAGATATGTTCATGTCCCATTTTGAGCCACTGTTGGATTAGATAGGCTGGCAATTTTCAACAGCTGGGCCATGGTACGTTGGTGGGCTGCAACTGGTCCACAGTTGTGCTGCAGGAGTTTGGGGAAGGGTCATTTATTCACAGAACCATTAAAGGAGGGGGGGTTGGGGGTCCAGAACTGTGTCAGGCATCTGTTGTTTGGATTTGGTGTGTTATTCCATTTAAATTTGCAATAATTCATTTTGTTGGTTATTTCTATATCTTCATACCCATTTTTTAAATGACAAAATAGTTCCTTTAAAAACTGATGATGTGCCTTGACAATCCTAGCACACTGTCAGTGTGCCATGAGGTGAAAAATGTTGAAATTCCATGCTGTAAGTTAAGCAAACCAGCAATATATTTCCCACATGGTAGATCTGCAGGGTGGAGCTGGTGTAGAGGCTGAGAGATAGTGGCTTGTCTAAAGCTGAGAAAAATCAGCTCACACTATTAGAGTCCAATCCTATCCGTGTCTCCTCAGAAGTAAGTCCCATTATAGTAAATAGAGCTTACTCCCAGGTAAGTATGGATAGGATTGCAGCCTTAGAGCGCAATCCTATATGCCCGTTGCACCGGCGCTATGCTCTTGCGCCTGCCGAACGCTGTTGCAAACATGCCGTCAAGCACGTCTGCGTCAGCACTATGGTGCTAGACTGGCACAAGCAGCAGTGCAGACGCTCGTGTGCTGCTGTGACCATCAGCAGCGCCGGTCTTGTGCCAGTCAAGCGTCGGCAGTGCTTGTTCGGCGCAGGGCCACCACAAGGGCGTGCCAGAGGCGTGCCAGAGGTGTGCTGGGGGTGTAACTGGGGGGCACAGTGGGCAGCTACAGGGGCAGTGATGCAGGACAGCTGTAGTGCCAAATCCTAAAGCCCATCCCTGGCCAGGGCAGCCCCAGTTCAGGCCACTCCTGTCAACGTTCCTCTGCACCTGCAAAACAGCAGGCGCAGATCCAAGCAGGCCCATTGGGATGGCTGGGGTTTATGCGAGTGTAAGGGGAAAACCTCCACTTGTCCTGTACGTTGCTGCTGCTGCCTCCTAATGGGCTTTAGTATACAGCCCTGTTATATCAGCCTTACTATGTCAGCCTTCCTTAGGATTGGGCTGCCAGTCTCTACATTCCCGGGTGTGGCATGCACACTATAAAGTATAAGGTAATTATGGTTCCCTCCATGTCTATCTGTAGCTCCCTGAGGAATTACAAATACCTGTTGCTTGCAACCCTTTCCCAATCTTTGTTAGAACATCAGAGGTCCAACATTTGACACTTTGCCCACAACATGGCCTTACGTGGTTTGACATTTTACCTCTGATGTGGCTTTAAGGGCTTCAACACTTCACAGTTCCACTCTCAATTGCAACCCATCAAGCACATTTTTATTGGGGGAATACTTTCAATTGAAAGCATTTGTTTAAAAAATATACTCAGTGTGGTTTTAATTTTTTGCTCCTGTTCTAGACTATACATCCCTGTCATTTTGAATTGGATATTGGTAATCCATATACTTCAAGACCATGCTACATAAACAATGGGATACATGACTTCCCCATATTACATTCACAGACCAATTCAGTTTTATTCCTAAGTACAAAGATAAATAAAATGTAGCTATGATATGTTAGGCAAAGACATGGCAAGGGAGCATGTTTTTTTGCTCTAAAGTCAAGACAAACATTTGGCAGCTTTGCAAGACTGAGAGCACAATCCTAACCTGGAGTTAGGCTGGAACAGTTAGGCTAGCCAAGATTGGCTGGCAGAAGGGACACCATAAAGTTCAATTGAACTACTCTCAGATTTCAGGGAGGGTGGTGCACATCTGTGTGCTGGCCTCTCTGACTCTGAGAGTGGTCCAAACATACTTTATGGTTACCAGCACAGTTAGGCCATCATAGTTAAGTTTGTTTGGACCACTCTCTGAGTCAGAGGCCAGCATACAGATATGCACCATCCTCCCTGAATCTGAGAGTGGTTCAATTGCACTTTATGGTGTCCCTTGTGCCAGCCAAACTTTGCTGGCCTAACTGTTCTGGCCTAACTCCAGGTTAGGATTGCACCCCAAGAGTTGTTTCAGACAAACCTGAGCTTTGGCAAGTTAAACAGAACTTTGACAGGAGAGAGATGAGAAATTGCAGAACTGGCATAGGTCTGAAGAGTCCCATTGACGGCCAGGCAGCTTACAGAGAGGTAAGTAAAAATATATTAACTTACCTCTCCCAGGCTGTCTGGACACGCCCAACTATAGCATCCTTTCATGCTCCATTCGTGCAACTGCATCACATAGGATGGTATGGGAAAGGATTGGGGCATGAATCTGCCCCTTCCAAGCAATGGGTCCTCCTATCCTGAATGAAACCATTGTTAGGCATCATTTATCAATTACAATAGTGCTCTTCAATCTTTTTTGTGCCAGGGTGCCAATAAATGATTAAACTGGGGACCCACTGTTGATCTTGGGACTCTATTTGCCTGCTCCCATTATGCCCTCCCCACACTCAATGTGAATTGTTTGCCCCTGTTCTAGACTGTGCATTCCTTTCATTTGGAGTTGGATACTGGTAATCCATAGACTTCAGGACTATGCTATATAAAGAATGGGATGTGTGACTTCCCAGTATTACAGGTTGTCCCAATTGATATATGAAGTTAAAGCAACCAACGTTACTATGGACGCAATCCTAACCTGGAGTTAGGCCAGCACAATTAGGCCAGCAAAGTTTGGCCGGCACAAGGGACACCGTGGTTTGGACCACTTTCGGAGTCAGAGAGGCCAGCACACAGCTGTGTGCCATTCTCCCTGGCTCCAAGAGTGGTCCAAACGTGCTTTACGGTGGCCCTTGTGCTGACCAAACTTTGCTGGCTTAACTGTGCCGGCCTAACTGCACGTTAGGATTGCGCTCTATATTTCACAATATTAAAATAAGCTGATGGAATTTTTTTTTTCATTTTTGCTACTTTCAGTTTTTTAATGTAGTATAAAAAATTCAGCTCACAATTAGCAATAAAAATTGCTACTAATTATCCACCAAGATGTTTCCACACACAGGTGTACAGGATGTGTACTCTTCTTATGAGCAGAATTTAATTTACGGCATTGGCTGCATTAAGATCCCAGATCACTTCTAACAACAGCTGAATTTCAACAGCTGAACAACAGCACTATTTCTTGCAGGAGAGAGGAGGTTATTGTGGCACTGAGAAAACTAGTAAGAACAGGTATGGTGATATATTATAGAACACACCGTATGGAAGTTCACAATAGTGCTTCAGGACTGCAATAGGTGTGGAGTGTGAATTCATGAAGACGTTGTCCCATTCATTTTCTTCCATTCCTTTGCTTGGTGACCTGAAAAGAAGAATAATGTTAGCAAGTACATGAAACACAACAGAGTCTGGGCACAATTAAGTGGACCATTTATTAATAGGTTGATGCCATAATACCTGCCCAGTGTGTGTGATCCATCCGTCTCCTGAACCAAAGTACAGCTTTAATTCAGATGTGAAGTGAGATGTGAAGTTGTGCTGAAAAGACTGATGGGTTTAGGGAAGAACCTGACATTAGCTACCGTGGTTGTGCTGGAGCAATGCAATCAAATATAAATTTTAAAAAGACTGTACACATACACTTCTACCTACCCTGTTGCAAAAACATTAGCATTTATCCTGCACCAGATTCTGTCCTCACCAGCTAAGATCAATTACATGATCTGCGGTGTGGTTCTCTATGTGTAGATTTCTGGGCTCCAATTGCATTATTCCTGGCTACATCCCTGCTAACTGGGCAAAGGGGCATCTTTTACAGTGGTACAGGAACTGTCCCTCTCATGGGCATAGCTAATGAAAGCGTAGCCCGGTCCAGAGGGCAAAATGGTTCTTTGGAAATAGCACCACAACAGGAACTGCCGTCACAGTTATATTTTTATTTTCTTGGGGGTGGGGGGGTTGGAATTACTTTTGATAGAATTAAGATACTACACTCCATTATGCATGAAATTCTGCATTGAATGATATACAGGGTGTCCACAAAGTCTCTTTACAATTTCAAACTTGTATTACAAAAACAAATGAAGAGATACATGTATGGAAAGTATACAAAATTAGGAGTATATATTGAAGTTTATTTTGCATCAATTAAGAAACCTCTATACGTGCACCATTGGTTGCACGCAGCACATCAAGGCGATAATCGATTTCCTGCCATGTTCGCTGTAGCATAGTCTCATCAATGGTGGCAATGGCCAGTAACGTCCCGTGTCTTTGTTCTGTACACGATGTGTTTAACGTTGCCCCACAGAAAGAAATCCAAGTGCGTGCTATCATTAACGCATCTCATCATTTGCATTTTTCATGATTTTTTGCAATTGTAAAGAGACTTTGTGGACACCCTGTATAACATGACAGTATTATTCCTACAAATCACGATTATACTGTAACAAACGGTAATTTTTACATGACAGTTATATTTTCATTTTCTGGTTTTTTGAACCATAACCTTTAAGAGAGTAAAGATATTACACTCTGGATTGTTTCATTGCATTCTGCATTAAATTACCTTTCCGACGATATATAACATGATAGTATTATTCGTAATTACCAAGGTTTTCACAATTTTGGCCATTCGTGTCAAGCTCAGCTTGTTGCCCCACTAAAGTTTGGTGCCTGCCGCAATGCAACCCCCCCCCCCCCGCACTACTGTGGGAACCATTAATTGGTTGACTGTATTTTTTTGTGTGTTTTGTAGCAGTTTTTGTATGTAACTTGCTTTGTGAACTACTCTTGTTGAAAAGCAGTACACAAATATTCTTAATAATAATACTCAATCTGAGAAGCTTCTTCAAGTGTCTCAGGTTCAGCAATCCTTTGTTCAATCCTATGCACACCTACCTGAAAATAAGTTCTACTGAGACTTACAGCCCAATCCAATGCCTATCTACTCAGAAGTAAGTACTATGACAGTCAATGGGGCTTACTCCCAAGTAATGAGCAAAAATGTCTATGGCTGTGCTGTTAATTCAGCAATAAAGGTAGTGTTCGGTTAGTCCTGTGAGATTGAATTATGCAAAAAGCTGTGAGAAATGGGATCAAATTGATGTCTTGAAACTGTGTCTCAGACTCACTGAAAGGCTGCTTTGAAATGGCTTGTTCCATAAAGGGACCGTTCTTAGTGAGCAAATGCCCTGGTCCTCGAATCTAGGAGAAAGATCATAGTTCTCCCAATCCATCTTGTTACTGTTTTCTCCTTCTCCTCTTTTCAACACTACCTTTCCTACCTATGTTGCCCTTTCAGGGGGAAGACAGGTAGACTTGCTTGTAGAACATTGTAACAAAGATTGGGACAATGATTTCTTGTTTGTTTGGGTGGGGTAAAGTGCCCATCAAACTGTAGTGAATCCAGGATGCTTTAAAAGTGTAGAGATGGATGGCCATATCTAAACCTACCAGGTGTTCAGGATTGGATTGGCCACTCCAGGAACTGATTGACTCCATTACTCCTTACGTATTACTCTTCTCCATAGAACTAATGAACAGAACCATTAGACAGCAAGACCATTGCTGAGCTCATGGGAATTTCTCTCTGCAAGTGAGGCAATTGTGTACATTGCCTTCAGGATCTGTATTACCTACCAAACCATTGCATAGATATAAGGGGGGGGGGCGCACACTAAGTATTGCAGGCACTGCAATGCTCCATGTAAGTAGCCCCTCTCATTTCCTATTGGATCTGTACTGGGCAGCGACAGCAATACGCAGGAGATGCCTCTGTGTTGCTGTTGCTGCTCAAAATAACACCTACAGTGAGTGGGAGGGATCATTTACATGGCACATTGCAGCTCCTGCAATACTTAACCCACTGCCACCCCTTTACTACACTGTTACCAAATCACATAGACACAATGACCTCTGTGAAACCTGCAAAAGAAGACAGGTGGTCAGTTGAACTGGGGGAGGTGCTTTTTCCAATAGCCAGGCTGCCACTATGAGAGAATGAGTACTAGGAGGGTGGCTGTTCCGTAGGGTTCACACTCCTTCCTTGACAAGGAATGCCTGCAGCTTAGAAAACAGGCAGTATGGTGGGGGTGAATCACACCCATTCCCCCATTCTGCCCATCAAATTGATTATTCATCAAGCATAGCACTATCCATTCCCAAACTTGAAAGAGCAGTCCAAATGAGTGCTGGCACCACTGTTTGACTGGAGAAAGTATGCTAAGCATGATTTGACTGCAGTCAAGACTTTGCAATAAGAAACAGCTGGAACGTGAAAGCCAAATCTAATCTTGCTGATAAAACTGTGTCACAACCTCTATTATAATTATGCACTGAAGCAGACGGCCGATGAAGATTTGGCAAGCATCTCGATTCCTGACCTTTCTTTGTTATTTGCCCCCCCCCCAAAAAAAGCATTCACTGACTCACAGTTTTGGGCTGTGTAAAGACAACGGTGGCAATAAAATATTGATTATGTTGTGGCAGGGCCAGATTAATAGTGGTAGCTGGACTGTGCTTGGGAGCCTCCAGAGTTCCTAAACTACATTCTCCCTTGCCAGTGTTCAAGTGAAGGATGCAAACTCCTTTTTCTCTAGCGTTCGTAGGCAAGGCACTCAGTGCAAGCCCAGCTGAGCTATTCACCCAGAAGCCACAACAAAGGCACAAAGTAGAAGTTCCGTAGAGTTCTCAGTTTCTTTCCTCCATAATTTGTTTTTGAACCAATTGTTGTTGTTGTTGTTGTTCAATCGCTAAGTCGTGTCCGACTCTTTGTGACCCCATGGACCACAGCACGCCAGGGCTCCCTGTCCTCCACTAGCTTCCAGAGTTCGCCCAATTTCATGCTCATTGCTTCGGTGACACTATCTAACCATCTCATCCTCTGCCACCCCCTTCTCCTTTTGCCTTCAATCTTTCCCAGCATGAGCGTCTTTTCTAAAGGGTCCTCTCTTCTCATGAGGTGGCCAAAGTATTTGAGCTTCAGCTTCAGGATTTGTCCTTCCAGGGAGCAATCAGGCTTGACTTCCTGGAGGATTGACCAATTGGATCTCCTTGCAGTCCAGGGGACTCTCAAGAGTCTTCTCCAACACCATAATTCGAAAGCATCTCTTCTTTGGCGCTCTGCCTTTCTTATGGTCCAGTTTGAACCAATAGCAGCCTGAAAAGGCTGCCATCTGATTGGAGGATGAATGGGCAGAAAGGAGGTACTTAATACTTTTTTATCAAATCAAGTTCTGACTCAAAATCACCCATCAACATCACCCGCTCACCATGGGGAAAAGGTGAGGTTTCCCATGTCTTCTCCTGCCCACACATAGATGAAATGTGTGAAAATAGAAATCATGCTTGGGGAGGATAGTTTTGAACTGCAAAAATAAAAAGACAGAAAATGAAAAGGATATTTAGGGCACAATCCTAACCTGGAGTTAGGATAGCAGTTAGGCCAGTGAAGTTTGGCTGGCACAAGGGTCACTGTAAAGTGCATTTGGATCACTGTCAGAGTCAGGGAGGATGGTACACATCTATGTACTGGCCTCTCTGACTCCAAGAGTAGTCCAAACATATTTTACAGTGTCCCTTGTGCTGGCCAAACTTTGCTGGCCTAAGTGCCAGCCTAACTCCAGGTTAGGATTGTGCCCTAAACATCCTGAATGTGCTCTCTGAATGTGTTTTCTTAGATGTATCCTGCCTTTCTCCAGTTGGGCTCAAGATAGCTCACAATCAATCAATTTTTTAAAAGCTTATTGCAGTTGTTGAAACACAAAAGTTAAAAAACAAAACAGCAGCAACCCAAATCAATTGGCGGACAAACCAACGTACAAAAGCAAACAAGCAGGGCAGCAGTACAATCAAAGAGGTTTGAAGAAGGCCTGCTGAAACAGACAAGTCTTCAGAGGAAGCATCTCTTCCTTGCTTGTCCTCTCTTTGCTCAGACTGGCAGCCTGCCCAGCCTGATCTCAGCTCTGGCTGGATGGAAAAAGCGGAAGAATGGATTAACAGTCGGATCCTTGCATGCTTACTCAGTTTCTCTAAGTTTCTCTAAGTTTCTCAGACCGACTGGATTATGCCCCATCCCTTCCCCATATTTTTAAGGTCTTTCTGCAACAAGAGGTGACCATACTTTTCAGGAAATAATCTCCTGAAGTGGTGATTTGCTCCTGCAGTGGCAATGTGAGATACTCAATGCTTAGGCAGGATTTGCAGTAAGAAAACAGCAACCAGGGGTACCTCCCCATCCCTATCTGCCCTAAACCTAAAAGAGGTTGCTTACTACCCCACCCCACCCCCTGCATGCTGCCATAAGCATGGCAGTTTTTGACTGGCATGCTTTGACATGGCAAATGTTGACATGGCAGTCAAGAGGTTCTTCAGGTTGCAAACATGCACCTATCCCCAATGTGCTTGTGTGATCCAAAGCTACCACACAGACCTTCACTGATTGGATGGACTTCCCAGCCTGCCCTCCCCTTTCCTCCCCTTTTTCCTGTGGCCTCCTTTTTCTGTGTCCATTTTTAGATTAAAAGCTCCTCACACCAAGGGCCTTTTTTCGTGTTTGTCACACTATCAAATGTTGTAACAGCAGCCACAACGACTGCCCCCAAGAGAGGTTGCCAATCTCGTTCAGGAGAAAGAATCTGAAATACTTGGTTTACGGTGCAATTCGAAGGGCAGGTCCAAAGGAAACAATGAGCTCCATGGAACTTACCTCAGAGTAAACATGCTTAGGATATTACCTTTAATGTTCCTTCATTCTGTTTTTAAGGTTACAGTCCCAGATCTAAGGTTAGATCAGCACAGTTAGACCAGCAAAATTTGGCCGGCATAAGGGACACCGTAAAGGACATTTGGACCACTCTTGGAGTTGGAGAGGCCAGCACCTCCCTGGCCTCCCAGTCACTTCGTCATCCTCCCTGACTCTGAGAGTGGTCCAAACATGCTTTACGGTGTCCCTTGTGCCGGCCAAACTTTGCTGGCCTAACTGTGCCAGCCTAACTCCAGTTAGGATTGTGCCCTAGGATTGCATTCTAAGAACTGTAAAGGACCGACTACCACCCAAATCTTAAATCCCTTGACTGTATTTGGAGGAAGTGCTATAGATTTCCAGACACTTACCTGCAACTGTGCTGAGGGTAACAGCATAACATCTAGGTCAAGGGTGCCAAGCCCATTTCAGACAGTGGGTCAAATAGCATTCTTGGTGCCTGCTGAGGCAGGTGTGACGTCGAGAAGTGGAGGGTTGCCAGAAATAAGCCTTGTAGGAAAGAAGTTCTTACAAAGCCTCATAGGAAATAAGTTCCTTGTTCTTGCACAGGAACCTGTTAGCTGCAAGTGACAGAAGAGAAAATGTGCAAATCTTGATCATATTTTCAAGATCTGGGAGAGCCCCGTTGTCACACAGCCCGATTATCACACAATTCATTTCATCATGAAATGAAAATTATTGCATTTCAGCTGCTCTGCTTCTGCCGAGGCGTCACTTCGCAGCTCAGGTGCTCTGCAAACTGAAGCCTCAGCAGAAACAGTGCCAGGTGGAAAGAGCCCAATTATCATATGGGGCAGACAAAGAGCTTCTGTGGGCCTTATCTAAGTGAACAAGAAACTCATGCAGAGTTCTAACAACCCTCCTCCCTATGTCCTTTGTGAGAGAAATGACTCCGCAGGCATCCCTTTCGGAGAAGGGGGTAGAATTGCACTAGTGACCTCATGCTGGCCAGCCAATAGGAAGATGTGGGAGAAACCCCATTGGCCTCAGGGCGCAATCCAATGCAGCGCCGATCGATGAGCCTTATCTGAATTTAGGTACAGCTCATGCCTCCTTATCCTGTCTCACAGGAGATCTGAAGTACAGGGATTGGAGGGAGGGAGGTGGGGGCGGGACTTGGGTGTGACGTGGGCGGGCTTGGGAGGTGGCCGCACGCAGATCTTTAGCGGCCGCAGATCCGAGGAGCACATAGGGGAGGCTGGAGCCTCCCCTACAGTAAGGGAGCGCATGCTTGCTGCAGGGAGGCTCCAGCCTCCACCTACCCAGTGCTGGATAGGGGGCTGGCTGGCCAGCGCTCCTACCCCAGCGTTGGGTAGGATTATGCCCTCAAGCAACTTGAGATGAACTCACATATTTGAGCAAGGACTTAAGACTCAACTTTGAGCTAGAGATTTGAGACTTGACATGGCAGGGGTGTAGCTAAAGAAGTGCAGGGAGGTGCAATTGCACTGGGCAACAAGCTTTAGGGGGGCAACAAGCTGAGCTTGACACTAGTGGCCAAAATGGGGAAACTTTGGTATGTATGAATGATACCTTCATGTGATACATCATTGGAAAGGGAATTTAATGCAGAATGCAGTGAAACAAACCAGAGTGTAATAGCCTTACTCTATCAAAAGCTATGGCCTAAAAAAAACAGAAAATGGAAATACAAGTGTGATGTCACATCCTGTTGTGATGTCACTTCTGGGGCACCATTTTGCCCTCTGCACTGGGCTACACTTTCATTAGCTATACCCCTGGGTTAGGGACTTGAATACATCACTGCCACTTCCTGAGCCCACCCTGGCCAAGACTTCCCCATGGCCAAGATGACAAAAAGAGCCCTTCAACAACTTGTCCGCAGCAGTCTGTATCCTGTTGCCATTTCCAGGGTCTGTTGCTCTGGAAAACAGCTTCTCTGTTTCCTCTTGGTCTGGAAAACAGCTCTTTAATCCGTTTTTTTTAAAGCCATTCATTTAATCAACAATGCTGTATGAATGAAGTTCAAGGGCAAAAAAATGATGGCAATAACCAAGTGCACCGATGACATGGAAACTGGTTTGGATCAAGCACCATTAGTGGAAACAAGCCAAGTGGAGCCATCTTCATTCTAGAAACATGATGCATTCCCATTGGCATGTAGAGGTATGGCCAGCCAGTGTCCCTTTACTTCCTCAAGGCCAAGCTTTGTTCACATCATGCACAAAAGGCACTATGAAGTCCACTTTCTGAATGAATAGAAGGCCCTTCTCTGGGGAAAAATAATGAGAAATAGCCAAGTTGCCATTAGTGATTCATACTTATTGGCTGCATATAAAAGCTTGTGTCAAATTATTCATCAGACTGGAGTTGAATGTAAGCCACTGCTTGCCTTGACTCCTGCAGAGGAATATAACTGCTAAAAGGCTCTCAAGCTATATTCTTCCTAAGCTCTAAAGTGTTGTCTTTTTAACAAGAGCAAAAGAAGAACCCTGTTGGATCAGGCCAAAGGCCCATCTAGTCCAGCTTCCTTTCTCTCACAGTGGCCCACCAGATGTCTCAGGGAGCGCACAAGACAAGAAGATACCTGCATCTTGTTGCCACTCCCTTCCGGCATTCAGAAGTAGGCTAGCTGTAAAACATGGAGATTGCATATAATCATCATGATTATACTCCACCTATGATGGAGTTTTCCTCCATAAATCTATCCAATCACCTTTTAAGGGCATCTAGGTCAAGTGCCATCACAACATCCTGTGGCAAGGAGTCCCACAGATTAATTATACACTGATAGCACAATCCTATACCCCCCTTGCGCTGGTGCTAAGCTCTTGTGCTGGCCAAACGCTGTTGCAAACGTGCCATAAAGCACATCTGCGTCAGTGCTGTGGCACTGTGGCAACGCTGGAGTGGCACGAGCAGCAATGCCTGCACTCGGGCGCCACCACGACTGTCGGCATCGCCAGTCATGTGCCAGTCAAGCATCGGCAGCACTCGGTCGGTGCAGGCCCTCTGCGAGGGCGTTCCAGAGGTGTTCCGGGGGCATAACTGGGCGGCGCAGTGGGCGGAGATGACGGTTGTGACACAGGACGGCCGTAGGGCCAAATCCTAAAGCCCGCCCCTGGCCAGGGTGGCCCCGATTCGGGCTGCTTCTGTGCATATTCCTCTGCACCTGCAAAACAGCAGGCGCAGATCCGAGCAGGCCCATAGGGGTGACTGGGGCTTACATGGGTGCAAGGGGAAACCTCCCCTTGTCCTGGACGTTGCTGCTGCTGCCTCCTAACGACCTTTAGGATACAGCCCTGCTATGTCGACTTTACTAGGCCGGCATAGTATAGGATTGTGCTCTAAATGAAGGAATATTTTGGTTGTCTTTCTGACTCTCCTGACACTCAATTTTTGTGGCTGTCCCCTGGTTTGGTGTTGTGTGAAAGGGTTCCACAGCTTCCAGTGGACACAGCAATTAAAGCTTTTGCCCAGTGTTTTCTGGGCAAACAACTCACAGATCCTAAAGGAGTCATCCTTCCCCACTAAACTGACAGTTAACATCATGCCTCTAGCCTGCAGGTCTTGACACGAGACTCCACTGCACATCATTTCCTCTGCAGGCAAATATGGCCATAGCAGAGAGACTCTGATAAATCAAAACGAGATATAAATTTGAAAGGAAGATTGAAGTGCTTTCTAGATTGAGCTTCAGCATTCTTATAATGGCAAACATTCTTTATACAATCAGTCAGGTGCCGGGAGGAACACACAGTGCATTTCATCACGGAATCTGATAACTCTGCTTGAATAGGAACAAACCTGTGCATGACCAAATCTTACTTTTTCAGGCCCCGACGTCCATTCAACTGATTGTCTTAAGCAGCCACCTCGATCGGTCTCTCTCATACTTTCCGCATCTTCCAATCTAAATAAGCTGTCCCCTACAGTCATCAAAAAGGGACTAGTGTGAGGGAATAAAGTCAATGGCTTATTCATTCAGGTGCCTTGATTTTAGCTCAGTGCCATCTAGCAGGAGAAAAGAGTCTTCCGCAATGTTTTCCTTGTCTAGATAGAGCACAATGAAATGTTCTTATATCATTTTCCAGAGGATCGCTTCTCCACCCCCAGACCCTCTCTGAAATTCCTACTTAGTAGAAAACATTAACTCTCCCCCCCCACTAGTAGCAGGTTGTTTGGCCCTTAATGCACACAGCCCAATCTGCCTTGTCATTTCTGCAACCCACCCAAAATTGGGTTGTGAGTGACCCACTGGTGAGCCACACAGTTTCTGAATCACTGGCTTAATTGCTGGTTAAAATAGATAAAAGTAATTAATGAATGGCCTGATCCTATCCTCAGCCATCCCAGCGCAAGCTCTGCTGCATGCTATGGGCCAAATGGGGAGAGGTATACACAGTAACTTTTTTTACTTATTGACTCCTCAGCACCATGGTCCCCAATGGTCCCCTTTTGGTTGGTGCAAATCCAAGTGGGCTCCAGGGGGTGTCTCAAGGCTAGGAAGGAAACGTGGGGTATCAGTAGCTCTGCTGCTGCCAATATCCACCCCTGCCTTCCCTTGACATGCCCTTGGCTGACCCTGATCTCCACCCTGATCTCCCTCATTGTCACCCCAATGCTTTCCCTCCCTGCCCACAGCCCACCCTGCCACCAACCACACACCACTGCTGCAGTGGCAATGCCAGTGGCCTGATCCTTTGTTCCGCCAGTGGAAGATCCAGATAGAATTGGCCCATAAGATGAAGTTTGGAATCAAGTGTTAGTATGTAAGTTATGGCGAACCTAGACAACTTAATCAAAAGCCGAGACATCACCCTGCCAACAAAGGTTCGCATAGTCAAAGCAATTGTTTTCCCAGTAGCAATGTATGGCTGTGAGAGCTGGACCGTAAGAAAGGCAGAGCGCCGAAAAATAGATGCTTTCGAATTATGGTGTTGGAGAAGACTCTTGAGAGTCCCCTGGACTGCACGGAGATCCAATCAGTCAATCCTCCAGGAAATCAAGCCTGATTGCTCCCTGGAAGGACAAATCCTGAAGTTGAAGCTCCAATACTTTGGCCACCTCATGAGAAGACAGGACCCTTTAGAGAAGACCCTCATGCTGGGAAAGACTGAAGGCAAAAGGAGAAGGGGGAGGCGGAGGATGAGATGGTTAGACAGTGTCACCAAAGCGATGAACATGAAATTGGGTGAACTCCGGAAGCTAGTGGAGAACAGGGAGGCCTGGCGTGCTGTGGTCCATGGGGTTGCGAAGAGTCGGACATGACTTAGCGACTGAACAACAACAACATGTAAGTTCCCAATCAGTGTCATACTGATACTGGTGATCACTGTACTGTACAAACTTCAGGACTACCCATTTTTATTGCCTCTCTTCCAGTGCATGAGGAAGGAGGGGGTGACTAGAGCAGCAACTAAAATGCAAAGTGCTGCTGGTAAGTTGCTTGAGGCAGAATGTGTGGCTGGATGAAGCAGAAGGAACAGTGAGCTTACTGTGCTTTGTAGGTAGCCCATGAATCCTCTGAAATGAATCACCTCCCCACAAATCCGTGCACCGGGACAGGATCCACACCTTTGAATGGAGCACGTTTGCTCACTTGTATCTGTGAGAGGAAGCATATCTGCGTTCGGGTACATAAACAGTGCATGGCCATTGAATTCCTGGTTGCAGTGTGTAAATACCAGTGGGAAAGAGTGTATCACATGCAGGAATGCGGATCATCATTCCCTTCCAAAAACACCCCCTAAAGCTGTTTACATTCCATTTCTTTCCCATACAGACCAAGACCTCCCAGAGCAGTTATCTACAACTGTAATATACGAGTGCAAGTATCTGGGCCACCCAAGACAAGTCTGGGGAGTCAAGCAGAAAATTCATAGCTGCTGTACCACACTGGGCAAATGGTCACATTGTCTGGGGTCTGTGATTATTTCATGTAACAGTATCTAAGTATTTCAGGGTTTAGAGATCATCCATCAACAACTCCTAGGTTTCGGAGACAGGAAGAACCCCCATGAATCCTTGGTCAGGTAGGCTCTGCCAGTTCAGTACACAAAGTGGTTATGGAGGCTGAAAAAGAAGGGGTTTCTAGCAAGCAAGCAAGAGCCAAGAGCTTAGGGAGGGAGAGACAGGTGGAAGAAAAGACTGGAAGGAAGTTGCACAAAGGTGCACACCCGTTGCAAGGATCATAGAGGCCAGATAAAGAGTCTCAAGTGTCTGGGCAGTACACTGCCCCCCAGAGACCTGCAGGCAACATTGCACCCAGATTAAATTTCTTCCCGGACGGGAGACATTCAACATGCAATGATTTCTTTAATGGTTCTTTCAGAGAATGTTGCATATATCCATCTTGTCCCCCATGTTGTTTAACATCTAAATGAAGCCCTTGGGGAGGTCATCCAGGGATTTGGGGTTGGATGCCACCAATATGCAGATGACACCCGGCTCTATCTCTCTTTTCCACCAAGTCCCAAGGAGGCTATTGAAGTCCTGGGGTGCTGCCTGGAAGCAGGCGTGGCCTGGATGAATTAAGCTGAAATTAAATCCACCTAAGACAGAGGTTCTCCTGATATGGATGGCGGCTATGCAGGTATTAGATCCAGAACTTGCTCTGGATGGCAAGCACTCCCTCTGAAAGAGCAGGTCTGCTGCCTGGTAGTCCTTCTGGACCCACAGCTGTCCCTGGATGCCCAAGTGGCATCTATGGCCAGGGTTTGTTTTTTTTGCTTAGTTTTGGCTAGTGCACTGGCTGCAGCCATACCTGTGAGTCAGATCTGGCATCGGTGGTCCATGCCCTAATGACATCTCAGCTAGACTACTGTAATGCTCTCTATGTGGGGCTACCCCTGAAGACGGTTCAGAAGTTGCAGTTAGTTCGGTTCAGTTGGTTACTGGGGCTTGGCATGCAGAATCTGCTATGCCGTTGCTCCAGCAGCTACATCGGCTGCCCATTCCTTTTCAAGCCCAATTCAAGGTGTCAGGGATGACCTATAAAGCCCTATATTCCTTTGGGGGCACTTTGGCTAGGTACTCCTTTCCTCTGTGAGGGCAAGCAATGCCTGCCTTCACTGAACAGCACTGAAGTACTTGAATTATGGGTTCTCTTTCTGAGATTAGGCAAAATGAAATTCAGTGTGACACAAACACTTTCTGGAGAGAAGCAATTAGGATGTCCAGGAGACAATACCTGTTCGTTATTGCCAGTTAGGACAATGGAAACTGGCAGGCAGCTCATTTGGGTCCTCAGATTGTGCTGTTCCAGTGCTCCTCCAGTTGTAGGACTGCCTGGACTGCATATTTGCAAGCGGTACCAAGCGTGGTCTTGTAGCATAAATTTTCCTCCACCGTGCATCAAGCTGTTGAGGAAACAGTAACAAAATCCTTCGACTGGAATAGCCTTCTTTGAACAATCTGGGGTATAAACAAAGATAAATTCAAAGCAGAGATGAAACAAGGGTGGAGCCTGAGAACACCTACCCCAGGGCGCTACACTAAGGGGGGTGCAATTTTCCTGCAGACCCACTTTTAAAATGTTAAAAGGTAAAGAAAAAAAGCCCTAGTTTCCCCTACTGTTGCTCAGCAAAACTGCTCAATTTGGAGTGCTTTCCAGGCAGTTTTCTAAGGTTTCTGCTGCCCTTTCTGAGTTGCACAGAGGCCCCTCCCATTGCCCAGGAGTGCCACATATACTTCCTTGCCCCAGGCACTTTATTGTCTAGTTATGCCTCTGATTCAAAGTATCTCTTATTTGCCCCTGGAAATCAAAAGTATCATTCTAAAGGTAGACACTGGGCCCAGGCCACTTACTGAGGACTGGACATCTGATACAAATTAACTTGGAATTCCTATTTTTGTTGAAGTTGCAACATTGAATATCCGGGGCTCAGTATTTTTCCAGAGGGGGTAGTCATCTTTAGATCTAGTAGCAAAAGCAACAAAGAGAATAATGGCCCCTGGAGATTTGCAATTATACTGAAACCTAAGATTTTGTGGGCCAGCTACGTTGTTGGTATACACAGGGAGACATGAATGAAAGTTTCCAAAGCGATGCTGAAAGCACAACAAGTGTGCGCCGTTACCATGCAGCGCATGAATGAATACCAGGGCCAATCAAAGTGGATGGAACAAAACCACAACCACTGCGGGTAAATTAGCATAGCAAGGCAGGCTCTATAAACATCTGAAATAGAATAATGATTTTCTGAGGCACACCAGCCATTCCTGGTCCATGTTGCGTGCGAGTTTCATAATATCACTTTTTGTAATGAATTCCAGCTCAGCAACTTTGTACTTTTTTTTTCCCTTTTCATTCAAGTATGGAAACATCAAGGTCTGCAACAGAATGTCCTGAGAGACAGGATTGTTCCCCTGTGGCTTTCTGGATCCTGTGAAATAGTAGATTTTTGTGTTTGTTGATGCTTCACTTCTCTTGCGTGGTTTGAATTATTCATTAAATTGAAAAAAAAAATTCCTTTCCCCCCCTTGCTTTACTCACGCACACAACACACAACACACACACACACACACACACACACACACGTTTGATATTTTTGGTGCAGATGAATGCTGACAAATGCCATCCTTCAGGTATTCAGCAAGGCACACATTCATTGATCAGCAGGCAGAGCAATAGATACATAGGTATGCTGGCAATATTCGTCATCATGTGGGAACCCATCTGGCAACAATGCTAAAACCTGCTGCAATGTACAGGTAAGAGTGCTCCTATTTCTTTTCATTTATCTTGTTGCCATCCTCAGTTGTTGGCTTGCCCGCCTTCTGTACCCTCATGTAGCTGTGACTGTGACTACCAAGCAGCAGGCTTGGCCCAAAGGGAAGTGATGCCTGGAGCCTGTGGTTCCTGGGCCATCGTGCATTGCTGCCACTTCCCCCATGCAGCCCTCATCACCTCCACCAGGGCCGGCTCTAGGAGCGGTGGGGCCCAATGTGAGGCATTCCTGCAGTGGGCCCTCCCTGCCCCTCAGGGCCCCCACTCACCAAGGAAAGTGCTTGTGATGCCGCACATGGCACCCGGAAATAGTTAAATTAAACTGAGTGTTGGGAGAGTTAAAACAGATAAAAGGAAATATTTTTTTACCCAGTGGGTAACTAAGCTATGGAACTCCTTGCCACAGGAGGTGGTGATTGCATCTGGCCTCGATGCCTTTAAAAGGGGACTGGGCAGATTTCTGGAGGAAAAGTCCATTGTGGGCGATAGGCCATGATGGGTGGTGCAACCTCCTTACATTAATAGTAGGCTACTTCAGATTGCCAGGTGCAAGAGAGTGGCAACAGGCAATCTTGTTGTCTACTGAACTCCCTGAGGCACCTGGTGAGCCATGGTGAGGTACACGAAGCTGGACTAGATGGGCCTTTGGCCTGATCCAGCGGGGCTGTTCTTATGTTCTTATAGTTGATGGTGCCATGATGATGTCACTGCCAACCGTTTCCCGGAGGCCCATTTTGGGCAGTTCGAAGGCAGGTGCAGGTGGGAGGGCTCAAGGTCAAGCTGCTCTGCTCACCCCACTGACCTGCAGCCCACTGAGATCCTGGCTGCAGCAGCAGGCGATCTGCTTACTGTGCTGGTGCGACCCCCCTCCCCCCCCAAAAAAGTGTGGGACCCAATGTGTCAACAGTGGCCAGATTGGCTTAAGGCCAGCCCTGACCTCCACTCCAGATTAGAAGCAGAAGATGAGAGGCAGCATTAGTGACGGTGATAGCAGTTGACAGTGGTGGGCAGCGGCTTTTTTAGCTTGTCGATCTTCTCCTCCTCCACAAGTGAGGAAGAAGAAAAAGGAAAAAAAAACAATGTTAGTGATTCTCTTTCAGATTTCTGTCCCCACTGCCACCTCCCTTCCCCCAGTTTGCCTGTTTCTTCATCCTCACCCTGCCGTTCATCCTCACCCCTATTGTTGAAACAATGCAACAGAGCAGAACAAGGAAAGGTATAAAAAGCGGATGGCAGCAGATGGTGTTTCTCCTGGCTTCCTTCCTCCAGCCTGCTCTGCTGTGCTCTTTCAAAATGGCAGCAGAGTGAGGCAGAAGAGGGCAAGTGGAAGGCAGGGGAGGCACTGCAGCAGAGGCCGTCGGATCAGATCAGTCCGCCTCACCTCATCCCATGGCTGGGTCACCGTCAGCCCTACACGATACTATTAACGGATGTGTCTAATGGAGGGCCAACAGAAGCGGCATCCAACAGGTGAACCAAAGCAGCAAACAGGATTTGGGATGGAAAGTTCTCATTAAAACTATAATAATACGCTGCGGTCAATATAAAGCAAGCAATAAGCGGTGCTTCTCAGTGTGTTTTGGGTGCTAATTCTATGACAGCCACCTCCATCAGAACGTTTTTGGACCTAAAAATTAAAATGGGAATATTTTATAGACAGAGATAGACAGAAAGAAAGGCAGACACATAGCACAGATAGCCTGCAAGAGGACCCAAAGGCACCTTTACTCTGACATATGGGACTTGCCTTGGAGAGATCCAGGCTAGTGATTAAGGAGATTTTCAGTTTGCTCTTCAGCATCTCACTGCTATGTTCATAAGGATCTATCTTCCCACATGTGCAGCGAGCATTGATGTAATTTAGTTCTTTCTACTGTTTGCAAGGAAAGCTTAGTTGGATTATGGGCACAACCCCAACCAACTGTCCAGCATTGACATAGCTGTACCAATGGGGCATATGCTGCATCCTGCAGTTGGGCGGGGAAGGGGCAGTCACAGAGACCCCTGCAAGGTAAGGGAATATTTGTTCCCATACCTCAGAGCTACCCCAGTGCACCCTTACCCCAGTGCACCCTTACCCCAGTGCTGGAAAGTTGGTTAGGATTGGGCTGATCTTGCATTTGAAGTCCAGCTTGCACAAAATTTCAGTTTGGTCATTTTGAGTGGATGTTATGATCAAAATATAGGGTGTGTATCTTTGTGCGCACACATTGTGTGTATGTATGTTTGTGCATGTGTGCATGCATGCATGTGTGCAGGAGAATCTGTGGTCTATTTTTGGATGGGAGACAGAACGCCAGGCTGTGACAAGCTGCAGTACCTGTTCTGGCAGAACGGAGTCACTGTGGAGCTGATTAGCCAGTGCGGGAATGTTGTGAGAAGGCCAGCCCGCAAAAGAACGGAGTCCAACCTTGAGGATCTGTCCAGGCTGGACTTACGATCACCTGCTGAAGCACGATGTCACATGGCCAGAGGAGAGTACCACACTTTGAAGGCGACATCTGGGACTGAGGATTCGGTGAATTGCAGAATACTGGATATTTGTTTAAAAAAATGCATTGAAAATGGTGGTTTAGACTAGCCTGCCCATGTAAGCCACCTTGGGCATTTGCTTCGGCATGGGAAACGTGTTGCAGTTTCATATCTCACGGTCCAGAACTGGTAGAAACTGGCATTCCGTCTCTCCGTCTAAGGATCAGATAGAGCACCTGTGTGTCCTTCAGCAGGCAGCTTCCCAGCTTGTTAAGGATAGTAGCTGTACTCCCTTTTCAGATAGTGTAGAATAAGCAGACAGTTTCACACGGGAAGCCCTGGCTGGAAACACTGCACATTCCCATGAGCTCATAGTGTTCTAAGAGTCACCCCATTGGGTAAAATGGGGCACAAGGGGTCTTCAGGTATCCACCTACCAGATACACTCTGGCTGCATCCCTTTGTTCTATTGTTAGAAGGAGTTTTTCACTGTGTGTGCTTAAGATGTAAAGCTGCACTGAAAACGACCGCCTGCGAGCGGCCCAAACTTCACCGGCTTCCTAGCCGGCAGATTGAACCTTTGTACCTTTCTTACTTTCGCTACAATAAAGAGACTTTGTTATGGAAATGTGGCGATTGCTTCAGTCCTTCGCATCGGAGCGCTAAGCCAAGCGCTAAAATGGGTCTCCAAGCTCCCAACTCTGCTGCTATTTACACAAATACACAACAAAACGTGAGGTATAAATTCTTCAAAATAAAAAAATTAACAAAATAAAAGAGAGGCAAGAAGTTGCTGGAAAACAGTCAACATTTATTAGTTTTTTTAGCCCAAAAGCCATACACCTACAAGGTTGAGGTTAAAAACAATAAAACAAAAATTACCTTTTGAGCTGGAAAACCAAGAGCACATATGTCATCAATTTCTTGTTTTTATTTTTATGTCTTATTTCACACCATGGTGTTTCCCATTTTGTTGGTGATTCTATAAACGAGGCCCCAAATCTTATCCATTCCAGAATGAGTATGGATGAAATTAAAGTGGCTATTAGTTTATTTGCCTTTTGCTCTTGAGCCCTCAAAGATTTACCTCTCTGTTATTTATAGTTGTTTATAGTTTGAGATAAATAATGTTAGTTATACTGATGATTCTGGAAAAAAAAAAAGATGTTCTTTACCCTGTGGATTAATTAGCTAATGCAGGTCTGAAGGTTGTCCAGCAGACAAACCAAAAAAGGCAATGTCCTAAAGGCCTCAGGATACACACAGTCCAATTTGTTTTCCACAACTAATCATTTTGTCAAACAAGTTTAGATGGAAAGTTGTCATTTTTTTAAAAAAAAAAGCTGTGGTCAATATCAAGTGAGCAATAAGTTGAGTTCACATGAAATGATGAATTGGTGGCCTTCGTTATTAGCTGAATGATGTTTGTTGCTTCCCTTAGAATTAATTCATTCCATGTGTTAATTTTATTTTCAGTCTTCCAATGATACATTCATCATTGTTTCCCTTCCTTGTTACAGAGTGTCAAGGATCTTGGCTGCAACTCCATGGCATCCTCTTCTACGTGACCATAGGCAATGCCTTTGAAACGCATAAAGGTACCCAATATGTTGAAGAGGATGGGCGCAATTCATTTATACACCAGGTGGAACCTCTAGCTTTTCCCTTTGGAACAGCACCTTGTCAAGGAACTTTTACAAACTGCCCTTGAAACTTCCCTGGATTCCAAAAAGCCCCTCGCCATGTGATGTGGTGGGTTGTGGAGAACAAAAAGCCAAAGGCCCAGGAATTATGTAGAGACCACCACCACCACCACCACCACTACCACCATGATGTTCTAAGCATTTCATACATATGCCCCCTGTTGCAATTCTTTCAACAATCTTGTAAAGCAGGTATAGTGTCTTTGCCCATGGCTGCCACTGATTTCCCTTCTGCAGTTTTTTTTTAAATTGTGAACTTTTGGGGGTCAGGGAACCATTGGCTGGCTGGCTGGCTGGCTGGGTGGTTAGTTGGTTGGTTAGTAGTATTACATAAACTGCTTTCTGAACTGGTTAAAAATCAGGATGATATTATTATTATTATTATTATTATTATTATTATTATTATTATGGTGATGGTGATGGTGGTAGGGTGGTAGTGGGGGTGGTGCTTTTGGTGGTTGTGGTTGTGGTTGTTAATAACAATAACAACAATAATAATATTACATATTACAAAAAAGGGAGGTTGAGAGAGTGACTGACCCAATACAAAGGCTAGCTGATGAATTAAATCAGACAAAGAAGCCCACATGGAAGCACTTTCCTGTCATGTGAAACTGATCAATCATCTTGACATGGCTTTGACAAGGAAGCAGAAGAATCCCAACGCTCAGTCCAAAAAGGGAGTTGAACTGGTAAAGAGCAATGTGGAGGCGTCTCCTCATATTACTCCACCCCGTGGAATGGCCCCGAGAGAGGGGGCGTGGCTTAGACAGAGAGTTGCAGAGCTGTGCAAAACATAGCACCCCCTCCCTTGGGATATCACTGATGGTGCAATCCTAACCTGGAGTCAGGCCAGCAAAGTTTGGTTAGCACAAGGGCCACTTTAAAGTGCGTTTGGACCACTCTCGGAGTCAGAGAGGCCAGCACACAGATGTGTGCCATCCCCCCTGACTGAGAGAGTGGTCCAAACATGCTTTACGATGGCCCTTGTGTCGGCCAACCTTTGCTGGCCTAACTGTGCAGGCCTAACTCCAGGTTAGGATTGCGCCCCGGGTCTCTTCAAAGTGCTTCTTAACAGGCTGAAGTGACATGGGGGGCCACAAGTCTGTGATGAATTAAAGCTGTTAATTAGGAGACTAGGTAATGTTCCAGTGTTTCTGGAGCTTTTTCATTTCCCCAGATTCCTAATCACAGGAGAGTGCCACTCAAAAGCACACAAAACAAACTACACTTGGTTTCCTTTAGAGTTAATCCTCAAAACAGCCAAGACAGTAATCGCACACGGCTTTAATTTATATGCAAATGCAACTGACAAATAACTCACTCTTAGGCCTTGTTACTGACACTGATCAGGAAGAATAGTGCTCACCAGATAGTGCTTTTGTCTCACAAGTAGCCCTTTTCAATGGCTCTATTTTTATATTCTAAATGGCCTAATTATGCATATTCATTTCACAAGTATCGCATTTGAAAGCATTATCGGGGTGTGGGAGGTCTCCATTCATATCGACATAAGAGACTGCTTGAAATGTAACTGCAGGGACACGTCTCTATCTCAGGAACCTTTTGAGTGAGACAGTCCATTTCATCCCTTCATTGCAACCCCTTCCCCACGAAAATGTCATGGCTGAAGATACCTGGATGATCTGGGAGCTACAGCCTTTGAGGCGCAATCCTAACCTGGAGTTCAGCCGGCACAGTTCGGCTAGCACAAGGGACACCGTAAAGGATGTTTGGACTACTCGAGGGGAGGATGGTGCACATCTGTGTGCTGACCTCCCTGAGAGTGGTCCAAACACACTTTAAGGTGTTCCTTGTGGCAGCCAAACTTTGCTGACCTAACTGTGCCAGCCTAACTCCAGATTAGGATTGCGCCCTTAGCTATATTATTATTCTGCTCAGTGGCACAATGAATTACATAAACAGGTGGCTATAGCACAAAGCTCAGCAGCAGGCTACATCCTAGAAAATGTATTTGGATTCAGAACCGAGAAAGGACCAATATACTGTCAAGCAATCCATTTTTAATTGTGACATTGCCAGTACAGGACCAATCAAGGAAGGTTTGGGCACTAGCCGTTGCCTCTGCATCACAGGTTCCAAACGTAACCTGTCAAGGTTTGCATCTGTTAGGACTGTGCTGGAGCTCACCACGGGACAAGGGGATTGTTTCCCCTTGCCCCAGGGTAAGCCCCAGCTAGGTGGATGAGGCTCCTCGGGTTTGAGTGCCCTGCCGTGGGCCTGATCAGGGCCTTGAAGCTCGGGGTCAGGGGTTAGGATCTGGCCTAATGGCCAGGTTCCACCTCCACCACCACCCCTCATCAGGCCGCCCTCCCTCCTCTCTCCCACCTTTCCCTTTCCCCCAAAAGGCCCTGCGCTGGCTGAACTTGGCGGGCGCGAGACCAACTTACCCCATGGGCCCCACAGCATTGTTGGGCCGACGCTCTTGTCTGCATCGGCCCAGCTCATTTCATGCTGGTGCGAACATTTGCACCAGCATGAGATGAACTGGGTCAATGCAGTGCTGGGCCAATGCAAACAACATGCTTCGGGGGGGGGGGTGGATGGCACCGTCCGTTTGCTGACCCATCCATGCACAACAGTGTTTTCCTGCGCAAAGCACCTGTATTGCATTGATGGGGAAAGGCTAGTAATAGGTCCATCCTCCCATGTATCAAAAGGGATGCTCCCATAGAGACATAAGAAAAATCAGTGTAGTTGGATTTGTATTCAGATCTGTGTATGGACGATCACATCTTTGAAATGGAGACACAGGGGTTTTCACCCAGGATGTTCTCAGTCCACAATTTTCTGAGAAACAAAAGGATTCCTTGACTCCTGTTTACCACATCTGAAATAGAATTAGGCCATTAAAGCACATGAGTGGCAGTAATGTCCCCTGGGCAAGAAGGCACAACACTGCAAATTATAGGCTGAACTCTCTTATTAGTGTAGCTGCTAACATGCTTTCCACCACCTTGCAAACCAGTTAAGGAAGTGTAGTTCCATCCGGCTCGTTTGGCTTTGGACCTGGTTGCCTATGAGCAGACAATCTCAGGCTCTTATTTAACACAAGGATAACAGTGGAACACTTTTGTGCTCCATTTGTGATCCTGTAACTCAATCTGCCCAATGGCTTTTAACAGGATTTGTTGGGAATACCTCGGAGCCCTCCTCTCTAAATTTCACCTGTCCACATTATCAACTTTTACAAGTCTCTGGCAACAAGTCCTCTACATCACCATAATTCCTCATTTAATGTGGAATCCAGCAGGGCTGTCTCCAATCCTATTTGACATGGCTATCAAGCCCTCGATCTGTGTCAGCAGGAACTCCTCCAACATCAAGGGGATTAAAATTGGAAGCAAAGATATTAGACCGGCCCTTTCCAAGATCATGCTCTGGTGTTGCTATCTGGACCAGAAAAGTCGGCCCCGTGATTTATGACATTAATGGAACTCTTTGGCTATGGCTGTCAAAGTAACTGGTCGAAGCCAGAGGCAATATCTTTTGGGAAGCCCCCTGACCATTCTGTTGGAAAATAAACCACATCAAATGTTTAAGAGCACAATCCTAACCTCGAAGTTAGGCTTGCACAGAGGCCAGCAAAGTTTGGCCAGCACAAGGGACACTGTAAAGTATGTTTGGACCACTCTTGGAGTCAGTGTGGCCGGCATACAGGCGTGCGCCATCCACCCGGACTCCAAGAGTGGTCCAAACACGCTTTATATTAGAGTGTCTCTTTGTGCCGGCCAAACATTGTTGGCCTAACTGTGCCAGCCTAACTCCAGGTTAGGATTGTGCCTTAAATCTAGTTTCCAAAAGTGCTTGACAGACTGTCAGACCGAACCTTGATAATCCATGATCTCATCTTGTGCTGGATTTGTACAAGTGGTCCGGTATTGCAGATTTTGAATAGGGCAAAATCACCGTTCACCATTGCTGTCGGACCCACACTCTCACCTCCTCCTTGCCACGGTTCCTCCCCCTCCCAACTCAGAAATGCCCCATCCCTCCCTACCCCGTACTTTCCACCACCCTCCACCACTACTGTCTTTCCTGGTTCAAGTGGGCGGTCTTTGGCACCAGTGAGCACATACAGTTGCCAGCGACACACAGTTGTCACATTTTCTGTGAGGTTTATGGATAATTTTTAGATTTGTCCCAAGGTTGTGATTTCTGTTACTCGTTTCTTTAAAATATCGATCCATTTTTCCAACCAATTGAACGTCCGGGCTGGGGAGGGAAACGGCTCTCAAACTTGCAAGTGCTAACCAATCTAGAGTACCTGCCTTGACGGGTTTCACTTGTGAAAATCTGCAGGGATAATATTTAATCTGAAACGGAGCAAGAGAGTAATAAAAATTCTCTTGCCAAAGAAAACGGTGGAATGTAGAATTTATTTTACAAACCGGCAGAGAAAGTGCTGTTTCTGTGGGCTTTTAACAATCTCTGCTATCAGTACTTAAACTCTCCTCATAAAAATGACACTAATACACCCATTTACATGAAAATCCATGTTATCCATTATTAGAGAGCTTGTGAGAGGCAATGAATGGCTGCATTTCCATCAGAAATAAAATGTGCTTTTAGCAAGTTGCAAGTCTTGGGGAGAGTGAAGGAGAATGGGAGATTGCCATCTTATCAGAACCACCTCTGAAAAACCACCTCAAGAGTGGTTTTTCAGGATAAACAGTCGTCTCAGCTGAAATGCTGTGGACAAAGTCAACGAATCTACATAGTCCAGTAAGACGATATTCCAAATTGTGGCTCTCCTACAGGCCTATCCCATTAGCACCGCTGCCTTGTCACTCACCCTTCCGTAATGATCATTTCTGGAGCATTTACATCCTGTGTTTGGCTGGCTGCTTGCTGCTTACTCAGTGGCAAGATTATTGATTGCAAGCACTTATTAAGAAAGTATGAGGCATGAGAGCTGTTGATAATTCAGACAGCAAAGCTGGCAATTATATAGGGATCAGGGGGGATTATTACACATGGGGCCTTAATAAATATGACTGATTGCTATTGCAGTAGTGTGATGACTTAGAATTAAAATGTATTATTATTGATTTTTTTTATTTTTATTGCATTTTAAATCTACATCTCTTTTAATGCAAACAGTGTTTCCCTAACCTTCTGCCAGAATCGGCTGCCGCCACGTACTGATTTATGAGCGCATCCTGAAGTTACAGCGTTTCCACCCTTCCGTATATGTTTGTGTGCATTGCGCAGCGAATGTGCCACAATTGGGTTGGATTGATTTAGGGCCCTGCCTCTCCCTTTGTTGACATTATTGCATTGCCTTTAGGAAGCATTCTAAAATTCTGAAAAGAAAATAAATATTTTGAAGAAATTGCGTTGGACAAAATCACTGCTGTTTACTTTTCTTTTTGCATTGGCCTTATCTCGCTGAAAGAAAGAAAGAAAGAAAGAAAGAAAGAAAGAAAGAAAGAAAGAAAGAAAGAAAGAAAGAAAGAAAGAAAGAAAGAAAGAAAGAAAG
>JAJKFI010000066.1:1908039-1933434 GCA_029204185.1 Lerista edwardsae | reverse complement strand
TAATAATAATAATAATAATAATAATAATAATAATAATAATAATAATAATAATAATAATACCAGTATTTATATACTGCCTTTCTTATCATTGGATTTCTCCTCTGACTTTATTCAAGGCAGTTTAAATAGGCAGGCTGACTTAACCCCATATAGGGGTTGTTACAATAAGTTCTAATCCTGCGTAGAACTATTTCAGGTGGTCTCCTTCACAGTCCGGCATCTCTCTTGCTGCATACACCTCCCATTCTTGCTTTGGCAGGCACTTCTCCACTCTCACTGGAAGGGTCAGCATCTCCACTCCTCTCACTAGCTGGAGAAATTCATTTCTGTCAGCAGCGTTTATCGGCAGTTCATGGTGACTTCCAGCTGGTTTGAACTGCCATCTGAGTGACCTTCAGGCTTCAGAGACGGCAGTGGCAGGAGACACAGTTCTTTGGACTGCAGAAGGAGTGATGAGCTGAGGCAAAGTTCTTCTTTTGTTGCTGCAATGTCTTCACGGTGCCACTGAATTCGGTGCAGGGAAAGCAGTGATGGAGGTTGTGATCTTCCCCTCAGGGGCAGTGGTGTCATTCAAATGATTTAGGAACAGGAACTCACTTTTGAGTTCAAATTCAAATGTTGAAAAAAACAAACCCGGAAGCAGCCATGGAGCCCGTTAGGATCCGGAACGCCCGTTCTGGTCCGTTCCCCCCGAATGACATCACTGCTCAGAGGGCTTAGCAGAACTGGAGTGGTGTGGTGTGGGTGGATTTCTCCACATGGGCAGAAATCTCTGGAGTCATCATGGTACAATGATACCATCATTGCAGGAAGCCTCTGGAGGTCTAGAGTGCGGGCAACAATGTCGGAGAAATCCTTTCCTGATGCTTCAGGTCATGTGGCACATGTGTGGAGGCAGGCCTGAGGAGAGGAAGGCAAAGGGGGGAGCAAAATCCCTGGGGGCTGTATAGTGTACTGTATATACAAATGACACAGTACAAAACAAATGTTGGCCATGACAAACAACCATACCATACAAAACAACTTTGTTACAACATTAATTTGAGTTCCACAATCTCAGCCTATCCAGGGCTTCGTTGCCGCTATAACTTTAATCCGCTTTCCACTTCTCTTTAAGAAGGCAGGGGCCAATCGGGCATCTTGCCGTGGGCCCAGTGCCAGCTCTCAGCAGCCCCCTGCGGAAGAAGCCACGAGCAGCCCAATCCAGAACTGCCTGGACGCTGTGGGCGCAGCGTCCAGGCTCCTTTCATTAGGCTCCTTTCATTAGAAAGGCTCCTTTCGTTAGGGCCCCTTGGCTAGCAGCCAGCCCCGTGTTAAGCTGCTTGGGTCTCTGCCGGGGATAAGATTCAGCGGTGGAAGCCCCCACCAGGTCCCATCCCTTTGCAGGGCTGCTCCGCCCCTTCCCCTGCCCAGAAACGCCTTCCTGCCCCGCCCAGAATCCCCAGAATCCCTGCAACGCCACCTCCAGGCAGTGAGGGACTGGTGGCGCCACAGCACGGGCAGTAAGAGCTTCTTGCCTGCACTGCATGTACCTTATGGCAGTTTTACAACCCCAGCACAAGCAGTCTTGTGCTGGAGGGCTCTAGATTGAGCCCCTAGGCTAGAACCAAAAGCTCTTGAATTTTTAGAGCTTCTCTCCTGGTATGGTAATGAACTGGGGCTTCTGGGTCTAGGGTTCCTGGGCAACCATGTGTCTTTAGACTCTAGCGTTAGTCTGTTCACCCTGGCAAGCTATTGGCCAGCCCCGTTTTGCAAGAATTATAAACATGAGCTGACAACAGCACATTCAACTGTTCCTATCCAGCTCCTCATTCTGAAACTTCCCCAGGCTCGGAAGCAATACCACTAAAATGAGAATATGATGATGTTGACTCATAGTGGGCAGTTAGACAGCTGTCAGCCCAGCACCCCGCAGCGCCAATTGCCACCATCAATGTGGAAACCAGGGATGATGCCAAACTGGAAATGATGAACACACGGAAGAAATGTGCAGCGTGTGGAACAGGGACGGGGTGGGGATTTCTGTTCATTGCGTGACTTCATTGTGAAACCGTTTGGATCCCATGAGGTCTACTCTAGACGGCAAACACCCAGGGCACAATCCTAAACTGAGTTAGGTCGGCATAAGCTAAGCCAGCAAAGTTTGGCCGGCACAAAGGCCACTGTAAAGTATGTTTGGACCACTCTCGGATTCAGAGAGGCCAGCACACAGACATGAGCCATCCTTCCTGACTCGGAGAGTGGTCCAAACACGCTTTACGGTGGCCCTTGTGCTGGCCAAACTTTGCTGGCTCAGCTTATGCCGGCCAACTCCAGTTTAGGATTGTGCTCTCCATCACACTCCCGTTTTGCAGTTACAGTGACCACGAGCTCCTTCTCAGGAACAGTTGGCACTCTACAGAAGGGCTATAAGCGAAAACGCAAGGTGTGTATTAGTAAACTTTCAAGCATCTGAATCAGGGCATACGTTCCCTCCACCCTGCAGGAACAGATGGACTGGAGAATACAGCACATCAGTTATTTATGAGGAACTGTCGCAGCTCTTCACTTAAATAAAACAACACACAGCATGAAAGAGATGGCCTGATACATCGCTCCAAGGCCCTCCACCGCTGAATCCCATCACTGCTTATGAAAAACTACCATGCATAGGATGAAGGGGTCGAGCGCTGGCTTTTCAAAGGGGATTGTTCTCACACAATCTAACACTGATAGGTTTTATCAGGAGGGCTCTGGGTTCACCATATGCCATCCGTTTACAAAGCTAGCTGAATGAGACGAGCTGGAGGCCCAAACAGTTCCCCATGCTAGGGCCAGCCCAAGACTTCCCTGATGCCTGAGGCTGCATCCCAAATGATGTGCCAGTCTCTGCTCCTCCCATTCTCCTCCCCTCCACATCTCCTCCTCCTCCTCCTCACTGTCCCTCTTTTCCTTTTCCAATTCAAGGAGCAGATGAAGGAGGAGGAGGAGTGGAGGCAAGCAGTGGTGTGGCTATGCTGGGGCACAGGGGTACATCATTCCCTGGGGCACTGGTTTTCTTTCATCTCCACTGGGGATTGACAGCACTTAGTAGAGGAGCATGACAAATACCTTGAAATCAACCCTCCCGCCTGCCCATGTCTCCGTACAGCTCCAAACGGAGACGTTTCCAGGGCCATAGCCGCATATGTGCAGAAGAGGAGGTGACAGTGCAGGCACGGAGGTGGCACAATGATGCAAGGGGCATCGTTGTGTCACTCAGCTCTGGGTACCCACCAGGTATGCTACTGGAGACAAGTAGGTAGTCAGAGATGGGTGCTCCCCACCAATCTGCTGCCTGAGGTGACTGCTTGAGTTGACCTGATGGGTGGGCTGACCCTGCTCTACACATGCCTACAGGCATGTATGTGTGTGCACGAATACACACACACAAGTACAGTCAATCCTCATTATCCCCCTAGGGTTAGATTCCTGGAAAGCCTTGCAGACAGCAAATTCGCAGATAATGAACCATTGATCCTATGGGATCCATGGGGTTAGGTGCAAGGGGTACCTTATCTGCCTTCAAAAGAATGCAGCAGAGACCCTCAGGAAGCCAGCAGAGTTCAGCAGGAAGTGCCAAAAGATCTCTGAATGCTGCAAAGACCATCCAGAGGCTGCAGAGCTCTTCAGAATGGCACAAGGAACCCTTAAACATGGTCCGTGGATGCTTCTGCCAGCCATTTTAAAGGGGTCAGTGCTGGTTGCAGGTGCCATTCTGAAGGTCTCTGCAGCCTTTGGAAGGTCTCTGCATAGTGGATAATGAGGACAGAGGCACAAACAACCAGGTAAGTAGTAATTCTGCCCTTTCGCAGAGAAGCAAATTTGCCATCAGCGTTTCCAATGTGGCTTGGCTACTCCTGAGCCCTCAGGACTGGTGATAGTGGCCAATGCACCACTGGGGGCAGCTGGAGGGCATAATGGGGTTCTCAGAGCAGGTTTTTGCCCCAGGAACTTTAGCAACCTGGCATTGTATGTACTGTTGAAGCAACAATGTTACAGAGCAAACCGGCTTTAATTCAGGGCCCAATCCTAAACTGAATTAGGCCGGCATAAATTAAGCCAGCAAAGTTTGGCCAGCACAAGGGCCACCGTAAAGTATGTTTGGACCATTCTCGGTGTCCAAACCGAGCCATCCTCCCTGACTCCGAGAGGAGTGCAAACACGCTTCACGGTGGCCCTTGTGCTGGCCAAACTTTGCTGGCTTAGTTTAGGCCGGCCTAACTCCAGTTTAGGATTGCGCTCTAGTCTTTAAGACCCGACATTTGAAAGTGTGTTGGATGAAGAGGGACAGCTCCAGTCATCTGGGCTAATGCATCTAATACGAAAGTCAGGAAAGCATTACCAAAAGTTCACTAATGCAAGTCGGATTTCACTTGTACATCAGTTCAAAATATTCGGTGTGATGCTGCCGTTCATCTATAGGGGAGAGAATCTCCGAGAGGCTCAAAATCAACATGCATCACGATTTCATTCTTGGTAGCGAATTGCTGAAGGAATGGAATAGATGTGCGGCTGCTGATGGATGAATGGATTTCATGGATAAATCCACTCATCCATCAGCAGCAGTACATCTATTATAGATATAGAATAGCTGCCCTAGACAGGGAGATGGACCCTAAATCCACATTCGGCACATGGCCTTCGCAGAATGATGTTTTTCAATCATGGGACAAAGACTGCCTGCAAGAGGGCGTCTCTGCTGTTTTTAGCTGCCGAACTTTGCTTCTAGGTGGTTGAAAGGGTCCAAAAATACAAATATGTTAAAAGGAGGGGAATGGGGCTCCATCGTAGGCTTATTAAGCCCAATCTATTTTTATTTTTCAATGCAGTGAAAACTTCCATGGAGGGGGGGCATGAGAGGGGGCTGCCTGATGGACTCGACGTCTTGAGCCAACATTTTATGCAAAGCAGTTAAGTTGGCAGACTCCTCTTATTTAATATACAATCATCCAGATGGCCATGCAGTTTTCTAATCTATATATCATTGCTTGCTTCTCCAAAACAATATATTTCTTAGCCGTTATGGGTTTATTATTTTTTATGCTGCACATTCTGTGAAATGTTTTTTTTCCCCACATTCTATTCAAAACAAGGTATACGACGTAAGACCATGCTCACTGACCAACCGTGGCATGACGTTAACAAAACTCGCTCGCAACAAGTAAACTCATTACAAAACAAAACTGATTCCCAGCACTGAAAAGTGTAGGTTTTTTTTTCTACTGTTGTGTTTATTCTGTCTGGTAAAGGATAACCACTACAGTGTTACAACTATAAAGATAAAAACAGATAGAATGAAAATATACTTTAAAAAATGCTGGTCCTCTGAATTAGCATAAACTTATAGGAATTAATAGGGAACCATATTGTGAGAAAATATTTTAGGGTGCAATCCGAACCTGGAATTAGGCTGGCACAGTTAGGCCAGCAAAGTTTGGCCTGCACAAGGACCACTGTAAAGTGCATTTGGGCCACTCTAGAAGTCAAGGAGGATGGCGCACGTCTGTGTTGGCCTCTCTGACTCGAGAGTGGTCCAAACATACTTTACGGTGACCCTTGTGCCGGTCAAACTTTGCTGGCCTAATTATGCCGGCCTAGCTCCAAGTTTGGATTGCGCCCTAAATCTGCTCTGATCAGTCTGCTTGGATCTCTTGGAGCTTTTAATGGCTGAGGAAGTCTCTCTGTTATGGTTTGAGAGAGCCCTCTCTGCTGCATGCCACCAGCAAGCAGGGCAATGAAGTCACGTTTCTGCCGCCATCTGTCGCCTTAATGCAAATATTGTTATTTTTTTTCATTATCAGAGTTAATTATCTTTTCTCATATTAAGTGGTTGGGCTTATGTGATTTCTCTCACTTTACGTACTGTTGTATGTCTTGTTTCGCATCGGAACAGCATGAATTAATTTTTGTTTTGATGGGCTGAGGAGAGGTAGCCATGTGTTTTTAGAGATAGAAGCCTGCTATCTAACACAAATACAGTACTTGATGTGAATTCGTGAGGAATTATGTAGCTAGCTCGTAGGGGTCCAGAAAGAGAGCATCAAGACTCTGAAATACGTTAAGGGCACAATCCTAACCTGGAGTTAGGCCAGCACAGTTAGGTCAGCACCATTTGGGCTGCCCAAGGGCCACTGTAAAGTGTGTTTGAATCACTCTCAGAGTCAGGGAGGATGGCCAACATCTGTATGCTGGCCTCTCTGACTCTGAGAGTGGTCCATACATACGTTACGGTGTCCCTTGTGCTGGCCAAACTTTGCAGGCCTAACTGTGCCAGCCCAACTCCAGGTTAGGATTGCGTCCTAAGACATTTTGCTTGAATCTTAATATGAAGATTTCTCTTGGAATTACTGTATCACAACAGCAGGGCTTTTTCTCAGGTTGCTTACCTAAGAGGATTACTAATCTCTTTTCAAATTGTTAGAATGTCAGGATTCTAAAGGTACACCTGAACATGTCTTAGAAAATGGCTCCATCAAATCATTGCCAACTGCGGAGCCGTGATTAACACAAGTGACAGTCTGTGTGATTGATTGTTATTCTAGGAAGACCCCCAATTCGGGCAAATGTTGAAAAGAGCATTAGAGAGACAAGAAAGAGGAACTGCAGTTATTATTCACGAAGTGCACATGAAATCACTTGTGATACTTATCTTTCTGCACATTTACAGAGGAGAATATTAAATATGGCCCATAAGTTAGGAAACACCAAACCAAATTTAGCTAGCTATAAATGGAATATGCGATGGCAGGGCCAGAAGTTGGAGTTATAATAAATCAAAATGTCACCCACATGAGGTAAATCTTACAGTCTTTTCTCTTGTCTAAAGGCTGACAGCTCTAATGAGTTAAACAGGAATATGCTTATCCTCATTCTGTTCTCTGATTCCTTATATCTTTTCTTATGTCCTTATATTATATGTCACATCCTTATATCCTTTCTCGGGCAGCCCAAACCCATCAAAAGGCCTGTGCTGCGATCCAGAGGGGTGTGTGCAGCCTCTACTGCATCCTGCGTGGGATCACCTCCTTCAAGGCTGACACAGAATTGGGCCTTAAGTGATCTTCAGAAAGCAGCTAGCCTTTTTGTATCATGATTTTTGATCCATGGATCAGATTCAACACTGATGGCCACTGCAGGTAAGCTTTTTTTTCCCCTTCTCTGATCCTTGGAGAAAAAACATGCCCCTTTAAAATACCTGTTCTAAAAACTGTTTTTCCAGGGAGGGAGAACTGCTATTTGCAGCTCACTCCAAAAAAGTGACCCCCTCCCTTTGCCCTGGCTCACTGAACAATGGAATGCAATAAATAATTCATCACTTTCACATTCCATTCTTCAGCAAGCAAGAGATAAGGGAGGGTGTCCCTTTTCTTGGAGGGAGCTCCCAAACAGCAGTTCAAATTGACTGCCTGACTCAGGTTTGGTTTTGTTTTAACTGCTTTTATTTAACACAGTTTTTGGTATCAGCAGGGAGTCCCAGAACCTAACCCCTGGTAGCCCGAGGTCCCACCTGGTGTCTACAGATACAGGAACTCCAGATGACTCAACAACCTTCTCCTGTAGCATTTTCTTAATTCTAAAAGCTGCTTTTTGATGGGAGAACATAGAAGATTGACCTTGCCCTCTTCCCAGCACTGCAGCCCCAAGGTTACAACCACCCCTGTGGCTGCATGACCCTTTTCTGAAACTACAGAAGAATCTATCACAGATCTCCTGCTGACTTAACTAGGGATGGACAAGTATCTCCTGGCTTAGCCAGAAAGGGCTCAGGGATTTACATATGTTCCAAGCAAATGTTAGAGTCTGGGACCTCTTGACACCAGGGAAGAAATCATATGAGATCCTTAATGCAATACCTGTTTGTGTCTTGCTCCACAGACTACCCCAGGATATGGCAACTATCATAGTTAAAAAAAAAAAAAGTTCTAGTCACTTGTTTTGATGCCTGTACAACATTTGTTAGTTCATAAAGTTGCTTTTTCTGTAAGATGATTATGAAAAGGCCTGTTCTCTGGTGAACTGCACTAGCACGGTCTCTTGGGAAGGCCGGAGGATTTGCCAATTAACTTCATTAAGGAATTGTGCGGCTTACAGCTTTCCACATTAGACTGAACAATACACAACCCACACGGCGAAGGGAGGAGTAATCAGAAAAGACGACTCAACTATCAGAATTTGGCAGGAGCTGTGTGTGTGTTGGGGAGGGGAGATATCACTGATAATCTTGTGCAGTTATTACCTGGAAAAATCAATTACCTGCTCGAAAGTAACAACAGTCAATAGCCTCCTGGAAAGATGAGAGAGAAAAGCAGCAAGAGAGGATTAATGGAGCAGTTAGCACAGTATTGATTGGACCTCAGGCTCGCAGGGCTCTGTCTGGATTCCACTAAAAGGGAGCAAAAAGTCAAGCTTAGCCAAATAACAACCAAATAGATACTTTTCTGTGTCAACAGACACAGACAGCGCATTGCAAAGGGCCTTCTGATGTGTTGTGACAGCACCACAGATGGACAGAAATCCATCATCTCTTTTGCTTAACCTTTTCCAATCTCAGTACAATGGGAGAATATCTGTCAAATTCACAGGGAAAAAGGATAAATATACAGAAATTAGATAGATCGTCCAAGAGCAACTGTCAATTTTGCATGGAGGCCTGAGGGATTATCACTGTGAATGCTAGATATAAGCTTTTTTCATATGAACTGAGAGCACACAATAAAAGACATGGACCACTAATAGTTATGCTGGTCTTTACATTTAGTCTATTTTATTAATTGCTATTTTTGACATTATTTTTTGAAAAAAATATTTTCTAGTAATAAATGTACAGCTCAGATAGGAAACATATTAGGGATTTCTCCAACTGCTGATGCTTGGCCATTTCCAAAGCCTCAGAAATAAAGCTTAGTGTTCTTTAAATAAATTTGTCCGTGTTTGTATTTATAAGAACATAAGAAGAGCCCTGCTGGGTCAGGCCATCTAGTCCAGCTTCCTGTATCTCACAGTGGCCAACCGGTTGCCTCAGGGAGCACACAAGACAACAAGATGTCTGCATCCTGTTGTCACTCCCTTGCACCTGGAATTTTGAGGCAGCCTGCTTAGGTTGCACATCATGGCCTGTAGTCTGCAATGGACTTTTCTTCTAGAAATCAGTCCTCAAGAAATCTCCAGAATTTCTCTCCTCTGAACTGGAGCCAGGCAAGCTAAGCTGTGCTCACCTCGAATTACTAGCTCATTAATGATACAATCTCTTTCCCAAATGCTCAAGGAAAAAAAAAATCAAACCACTTAAGAAACTAATTTGAGACTTGGAAAATTCTCAGCCTTAAAAAAAAAAAAAGACAGCTTACAAACACATTTAGACGCGTTAATGATTATTACCAGCAATGTTATTCATTTTATCTTTAGTCTAAGTATTAGGCACCAACAGAAATTAAAGTTGATCATGGAAAAAACTTGGGAGGTAGTGTTTTAAAGCAAAAAGACTCTCTTTCAGCATCCTATGCAAGCTCAGTACAACTGCAATCTACAATCATGCCCCGGTATCCACAGATTCGGTGTCTATGGTTTCAGTTATCCACGGATACCATGGATACTGGGGCATCTATTAAAAAGATAGGGTAGCATTAAACAGATCTCTTTTTTTACCTTGTTGCAGAAAAACCACTGATGTCCCCCCATCTTTAAAACAGAGTCCCCAGTATCCATGGTTTCAGGTTTCCACAGAGGGGACAGGAACAGAATCCCAGTGGATACCAGGGCATGCCTGTACATTCATCTGTGAAGGGACCTTAGAGAAATGATTTGGGTACTTGAAATACTGAACCATGAGTTAAAGGGCAACAGTCAGAAAAAAACTGGTAGGGAGGGTACCTAGAAGCCTTACTATAAAGCTGCTACAATAAGAATGCTGAGCTTTGTGGGTGAGAAGCTGTGCCAGGGTTAAGCAGGTTCTAGGGTTGAATGAGCTTCTCCACCTCCTGAGTTTTAAGACGATTCTCCTGCATTGCCCAGGAATGTCTTTAAAAATGGTTTGTGTCTATACTAAGACTGCAGCTAAAAGTAATTTCAGAAGCATTGTTAATTATACCCATTAACAGAAGAACATAAGAGCCCCACTGGATCAGGTTAAGAGTCCATCTAGTCCAACTTCCTGCATCTCATAGTGGCCCACCAGATGCCTCAGGGAGCACACAAGACACCATTAAAATGTGTACATGTGTTTAACTGTCATTTTCTAAGTCATCTAAAATCAAAAATTAATATGGTGCCCCCCCTTTACTTTGCTTAAAAGTGAAGATGATAGTGAACTTTGCCAAGCATAGAAGAAGTTTGGGGATTTTAAAAGCTTGGTTCGTCTTTGATCTTGGCTTTTTTGAACCCCTTAAGTTCTCTCTGTAATCCCAAACTTGGAGAAATCCACTTGCATCTTAACATACATTTCTCATAGTGTCCCATAATTTATATTTGAACCAGTTCTTAACTCCAGGAACTATAAACTTCTTTCAGATTTATATTAAACTAGTCCTTGGCTAGTTCATATTGAACTCCGTATTTAGTAGCTAGCATCCTATTAAACCAATCCAACCAGCGATGTTTGTATCAAAATTATCTGTTTATTATCACTGCTCATGTCATTGGGTCCTATACACAGGGAAGCAATAGCAGGGGAGGGCACTGCCATTCATCCATGGCTTGTGGAGAAATACTCACTGCATTTATTTTCTGTCATTATTACTATTCATTTCATGTCATGACTATTGCTATCTCTCAGCCTCACCTGACTCACAGGGATGTTGTGAGGACAAAAGAAGGGGAGGAGCCCATGCACACCATCCTGAGATCCTTGGAGAAAGGGCGGTATACAAATGTGATAAAATATAAATAAATAAATTTGTCATGGGAGGGTGTCAAAAATTTATGGACCCCGGGTGCCAAATGTACTAGACATGCCATTGCAGTGGTCTTCAACCTTTCTCCTGCCATAACCCCAAAATAAAAAATATGGCAACCCACACCATACAGTTTCCAAGATGTACATTAATCACATGTCCATTTTTATACTATGTTCATGACTATACAAATGGGCTTGCAAGCAATCCTAGCACGCCCCTTGCATCGACGTGACGTCGTCGCGTCAACGCAAGGGGCAGAGCGCCGAGCAGCACCCCCATGTCAGCATTGAAGCTCTGAAGCCGACGCTGCTTGCAGTGTCGGCTTCAGAGTGCCAACAAAGCGCCTCCTTTGCGCCGACAGAAGACGGTCAGTGCAAGGGATTCTCCATCCCGTTTTGGGATGGGGATTGGTGGAAGGGGGGGAGGCGGGAGGCGGGACCTGGGCAGGCTTGGGAGGTGGCTGTACGGCCACATCCTAAGCCCATCAGCAAGGCCGCGTGGCTCCGATTAGGGCCGTGTGGTCTCCTCGGATCTGCGCCCACTCTTTAGCAGGTGCAGATCCGAGGAGCACATAGGGGAGGCTAGAGCCTCCCCTACGGTAAGGGAGCGCATGCCCCCTTGCCACGGGGAGGCTCCAGCCCGTCCTGAACAGTGTTGGATTTGGCACTGGCCAGCCAGCCTTGCTAATCTAGCGCTGTTCAGGATTGCGCCCTCAGTGGGATGCTTGCTCTTGGGTCACATTACAAAGCTTTAAAAAACATTGTGTTAATAAAACAAATGTTTCCCTAACTGAAAGTAAAAGTCAACATTTCCAAAACCAAAGTAATCTTAATCCAGCTCCCAATGGCTCAAATGAAAAGGTCTATCTGGCATTGAAAAGGAAGCAGAGGCAGGTGAGCCTCCCTGGGGAGAATATTTTATAGGTGAGAATGCCACTTATTGGGAATGTCGAATCATGAGCCTTCATCTGCTATAGTGGGAAACTGAAACAATCTTGTTGAAATCTTGAATTGCTCATGCCACGCGGAAGGTCTATTTTTAGCCTCAGCCCTACACCTTTAAACAAATGCATGTGGCTCAAATCTCATTCTCATTGAAATAGTAAACCTATTAGTACACCTGAGCTATAGCACTTTAGATGGCAAGTAGGGGCTCAATCCTAACCTGGAGTTAGCCTGGCACAGTTAGGATAGTCAAGCTTGGCCAGCACAAGGGCCACCGTAAAGCACGTTAGTACCACTCTTGGAGTCAGGGAGGATGGCGCACGTCTGTGTGCTGGCCTCTCTGACTCTGAGAGTGGTCTCAACATGCTTTACAGTGTCCCTTGTGCCAGTCAAACTTTGCCGGCCTAACTCCAGGTGGGGATTGCGCCCTCAGTGCAAAAACAGCCAACTCTTTACACTGAAAATTAGTATAGGGAGTAGGATTGTGCCCTAGCCTTTTCCACAACATGCTAGAGCTGCACAATGTGCAGAGCTTTTTTTTATGATTGGATTTTCCATCACCTGAGCCCCCACCTGCAATCTGAAATTATACAGCCCAGGTGCAGGTTTACCAGTGAAGCAGCAGTCTGTAAGAACTACACCAAAGTTATGTCCTTTGGAAAAAAAATGGGGGGTGGGTGGGCTTCAAGTGGCAGCTTTGTAAATTACTCCTAATCCTATACGCTGCAAAACAGCTCACCGTCTCGTGCTTCCAATTTATTTCACAACAGGTTGCTATATAGTTTCTGATCTTTGAAAAGTGTCTAATGAGCTGGCCTGCAACCAGGAAGAAAACTGGAGTTAATGAATAATATAATCATTACATTTAAAAGCAATGGATCTAAAATGCACTCTCAAGGAGTTCTATGTAAGGTGAGAAATTGCAGCTCATTTACATACAAATAGTTCCAACCGGCGCAGGTCTATGCTGGTAATGCTGCAGCAGGGGGTGTGCTATGCCTCAGACTGGTCAGGAAAAGGCCAGTGATGTTGTGCAATGCCGTTTTAGGCTGTCCTTGATATGAGCAGCAGCCCGGGAAGCAAGAGGAATCCGCATTCAGGAGGCTGGCTCACGCAGCCTGTGATTTCAGCACATTCCACTGTTGCCGCACTTCCCAAACTGGTGGGTCACAAAACTGACAGTGTCAATTAGGCAATGTGCATCAAGGGTTAAACAACTTGCTACTTGGGGCAGAGGCACTGCTGCTCAATTATAATTACAGCCACAGAGGCTTGAGTGGCTGGTAGAGTGGATTTTTTTTAAGGAGGGTCCTGATGCTAAAAAGTGTGGAAACCACTGGATTAGTGTGTACCAGGGTCTCCAGACCGCTGCCACCCGCAAAGCCTTTCCTGGCACGAACGGCGCTTACCATTCTGCCTGGGAGCCACTGCAAAGCTCTTCCGAGAGCCCCCAAGCCACATCTGCCCAGAAATTCGGGTGCAAAGCATGCTGGGGCAGCGGAACCTGAAAGTGGCTGGCCAGCATGACTCAGAGCGGTTTTGCAGCAGCTCCCAAGCAGAACAGGAAGCACGGTAACAAGGGGAAGGAGATGATGAGCGCTGGATTGGGCCTGCAGATTGGATTCTGGAGCACCCTGATGAGCAGTAGAGTACAGGATACAGGCTCCACCCCAGTATCATGTGGGGCCACGCAGCCTCCTGAACTCTCTAAGCAGCAACCAGAGCATAGGCATTTACCTTTGATCTAGGGACTGGAATGCTCCACTCTGCTAGCAACTGTTTGGGCTATGACCTTTTGCAGTTTGCACCTCTCTGGGCAGCAATTTACTATTAATTCACTATGTGATAAATGTGATCCAGTTCTTAAAATGTATCAAAGATCTCTCTCTCTCTCTCTCTCTCTCTCTCTCTCTGACACACACACACAGACACACACACACACACATTCTTACTGTGCTTCATTGCGCTCTTTGTACAATTTCAAATAAAAATTTAGATTAAAAACACACAATGCCACAATTTCCTATTTTAATCAAAAAAATTTAATCAAGAAATCAATATCACCAACCAACCAACCAACCAACCAACTCCCCCGCCATCAAACTGGGAGGTGAAAATGTGGCTTGTGGTGGGTTTGTTGAATAAATTAGCTTTCCATATTTGAATTTAGTCCAGCCTATTTGGAAAAAAAAAATAAGGATTTTTATCCTGGATTGAGCAAAAAGGCCCCCCCCCCTAAAAAAAATTAGATGTCTGTTTTGTGTTTTTCAGAAATGATGTTGCCTCAAAGATTACTTGGCATGGCATTGGCTTTCTAGGCAATGGAAAAAGGTTCTCTAGTGCAAAAGCCTAAGATAAGGCTCTTGAGAAAAACCTCTATTAATTTTGTCTCTTGGAAATCAATTATTGGAGTTTCCATTCATTCCAGAAGCATTTTTATTGTTCATCTCCTTGTCTGGCCTGAGCAAAATTCTGTGTACATGCTCTTTTCTTATTATAGGCTGTTGGCTCAAGACACAATGCAGCCAGTAAATCAAGGACATACACATTTTTCCTTTGGTCAAATATGGAGCTTGCAGTTGGAATCAATCTTCAGCCAGCCAACTGCAGAGCAGTAACAACCGGGGTAATTCCCCCAAGTTGCTTTGAGAGGGTGGGAAGGGCAGGCGTATCATTGAATTACGTGAAATGTTTGGGAATGAACGCCTGAAAGGGGAAGGCATTGAAGGCTGCTTTATGCTGATTCAGGATGAAACCAGTATTGGCTTCTAGTCTTGACTGCCAATATGTCACAGAAAGACCCATATCATGGGTCTTTTCATAGCTTTGCTATTTAACATCGCAGCCAGCCTGCACCCTTTGAATGTGCCCTCGTAGGACCAGGAGCCCCCCAAGTGGCACATTACTGCTAATGTGCCACTTGGGGTCTCAAAGTCCTACCAGGGCACATTTGAAAGCTGCAGGTTGGCTGTGATTTTAAGTAGCAGAGCTATGAAAAGACCACAAGGGTGGTCTTCTGCCCAGTGCAGTGTGGCATGGCGATAAAGGAGCTGCTGCCACTGCCATTATGTTGCCACTGCTACCCCCTTCCTCCTTCCTTCTCCCAGACTGTTCCATTTCAAAAAGGAGAGAGGGTCAAGGAAGGAGGGAGGAAGTGGAAAGGGGACTCTCTAGTCTTTCCATCTTCTCCCCCAGTTCACTTCCTCCCTTTCTTTCCTTTCTTCTCTGTCTTTTCACAGTCAAGCACCAGCCAGCAAGAAGTCTCAGCTCAGGACTTCCTGATGCTAAATGCTGCCTCCCTTTCCTGATGATGGCTTCTGCTCCTCCAACTCTCAGTGGTCCTCTTCCCCTCCACATTTCCTCCCTGTCTACCTCTTCTTTTGCAGTCCAGGAAATGAAAGGGGAAGGAGAAGCAGTGGAGGGAAAATAGGCAGACAGAGATCCATCCACCCGTCTTATTGGTCAGACCAATAAGAAAGGAACTAGGATCAGAAATCAGACTGCTATGCATGTTCTTTCTCACAACACTAGAACCAGGCATTATCCAGTGCCACTGACTTGTGGGAGAGTTTAAATGGACAAAAGAATGTATTGTTCATAATTATGGAATCTTCTGATACGTAACAATGGTCACTCGCTTAGATGGCTTTAAAAGCAGATTAGAATAATTCTGGGAGGTACTTGTGTAGTTAAGGGGGCCAGGGGGTAAAGGGCCCTGGGCGACATACCTGGGGGGTGGCATGCCTCCAGCCCTCCCTCAGAGATGTTGCAAGCTATTGAACCTTTTTCCCCTTTTTGCAACAGCTCACAACTGCTAGGGGGAGGGGTGCTGATCAGAGAAGGTACTGCAGCACTGAGGAGACAACAAGATGGGCAGTTAGTGGTCGACCCTCCTAACTCGCCCTAGAGGCAAGAATCCACACAGTTGGAGGTAGGTAGTCTGTGCATGCCTACCGCACATCATACGGATCAAGAGTTAATATCCTTTTAAAAGATGGGCTTCTATGACACCAGGGATGAAATCAGAGGTGTATGCATCTGAATAAAATGGAGTCCTTCACCCTTGTAATTGACCAATGGAAATGTCTCCAATATTATGAAGTGGTTAGTGGAAAAAAAATTCTTTGGGCAGACAGCAGACAAATGATGGAAAGAATTCCTATCTGGCTCTGCAGCTACTCACTTTTGTAACTGCCAAAGGATCATTGATTAAGAGGGATCAGGTTCTTTGCTAGCTCACTAATATCAAAGAAGAAAGATTAATCAAGCACTTCAGCCCAGAGAAACTTGCCAAAAGAACAATTGTCTCTCTTGATCTATTAAGGGTAGACTTTAAGCAATTTACAGTAATACGCTCAAGAGGAAAAACCAGGATCCAGATAAGTGTAAGGGTTTTGCTGAAGTCCACAGAGAATTCTGTTCCAAAGAATCATAATTAAAACTTCAGTGTTGAGAGCAAAAACGCACTTTCATTTGTGCCAAATCAGAAAAATTAGCAAGCAATCAGCCAGTGTACATACAAAAAGATAATGAATATTAGATCATTGGATAACTGTGTTGTGCTGCGATGGGGGGGACACCTTAAACATAGTTAAAAATAGTACATGTTAATGTAAAAATGTATCATTTTTACCCAAAGGAATGGACGAGCTGATCATTTCCAGACTTTTTTAAAAATTGACATTTTCTTGGGTAAAAATGACACACATTTAATATATTTTAATATAAAAATATTTAAATTTTTATAGTAAAAAAGGAAGCCCAGAAAATGCATATATGGCATGTTCATTAGTCAAAAGTTTTCTAGTAATGACCTTTGTTATTCAGAAGTGACAATAGTTAAATAACTATCGTGTATACAAGTCTGTGATTTTCAATTTTTTTAATCTCACAGCACACTGACAGTTTGCTAAACTTGTCATGGCACATCCACCATTTTTTGTTTTTTACAAGGCACACTACACCTCTTGCCAGGGGCTCACCTCCCCAATGGCACTATTAATTCCTCAGCCAGTGAATGTCCCATTGTAAATTACAGATGCATGGCCTAATCTTATGGTTGAACTACACCAGTAGAATCAGTGATGTCATGCAGGGGGAACATGGGGGAACTCAGTTCCACTAGTTAAAATTAGGGCTGACTCCGCCCACTTCACTCTCCCTCCTCCCCCCCCCCAATTCCTCTGCAAAGAGCTTTTCTTCTTGGTTGGCCGGCACTCAGAGGGCTAAAGGGAGCGACTCCAGATTCCTAGGGGGGTGAAGGCAGTGATGTCATTCAGGGGGAACGGACCAGAACGGGCGTTCCGGATCCTAACGGGCTCCACGGCTGGTTCCAGGTTCCCGACAAGTGCCAATCAAAAGTGAGTTCCTGTTCCTAAATCATTTGAATGACACCACTGAGTAGAACACATGTTCCACCAGCAAACATTGTCACAAGAGCGCCATTAAATGCTTTGCAACAGCGTTACTAGCCAGTGTGCCAACAGGGATGCCAAAGCCTTCCTGCAGGCACTGGTGGAGCAAAGGATGCCTACCAGACCAGGTACGACTGGTGTAGGGGCAAGGGAAGGGAGGGGCGGGGTGTAACAGGGAAGAGATGGGCAGCAGGATGGATGGATCAAGCCCAGGAGGGGTAGGATCAACAGTGCAGGGACGCACCATATCCAAACCGCCTTCCTGTGTCTGATCCACGTGCACAGATCAAAATGGATTTGCACTAGCTATAGAGTTGGCACAGGTTTGAGATGGCATGTTGTGGCTGCGGGGGCTTACCCCAGGAGCCCAATGTCCACTTACCCCAAGGAGACCTCCAGCAGCCAAAACTCCCTTGCAAGACACAGCAGTGGCAGCACAAGCACCGCTGCCTGACTGCACTAACATTGGGCTGGTGTCTTCAACTATTTAGATCCTGACTTTTTCCGACGTTGGAGATGCAATGAATTGAATAGACTTGATAATAGGCTTTTGGGAGGAAGCATTTAACACTGTGAATATTGTAACTAGACAAACACTGATACTTACTGACGCGTACACCATTTTGAACTATTTACCTTTGGTCCGGAGATTATCCAATAGTTAAAGAAAATGAATACTTACAACGGCTAAGAGATTGATTATGAAAAACTGGAAAGACAAAAATGCCCCATCTTTGGCATTATGGATAGCCTCCTTGCATTATCCACCTTTGAAAGAACAGCTTATAGATGTCAATCACAGACGAAGATAACATCTGCAAACCATTTCTTGATTTGAACGCATTACTTTAAGCATCTACATTAATCTGTGCTTCATGTATACATCACTTTTTCCCCCTTTAGTTTGTTCCCTCTCTTCCCTATTTTCTCTTTCCTGTATTTGTATCACCATGTTTTTGGTTTCCATGTTAGGCACTTTACATGTAAAGTAAAACATGTGTAAGTTTAAAAAATGACAAAAACCATAAAAAAACCCAATTCATTAAAAATACTGTACATAACCCAACAAAAATTAGTTGGCTGTATCTCCAAAAGGCCTGTGGCACTTTGGCAGCGTTCCACACCTAGTTGCACAAGCACATGCTAAATACAGTTTTGTGCCTGACATCTTGTGGAATGTGTTGCATGCACGGTCTGTGCAAGCCTAGTCTGGAGTCCATTTGGATTTCTCTGCACTAGAAAATTGTGCTTTCACTTCTGCAATGCACAAGCCCCCTTAGGTGAGGGGAAGGAGCATTTAAGATACAATCGAGAGAGGGAAATGTAATATCATAAGGAGGGTTGCTGGAGAATGTCGCTTAATACAAGTATAGGGAAGGCTCTCAAAGCTTTGAAAAGCCCACGTCAAAGGAGAAAACAGCTTGCCAACCCTCCAAAATCCTTCTCCACCTGGAGAAGTACATTGTATCGCTCCTTTTTAGTTACCAGTCGAAGACAGGGGTGAAATAGAAACAGGGACAGCAACAGAGTGGGGCAGGGGAAGGTTTTGCTTTTTCTCCCCTCCTTCATCACACCAGAAAAATCCGTGGCATAGACTCAGAGGCCAGGGGAATACTAGCTTTCTCTCTCCATCACTGCCCCAGAGTCCAATCTTATTCTCGCACTGGGCCAACACAATCAATCAATCAATCAATCAATCAATCAATCAATCAATCAACAGAATGTATATACCACTTTTCAACACAAAGTTCACAAAGTGGTTTACAGGCAAATAATAATAAAGTTAAATGGCTCCCTGCTCAAAAGGGCTCACAATCTAAAAATAAGTGCAGACCACCACCAGCAACAGCCCCTAGAAAAGACACTGTGCAGGGGTAACAGGGTCAATTACTCTTTCCCTGCTAAATGAACACCACTGGGAAAAGGGCCTCTTGCCCAGTTAGCTTGTGTTGGTCCAGCACGGATGCAAATGTGCCTCCCAGCCTGCCTGCTCCAATGCAGGTTAGGATTGGGCTGCCCACTTGCAGTGTCCTTTGGGACTTGTAGTTTTTCCAGCAGCTACAGCAATAGTGGGGGGAGCCATAGCTCAGAAATGGACCATGGCATAGAGGTATACCCCATAACTCCTGGTTGCTTCCCCAAGAATATGGTACCCCTGAAGCAGCTACAGTAGATACTATGGCCTTTTCAGAGTTAAATAATCAAAACACAGGTTTGGGTAGGAAAATGGTGCAGAAGTAAAGAGTTACATACCACTTACCTCAGTGCCACTGTCCTGGTCCCACGGTCTGCTACACAGAAGTAAAAATGAGTCTCTCACTACACAGTGATGTGCTTAATGCCACATGTTGCTTGGGTCTGAGGTAGCAGTTCCAAACTGTGGTCCAATCCGCTGGTGGATTGTGTAGTGTGGGGGAGAGCCAATGAAAACACAGGTGAAGGAAAGATCAGACAATTAATTGCCGCGAGTCCTGAGGCTATTCAAAAACCAGACAGCTGCTAGGCTAATTGCCTTGCAAAGAGTTCAGCTCCTGCAGTTTGCATACAGATTAGGTAAATAAATGTTTGAGCATCTCACTTGTAAGCAGTGATGTCATTCAGGGGGAACGGACCAGAACGGGCGTTCCGGATCCTAACGGGCTCCGTGGCTGGTTTCGGGTTCCCAACAAGTGCCAATCAAAAGTGAGTTCCTGTTCCTAAATCGTTTCAATGACACCACTGCTTGTAAGTAAATAAATGAATATTTCCAGATTTTGTTAGTCTTGTAAATGTAGGTGGGTCCCGATAGTTGTTTTAAAAAGGGGTCCCAGTGCTAAAATGTTTGGGAGCCGCTGTTCATAATGCTGTCTGCATTATGAGGCTAATGGCGGCACAAAGTCGTATTCTTTATGTCATGTAATGCAATGAGTTTCTCTTCTTTGAGGCTCCAGTTCCTTCCTGTTGGATCTTATTTCATTCCTTTGTGAAGTAACACCCTGGGAGTCTGCAGCAGTTAAGTGCTGAGTATGTTTTTTTCCCCCTTCATCTCCGAATACACTTCGGAGCTTCCCAGTACAGCTTGTTCTTTGATTTATAAAGGTCAGCTGGTGACTGCATAGATCAAAATTTGACTTGTTTTCAATAAAGGTCTAGCTCTGACAATCAATGGGCTCAAGACTTTCAAACTCCAGCCCCCAAAGTCCTCCTTAAAACTCTCATTCAACACTAACCTTTGACATCCTGGCTTCACCGCGGTACCGAGGGAGCCACAAAAAGACCTTCTGCTGTGACAAGGAAAAAACAGCTTCTCTCAGGAATATGTTTATCATTCCCATGTCAAGAGGCTTCTGGACTGTCTCTCAATTAGCAGCCTTTGGGTTAGAGATCCAAAGAACTGGAAGGGCAAGGTAACTACCCAGTAGTCCTATACTGCAAATGCTTGCTTCAGATTTTCCCACAATGCAACATTCTGTAGCAGTTCTCATGAGGCCACAATCGCAGTTGCTTGCAAGCAGAACCTGCTTGAATTTAGCCTCCTTTTGTCCCCACAATGCTCTGATTGGAAGTGTAAGATAGCTCTTTCGTAAGTGGAAGATGCCTTCTGAATGGGCAATGAAAACTTTGGCTGCCTCCTGATATCAGGTCCAATATATTTAGGCATATTTGCAGGTAAAAAAAAAAACAAGTTGTGAGCCACAATTCCACCCATACATACAATTTTTTTTAAAAGGGCACAATGCTAACCTGGATTTAGACTGGCACAGTTAGGCCAGCAAAGTTTGGCCAGCACAAGGGACACCATATGTTTGGACCACTTTCAGAGTCAGACACTAGCATGCAGACGTGCATCATCAGTGCAGTATTATCCTGTTAGGCTGAAGCCTAGAGGCCCCACAGGGACTAGGGCCCATCAAGGTGGCAGCCTAATGCATGGGTCTCCAGATCTGCCCCTGGGGACTCCCCATCCAGCCCACCAACCCTCCAGCTGGCAAGAGACTACAGCAAGTCTGACCTTGAAAAGATGAGGCTTGCAGAGCTCTCCAAGAACCACCTCCAGGGATTGAGCTGGGCTGCATGTGGAGGCGGCATTGCTAGGGAGCTTCCATGCAAGCCTGGGTCCATTTGTGAGAGGTTTTTTTTCCCCTTTGGGGCATAACTTAGAAAGTGCCTGACTTCTCCCTTTCTTGCCCCTCAGATTTCTGCCTGTGTTTCTTCTGTTTAAGGAGTGGGGTGGGGGTGGGGAGCTTCTATGCAAGTCTGGGTTCGTTTGTGAGGAGAAACTGGATTGCCTAAGGTTGGGAGTTGGCTGCAAAAATGGGCTTGTGTATGTGTGTGTTTTGTAACAAGGCAAGAGATGGGGGAAAGTGATGCATTAGCTGAGCTGCTGAGGCCTTATTTGTAAAGAGGGGAGGAGAGTCATGCCCACCCACCTGCCCGTCCACCAGGAGCTTCCATTTAGTGTGGCAGAAGCTTTCCTGAAGAGGCCCAAAAATATTTGGGGCCCAAAATATTTGAAAGCCTAGGGGCCCGGTACTGGCACTGTATGGCACTGTATGGCACAGTATGGCACTGTGCACCATCCTACCTGACTCCAAGAGTGGTCCAAACGCGCTATACTGTGTCCCTCGTGCCGGCCAAACGTTGCTGGCCTAACTGTGCCGGCCTAACTCCAGGTTAGGATTGCACTCTAAATCACCTCTTAACTACAGGTTACAAAGAAGACAAAGGGCTAAGGGGTCTTTAGCACTTCGTCCACACTGTTGTTCCATTTCCAATTGTGTGCTCTTTTCACTGGAGAAAAGTTTCCATTTGTCCTTTAAATAATTTTTTTCTAGATTAAGAGCACAATCCTAACCTGGAGTTAGTCCGGCACAGTTAGGCCAGCAAGTTTTGGCCGGCACAAGGGCCACCGTACAGCGCGCTTGGACCACACTCGGAGTCAGGGAGGATGGCGCACGTCTGTGTGCTGGTCTCTCTGACTCGGAGCGTGGGCCAAACATACTTTACGGTGGCCCTTTTGCCGGCCAAACTTTGCTAGCCTAACTGTGCCAGCCTAACTCCAGGTTAGGATTGCTCCCTAAATACCCCATGGGGGTGGACAATTGGAATTAAAACACAGTAGGGGCAAAGTGCTAAAGCCCCACCACCACTGTTTAGCTCCATTTTGGGTGCTCTCCACTGCTATTTTTTTCAAAGAAAAAAGGTCAAAATACTGCATACTTCACATGCAGTTTCGTATATAATGTTCATATGCTGATTCTGTGGCTGAACGAATGCATTTATTTCTTAAAATCAACTGCACCAATGGAAGTCTCAGGTTTTTTAAGGTAGGTTTTTCATCAGTTGACTTAGAATCTTTATACCCACACTTTCTAATTTTTGTGTTGTGTTACAGTGGCCTTATGCTGCAGTTTCAAACTCAGAAGTTGTTTTTCTTTTGTCAAGACACTGCAATACTAGAAGGTAAATTAATTTAAAATTTGGCAGCGTTTCAGAATTCATATGTGACATTTGGAACATTGGATGTGATTACATTCTGCTTTGGAAATATAAAGGATGCTGTTGATTAATTTTATAGCAGTTGTGATAAGTAACTTGTCACATTTAAGACTTTCCTCCTTTAAAACAAATGAATCCACCACAATCCATGACTTTTACTCAGAACTAAATCACACTATGTTCAATAGGCCTTGTATCGCAACTGTCTTGCATCTTCTAACTGTGTTCAAGATTGAATCCTTGGATGTGCACTTGAATTTGTTGCAGACAAATTCAACTTACCGTAGATACTCAAGTATAAGTCATTGTCACAGATAAGTCGAGGGCAGGTTTTGGGCCCCAAATCATGGAAGTTTCTATGACCCTCAGACACCCTCACCCTAGTGGGGTGTCTGAGAATACTTTTGTCTGATTTTACCGTCCTTTGTTTCTCCCATGTTGAGAAGGTCAGGAGCCAATCACTGCATCGAAGGGAGAGTGAGGGAAATGGTGTTTGTGAAAAGGCGCATAAAACACCCTCCAAATAATGATACATCTTCCCATATAGTTAATATGGCTGCTCCAGGTGCTTTGTGACCCACCTGAAACTGGCTCGCAACCCACTGGTAGGTCCCAACCCACAGTTTGGGAACCACTGGTCTAGACCCAGCATTACTACAGGAATTTCTTCAATGTTATGAATGCTCCAGGAATGTGTCTATTCAACTCGATGAGGCCGGATTTTCTAGCAAGGTAAGATCAGGAGAACAGAACAATGGGAGCGAAGCGATGCTGGGATGTAGAAGGACAATACTGTTAGTTCTTCACTCTGCAGCTACATACAGGTCCTCATCTTATGTAGCTGCAGAGTGAAGAAGTAACAGTATTGTCCTACATCCCAGCATCGCTTCACTCCCATTGTTCTGTTCTCCTGATCTTAAGGTAAAGATTTCCCCATGACCAAATGGTCTAGTAGTGACCGACTGTAGGGGGCAGTGCTCATCTCCGTTTCTAAGCCTGTAGAGCCGGCGTTTGTCCTGAGGACAAGCTTCCGTGGTCATGTGGCCGGCATGACTATACGCTGAAGCGCACAGAATGCCGTTACCTTCCCATTGAAGTGGTACCTATTTATCTACTTGCAATTTTTAGGTGCTTTCGAACTGCTAGGTTGGCAGGAGCTGGGACAAGCAACGGGAGCTCACTCCGTTGCACAGTCTTGAACTCCCAACCTTCTGGTCAGAAAGCCCAGCAGCAACGGATTAACCTGCTAGGCCACCACATCCCTAGAAAATCCTGCCTGATCAAGTTGAATAGACACATTCCTGGAGCATTCATAACATTGAAGGAATTCCTATAGTAATGCTAGAGCCCAGCCCAGCAAGACCATGCTTTGAATGGGGTCACACACAGCCTGTTTATCCCTATGGTTCTAGAACTTAGGCAAATTCATAGCTTCCCTTTATGTGTAATGCATACATCCTTGGGATGGGGTCCCCATATTCTCCACCTTAAAATCCCGGGGTTAATGAAACGGAGAAGCATGATCAGGCTGAAAGGAAGCATTGCTTTTTGAAGTAGAACAAAATAGTTACCAGTGATGTATTGGCAGTGCTCTTGAAGCCTGGAGAACTGTTAAAGGCCTGTCAGCAGTGCCAAGCTGAGCTTGAGGTAGAGCAGCAGATTGTTCTTCACGAGGTTTAGAGGCTTAGCGAACATCTCTGAGCTGCTGGCTGCTGCGACGGTTTCTGCCATCTGTTATTTTCCATAAATCTGTAAACTGACAAACATGGCCTGCTATAGGATGCCATCAATTTCTATAAACAGACAAAGCGCCACATGCAAATTATCCGTGCAGCCACCAACCCTTTTGCTTTCTGCAAAAAGGCAACCCTGCTGCCTTTTTTGAAAATCCAGCCATCATCTTGTTCCTCTTCATCCACGTTCACTTATTTAAGCAACACTGTGAGCCGCCCCAATCTTAGGGGAGGTGTATTTGCTGCCACAGAGAAGGCAAGGGTGACGAATGGTTTTCCCTGGTTTTTTTGTCTCTTTTCCCCTATTTTTGGATATTTCTGGCTCTCAGAGCCCCTTTGAGATGCTACAGCCCCCCTGGTGTCCCAGATGAAGTCTACATTAACATGAAGGCCTGAGGAGAGGGGAGGCCGGGGGCAAAATCCCCAGGGCCCAGGTTCCCAGGGCCATGACAAAACACTTATAAACAATGTTTTCATAAACATAGGGGCGGGCCCAGGGGGGTCACAGGGGCCAAAGCGGAAGTGGAGCTGCCACCGCCACTCATCTGCCCACCGAAGCTGGAGGGGAGGGGACGGGGGTGGCACAGAGGCGAGCTGCACAAGCAGCATTCGGCCTGCCCACCTGACCCTGAAGAGTTCCAAAATGGAGCCTGGCATGGCAGTTGACATAAGGGGGACCACCACGGGGGGGGGGGTTGCGGGAAGCTGGCTCAGAGGGTGGCAATCGTCAACCCAGCCCGGAGTGGAGCCTCGGCTGGGTCTGCCACTGCATGAACAAGGTAACTATCCCATTCTGATACATGTTTCCATTGGGTTCCAATCTTGCTAATGCAAAGTTAAAATTGTCCATGAAAAAAGAAAAAGAAAATAATAATAATAATAATAATAATAATAATAATAATAATAATAATAA
>JAJKFI010000066.1:1873241-1884085 GCA_029204185.1 Lerista edwardsae | reverse complement strand
GGGGGGGGAGGCGGGGCTTCCTCTTGCCTCACTCCCAATACCAGCGCCCCTTCCCTTCACGCATGCGCAGTGCTCAGTTTAACCCTCAGAGAGGTATTAAGCTAGACTATAGAAGTAGGAAAAAGTAGAGTGACAGGTCCATTGTCTCAGCACTTTTCTGTTTCGTGTGCCACCGTCTTTCCTCGCAATGAGAAACACGATAGTAAACAGTAGAGAAATCCAGGCTTTTAATTTGCAAAGTTATGACAGTGAAAAGGCAGACTCATTTATGCTCTACGGTTTTTAGGGGAAATGAGGGACGGGGAAGAATGTTAAATGGATTTCCTCAGTGCTCGAGGGGAAAACGTAATTAACCCCATTTCTGTGTGTCACTTGGGTGATCAAAATCAACCCACAAATGCTTTTCCACCTGAAAATCAGTCCCAATGGCAAAGGACCTCATTGTCTATTCTTACACAACAGCCTTCAAATGCTCCTTCCTGTGGATCAATGTGGGCTCAGGTCTGCATGATCCTCAAGTCGGAGGCTTGGTTTTAGACTACCCTTCTTCTGCTCTCCTACTTATCAATGCAAATATAATGAGAGCCCAGGCACAAAGTCCTCAACAGATGGTGCATCAACCTGGACTGGAATAGGAACCTGGCACGTGCCATATCCAGCCCCAGTTAGGAGCGGCTGTTGCGCAACTTGGAGTAAGGGGACATACGTCCCCTTACCCTGAGTAATGCCCCAGCCACCCCATGTAATGGGGCTTTTTGGATCTGCGCCAGCAGGTGATCGCAAGATGATTGCAGACACACATCTGAGCAGGCTGATATAAGACCGGCCTGCTTGGGATGGGGGTTAGGATATGGCCTACCTACTAGAAGACAGTCCCACCCTGTCCTGGGCTGGTCTACCCACCAGCCCACCCTCCTACTGCCTTCCCACCCAATCCCCCACCATCACTGCAGCACTTACCTGGGACAGCGTAGAGGCTGCATTTGGCCTCTGCAGACCAGCGCATATCCTCACGCCAGCCCAGCTAACTCCCAAGGTGTTGCAAACATGCTTTATGATACATTCGCGACACCTTGGTCAGCACAATTACGGTAAGCCAGCCTACGTGCCATTTGGGATTGCGCTGTTAGTTGGTAGAGGTGTGGTAGATAGTGGTAGGTAGTTACATGAATTTTCCCTTTTTGTGGGAATGCTCCACAACCAAGGTTGTTTCAAAATAAGATTAGGCTCCTGTATGGGAAGCTCTCCATGCCGGCCCATTATTATTCCCAAAACCTTGTTACCTCCGTTTGTTCAGGCAAGATAACATCCCACATAAAGACCTCCTAAGCCAGTGATTTTCAACTTTTTTCATCTCATGGCACACTGACAAGGCACTAAAATTGTCAAGGCATACTGTTTGTTTTTTGACAATTGACAAAGCACACCATGTTGCGGTGCGGGGGGGCTCACATACCCCAACGGCCCTACTAATAAATGATCTTCCCCCAACTCCTGTGGCGCACCTGAGGACCATTCACGGCACACTAATGTGCCATGGCTCACTGAGTGAAAATCGCTATCTAAGCCCCGCACATTAAGAACATAAGAAGAGCCCTGCTGAATCAGGCCAAAGGCCCATCTAGTCCAGCTTCCTATCTCACAGCAGCCTACCATGTGCCCCAGGGAGCACACGAGACAACAAGATGCTTGCATCCTGTTGCCACTTCCTTGCACCCTGCGCTCTGAAGTAGCCTACTACTGACGTAAGGAAGTTGTACAACCCATCATGGCCTATAGCCCACGATCGACTTTTTCTCCAGAAATCTGTCCAATCCCCTTTTAAAGGCATCTAGGCCAGATGCCATCACCACCTCCTGTGGCAAAGTTCCACAGATTAATTACCCACTGGGTAAAAGAAGTATTCCTTTTATCTGTTTTAACTCTCCCAAACCTCAGTTTTAGCGGATGTCCCCTGGTTCTGGTGTTGTGAGAGAAGGAAAAGAACATCCTTCTATCGACTCTATCGACTCTAGACACTAGCTTCCCTTGTAGGACTGCACTTACCCAAGGCTTGATTTCAGAATCCTTTCTACAGATAGTAACATTGTTCCTCTCAAGTTGCAATCCTATAACTTGGAGTCTCTAGGATTGCACTCTCAGTGTTGTTTTTTCTCTCATTACATTTATAATTTTACCTGGAGAGGGCGGGCTTGCAAAATAAATGCACAAGCCTTCCCAGAGCAAAGGTGTGAGTCCCTGTGTGGGAGTCTACCAGCTGAAAGGGATCGTTTTGCCAGGGGAGGGTTTGGAACAGAGGAATCCCAAAAGCACACATAACAGGCAAATCAGGGTGCTGTTATCCCATGGCACAGAAAATTGGGCAAGACATATTTAAAACCAGCTATGAGGCTTGCTAGAGGGACGTGGTGGCACAGCAAGTTAATCCGCTGTTGCTGGGCTTTCGACTGCAAGGTTGGGAGTTCGAGACTGCGTGATGGAGTGAGCTCCCGTTGCTTGTCCCAGCTCCTGCCAACCTAGCAGTTCAAAAGCACCAAAATGCAAGTAGATAAATAGGGATAACGGCGTTCCGTGCGCTACAGCATATAGTCACCCCGGCCACATGACCACAGAAGCTTGTCCTCAGACAAACGCCGGCTCTTCAGGCTTAGAAACGGAGATGAGCACCGCCCCCTACAGTCAGTCACGACTAGACCCATTCGGTCATGGGGAAACTTTTACCTTTACCTTTATGAGGCTTGCTATAATCAGAACCTGAAGGGTACCTGCCCTGGGCACGCCACCACTTGGGGGCGCATGACTGCTCCAGGCTCCACCCTAGTTACGGAGGAGGCACTGGTGGCTTTGCACGCACCATTCCTTCTCTGGAGGAATCCTCCAAAGGAAAGGAGCAGGGCACACAAAGACACCAGTGCCTCCGACGAGAACCTGTGACACCATTTTCAGGTTCAGATGTTGTGATGTCGCTTCCTGGTTCTCCCCGAAGGTGCTCATTGCAGCTGCTTCACATGCCCTGTTCCTTCTCCATAGAGGCTGGAAGCCTCCACAGGAGAAGGAACAGAGTGCAAGGAGCAGTCGTAGCAAGCGCCCCCTCTTCCAGGAAGAACCCAGAAGTGACTACCTTGTGGTGCACAGTCCCACCCTGAGGCCAGCTCAGGCAACAAGATGGGAGAGAGGATTCCTACCTGCTTCTGGGGAGACAACAAGTATGTCAAGTCAAAGTGTCTGCTGAGTGACATCAGTCATAGAGCAGCATCTGAAAGGGAAACACCCAAGTGAGGTTGTCAGCCATCTCTTCCCAGCCCTTCGCAAAGTGTTCAACAAAAAGCAAAGCAGCAAATGTGTGCCAGTGAAGTCTGGCTACACCAGTGGCGTTTCTACAGGGATGGCAAAGCTCTAAGTTTTGCAGGAAGCCTTACCTTGCAGTGGAAATCACTCCTCTCCTGCACCGTTTTAGCCAATCCTCACAGGGAACAGCAACATCTTGGCGTTGCTTACTGGCTGCAGCAGCAAGGGAGAGGAGGGATTTACATGACAGGGTAAGGCTTCTTGCAAAACTTCGAGCTTTGCCATCCCTGTAGAAACGCCTCTGGGCTGCACCAGTTGGTTCTCTGTCCGTCATGGAGTTTGCAAAGCAACAGGGGCCTGTCTGGAACAAGTAAGTCAGCAACCCCAAGGAGGGTCTGCTGGGATCACACTGGTCACCACTGCCAGACATGCTGTGGACTGCTCTTGTGGTCTGCACGACTGGGCCTGTGATCAGTGTCCTCTTCCCCTGTTGGACAGCTGCATCCAGCATTCACCAAGAGAGAGCAGCCACTCACTGCTCTTAGCTGTGGCAAAAGGATGGGAAAGGTAACTCTGACCGGCATTCTATATACGCACTTCCATGGGAGGAAGTCCCACTGAGATGAGCTGGATTTACTTCTGAGTAGACCTGCTTAGGCTTGCCCTGTCAATCTACAGCACAGAAACATTTACCAAAAGGTGGAGCAGCAATTTTCATCTCCCGGCACACTGACACTGAAATGGCCAAGGTGCACTGCCCATTTTTTATAACCATCAACGCACTGCAGCATAGGATTCCTTCCCTTCTGTTACTTACCTGTATGGAGTCCATTGTCCTTGTTCCCCCTGTTGGGGTGGGGGAGTGGGGCCTTTTGGGTGTCGGTGTGTTGCATTCTTCTGGGGCAGAGTACCTGCACTAAGAAATTCTGAGCAAACAACACAATATCTTTATTTTTCACATTTTAATACCCTCCTTCCTCCCAGGAGCTCAGGGTGGTGTCCATGGGTCCTTCCCTCCTTTTGTCCTCACAACAACCCTGTGAGGCAGGTGCGGCTGAGAGATTGTGACTGGCCCAGGGTCACCCAGGAAGCATCATGGCTTCGAACCTGGATATTCGAACCTGGCTGTTCCAAGTCTACCTCCTGAATCACGACACCATCCTGGAGTATAGTTCCTCTGTGTGTGCGCGCATGCTCACGTGTGTGTCGGTGCATGTGTGCTGTGCTTGCATATGTGCTCTAAATGTGCACAACATAAGGCCAGAGAGATACAGACCCATGCCACATGCCTTATAATCTAGGTCCTGCTCTCCCTGACAGGGACTTTTCTGGAGTTAGATGTGCTATGATTGACTATAGAATAAAGGTAAAGGTTTCCCCACGACCGAATGGTCTAGTCGTGACCGACTGTAGGGGGCGGTGCTCATCTCCGTTTCAAAGCCTGTAGAGCCGGCGTTTTTGTCCGATCATGTGGCCAGCATGACTCTACGCTGTAGCGCACGGAACGCCGTTCCCTTCCCACCGAAATGGTCCCTATTTATCTACTTGCATTTTAGACTATAGAATATAGACTATAGAATCGGGGTCTCCAAACTACAGCCCAGGGGCCACATCCAGCCTGCTACAAGTTTTTAACCAGCCTACAACCACTTAAATTATTTTTCTCCCAACCAGGGGGCAGACAGTTAATATCTGCAGTTCTGTCCATCGCACTTCTTTCCATATGGCCAGAATGGTGTCAGTTTGGCTAACTCTCATTTTCAGACACCTGGGCCAGATGCTTTAAGATCCTCAAACCATAATTATTCAATATTAACCTCACCCCTGCCAATACAACAAATCGGGTTTGATTTTTCAACCATGCCGTAAAGCGACAGCAGTAAGGAAATAGCATCATTTTTGCATGTGAGTAAGCAAATCATAACAATTCGGGTTTCTGCAACAGATTGGGCAGAGACAGTGTTCTGTGTGCCTGTGGCCTCTGCCTAAATAAAGCTGGTTTTTTAGGCTCATGAGAATGTGTAAAATGAACTCCATGTAGCCCTCATGCTACAAACTTCGGAGACCCCATGCAAATAGAATGTCGCCTGTATCCTGGGCTCTGCCATAAGAAAATGAGCTGAAAATGAGTTTCAACAGGAGTTGAAACTGGTTTTCATGTTCATGGTTTTGAATGGATTCTTGGTTTCCTATGCCAGCTCCAACACTGGCATAGTCTTCTGCTGGTGTTTGAAGTATGCCTGTCATCCAGAAAGTATTTAGGATATGGCATACTTTAATTCCTCCTTATTCCACAGAGTCCTACCAATGTCTCCACCACCACCCCTAGGAATCCGGAGTCGCTCCCTTTAACGCTCTGAGTGCCGGCCAACCAAGAAGAAAAGCTCTTTGCAGAGGAATTGGGAGGGGGGAGGAGGGAGAGTGAAGTGGGCGGAGTCAGCCCTAATTTTAACTAGTGGAACTGAGTTCCCCCGCGTTCCCCCTGAATGACATCACTGTCTCCATCCCATTTTAGGGTTATGCGACCATAGCTGAACTCTGGCCATTAAGATACATTGTGTAGCATTTCACTGGCTTCTGTGGCGGACCCCTGACAGAACTGGGGCCACAGCTGCAGAGTTTTATCACACCGGCATTTGAGGGTGGGCACTAGACCTGTCAGAATGGCATTTCTGAGCTCTCAGTTTAGTTGTAAGTCTGCAGGTAATTGTCATGGTTTGACACTACCTAATATTACAGCTTTGCTGAAGCTGCAGGCAGCATTGAATTAATTCCCCCCCACCCTCCAGTGTATGCATGGGGAGAGTTAAAATTAAGAGCAGTAGATAGTACCTTGAATATTTCAGCATTGACCAGTGATCTCCACTGTACAGGAGAGAAATAATATTAAGGGTGCAATCCTAGTCAACCTTCCAGCACTGATATAGCTGCACAAATGGGGCATGTGCTGCATCCTGCACTGGTCATTGAAGCCTCCTCAAGGTAAAGGAATGCTTGTTCTCTTACCATGGAGCTGCATTGCTTTTACTCCAGTGCTGGAAAGTTGGTTAGGATTGCACGCTAAAGCACGAAAAAATGGATAAGCTGACTGTTTTCAGAGTGTACTATTGAATATGTAACTTCTCTGAATCCCAGTGGCAAAACCAAGAGGGTCTCTCCTCTCAGAGCAAGACTTCCTGCAACTGATGGCGTCTCCTTTGCTGTTTCTCTCTGAACTTCCTTCTCGCGCTATTCAACACCTGCTCCTGTCGCCAACAGTTTGGTTTCCTGAGTTTGCTTACAAGCCCTCAAAATACACTGGGTGTTTCTCAGTTTCATCCACGCTCTCCTGTTGCAGTCATTTCGGTACAGTTATTTACATGCGTACAGGTTCGCTCTCTGCCCTTCTTCCTGGGAACGTCTTAAAATTTCTGATTGTGGGAGGGGGCATGAAACATACAAACTCCTTCTGGTAGGGTTCCCTCCCCTTCTTTTCCACCCACCTTCTTCCAGTCAGTGCTAAAGTAATCTCTGAAATCCCCTTTCCTCGTTCGTACTTGAACAATCACAGAAATCAGATTGCTCATATTCTCACTTCACTGTGGGTAGCAAGCAGTTCAATCCTATAGAACTAAATCCCCCTGAGTTCAATGGGATTTACTCCATCCAGGATGTGTGTATAGGATTGCAACCCAAAGTTCCTTGTGCTCTGTCCAAAATCACCCTGTTCTTTCAGGCTCAGATCCAACCCACCTTTTGATGGACCATCCAAAATAAGAGGTTTTTTTATATCAAGTAAGAAGACCTTTCAGTCTGTCAGTACAACTGAAACTCTGTTTGTTCACACACACCTACTAGGGCAGTACCGCAGCCTGCTTTTGAAACTCCACTGTTTCAAAAGCAATTTTGACATTGACGTCAAGGGCTCCAAAAACACACGTGCAAAGACAGCTTCTTTCCTTTGAATTAGCTGTGCGGTTCATTGAGTGCTGAGTGCATAATGAGCTCATCTCCCTTGATGTTAACTTAGGACTGGTTCACATGCCGGATGGTGTTAGATCATCTCGCGCGGGGATCTGAGAGCCTGGATAGCGCAACTGCAACTTGGGCTGCGATCCTGTACTGTACACGCCTCCTCGGGAGTAGGTACCATTATAGCCAATGGGGCGTTCTCCCATGTAAGTGTGGCTAGGACTGCTGGCTGCAATCCTGTGCTGTGCATGCTTACTCGGGAGTAGGTCCCATTGAGCTCAGTGGGACTTACGTCTGGGTAGATAGGTCTAGGATCGGGCTGCTAGACCTCTTCTATGTTAAAATCGCAAATGGTTGGCTAGAGATTTGGTGACTTCTGTTCACGGTGTCATCCCCAAGTGACAATGATAAAGAACGTTCGAACACTGTTATTGAGGCTCTGCGGTTGCCAGCCCACTGCCGGCTCATGTAGGAGCAGGAAATCTACTTTAAATGCAAAGGTAATTGCGGGCCGGCTCTCAAAGCACGTACACAACAAACTTTTCCCCACGGCTGAGAAGAACGTTCTCACGTGGAATACTCGACTTGTCATTTCAGTGTGGGTGAGCCAATGACGAGGTGGAGCGAACATTCTCTACCTCTCCGGCCGCCCTCGGATTGGCTACTTCCAGAGGGGCGTGGTCTCCCTCTAAGGAGGCGCTTTATAAATGAAGCCGCGAGGGATGGGCGGAGAATGCTATCTGCTGCCTGCAGGGACAGGCTTTCACCAAAGAGGTTGAAGCACAGACGGTGAGTGTGACAGCGCTGGGAAAGTAGGCACGCCCAGCCACCGCGGCCGCTTTGAGGGGGTCTTCTGGACTGGGGGGCTAGTGAACGCGTCTGAGTTTCACGGCTTTGGCGAAAAAGGAGGCATTTGGGAAACAGTTGAGGTTGTAGAAACCACTGAAAACGGCGGTGATGAATGAGGAATAAAACCCCACCGATTGCGTCTTCTCCATGTGAAGATGCGCTCCCCGCAAATCGAAAGCTAGCACAGAAAGGGTAGAAGAGCTGGGCTGGCTTTTTGTTTGCAGGGAATTCTTAACGCAGGGAGCACGTGAATGCTTTCTCATCTTCCATCCCCGAACTGTTGAATCTATCACTTTTGCTCCACAGGGGCTTTGCTTTTACTCTTCAAGAAGTGTCTTAGTGCTCTTCTACCGCGTCTATCTACTCTGTGGCAACTCGATTGTGCCTTCTCCCCACCCCCTTGGGGCATCCATGGTTGATCTTCTTCTGAGCCTGGTATATGAAGCCTGCTTCCCAAACTGTGTTTTCCTCTGGGAGAGTGGGGGTAAGTGCTATGGAAGCTGGTGTAAGAGACATCTTGAGTGATAGAGAGGCTTGGACTGCAAAGGGATTGTGGCTTGTTAAATGGATTGAGTGATGAAAGCGATCTACTCAAGGGACTCGTGGAAGGGCATTCAAAAGAGAGCGTTTGGAGAGGTTCTGGTCGTTGTGCTGTATGGCTTCTTGCAGGGCTTGCTTTAGTAACACTGGAAAAAATGCAAGAAGCTGTGTTGATCAGAAAATCTGAGCCATCATGGAATGCTGTAAAGAATGAGCTATCTTTTGAGTTCCACAGAACTCTTCCTCAGCATTTGTTACTACTGATAAGGGGTAGTGGAAGAAAAAGCAGCGGTTCACCTAGTGCAAAACATTATGTTTTGGGAAGTCTGTAATGACTCAACCTGTGTATAGACTCTTCAAATGCCATGTGCTTCAGTGGCACAGCCTGACTTCAGGCAAGATTTCAGTCTTTAAACAAAGTTTCCCCAATAACTGCTGCCTAGAGAAACTCCTTTGGTGTTGGAGAAGCCTCTACTGAATGAACTACTAGGTTGCATGATCTGCACCTGTTAAGCACATCAGAGAATATGGGTTGAATGCCTGCATACCAGTGTCTCTCTGGGCAACATTTCCCAAGCTCACCTTTGACATGATTGGCTGATAATATGAATCGTAGCTCAGAGTGAGAATACCAGCATTCATTAGCACTCTGATGGCAAAGGAAAGCTTAACGATCTTGTGTGCGTATGCTCTACTTGCATCTGGTTATGGGCTATAGTGAATATCATATGAACAGGTACTATAGAACTAGTAATCCTATAGCAGAACAATCAAATGCAAAAGTAGTATTCTTTCCTTTTACCAGAGGTTTCAGGAGGTCAGGACTTCTTAGTCCTAAGGGAAGCTGTATGGACAAATGGCATCTAAGAAGTGTACTGTGCTTTCATAAACATCAAAACTAGGCTAATTGCATGGAAAACTGTGGCAGCCAGTAGGATCACTGACTTCTTTTGAAGAAGCTGGGGAAGGGTGACCTACTATCAGCCATAGAACTCAAGGTGTGTGGTTTTCTGTGTAGTTAACAGCTAAACCGACCCTTGGATGATAAAGAGAATTTGAGGTGGTGGTACTTTCCTAATGCATTTGTACCAGTGTTGGGCTCAAAACAACGGTGGATGCCCCAAATAATTGTCATAGCTTGGTGCTTGCACAGAAGGAGCATCTTGTGCTAAATGGAACAAGTGGTCTCTGCTGGGGAGGAGCAATGGAAAAATGCAGAGTGATCACAAAAGATTGCAGGTTGCACATAAATGTTAGGGGGCTGCCTACATAAAAAAATAACAGTCCATGTTCCCTTGTGTGTCAATGGAAAGGAGGTAGGGACATAGCGCACACATGACGTTAAAAGTTCTCTTCCCTTGAATTACTCATAACTGAATAGAAGCTGTGAACCTCAGTTAAGGCAGAACTGTGTAAGAACAACCCACCCACTAGGGAGGACAACTGCTTTAATTTCACAACTAATTTAATTTCACAAATAATTTCAGAACTGCTCTAGCTTTGGAAATATTAAAGGCCTTGCTTTTTTCTGCTACCCTCCCCCAACTTCTGATGGAGGTTGTCCTTAAGGAGGGCCCTACCATGATATCTTGGGGGTTGGGCCAGATCGTAAGAATGAGGAGAACCCTGCTGGAGCAGGCCAAAGGCCCATTTAGGCCAGCTTCTTGTGTGTTCCCCAAGGTATCTGATGGGTCACTGTGAGATACATGACAGGAAATTGCATTCTGTTGCAACTCCCTTGTACCTGGCATTTAGATATAGCCTACTACTAGAACAGGGGCTTCCAAACTATGGCCCATGGGCCTGATCCAGTATGCAGGGAAAGCCTTCCCCATTGTGATAAGCGCAGATTGTTCTGTTGCGCTGCTGCTGCTGCTAATGCTACTTGCGCTGTCCAGAGATGCTCTGGGCAGTTGCGTCTACCTGGAAATCCAGGTGAACAGCCTGCTGGGGTGAGTGATGAAAGATGCGACTGCCCAGAGCATCTCTCTGGGCAGCATGAGTGGCATTAGCAGCGACAGTGCGATGGAACAGTCCGTGGCTATCACAATGGGGAAGGCTTTCCCAGTACACTGTGGTCCATGGTTTGGAGACTGCTGTAGAACCAGGAGGTTGCACGTACCTCCTGTGCAACAGATGGTAGCAGGGATGGTAGATGGGCACAAGCATGTGGTACCCTGGTCCCAGGTGGTACCCTGGTCCCAGGTGGTACCCTG
>JAJKFI010000066.1:1785996-1873231 GCA_029204185.1 Lerista edwardsae | reverse complement strand
GTGGTACCCTGGTCCCAGGTGGTACCCTGGTCCCAGGTGGTACCCTGGTCCCAGGTGGTACCCTGGTCCCAGGTGGTACCCTGGTCCCAGGTGGTACCAGCACCTTGATTTGGGCCTAGAAACAAATCAACTGCTTCTGGAGCAGTGATCCAATGGCGCTGAACCACCAAGCCCCAGCAAGCATGCACAGCCTTCAACCTTCTTACCCAAAGTAAATCATGTGATGCTTAGACCCTAGAATAGCTTGCATTTTTTTTCCAGGCCGGAAGTTAGGGCAGTCTTGAATCTGGCAAGCTCTTTGCTCCCTTGCCATTGCTTTTTGTATGCTCTCGTAGTTGGACAGATAACAATGGTGTTGGTCCAAGCATTTTTCTCCAGTCAGTGAAACCAGCTTCACTGTGTTGCTGGTTTTGCAGCCAACCCATTGGTGCTGCTGACACTTGGCCCCAGTTCATAACTCAGTGCTAAGATCTTGGTGCACTGAAGGCCAGTGTTAAGATCGCACGGTAGAAGGGATTGACTGCAGAGATTACTGGGCATTCCTTCTGGATTCAGAATGAGCTTTTTGTGGTGAAGCGTATGCCTTTACACTACTTCACCATCATGCTGCTTAAGCAGTAGTAATCCCCACCTGAATGAATGAAATGGGACTCTGTTTCTAGTTGTTCAGTGGCTGAGGTCCATGCTCCCATTCCTGCACTGGAGAGCTTTCTCATTTTATCTTTGGAAGTTGTATGACATATATAGGTTTTCCTTCTAACCTGGTACCCAACAGCACCTTGTCCCCCTGCTGCATCCTCTTAGAGAGGGTATTGTGCTGCTAGTAGTGCTGGTAGCACTTGGACGACTGACCATGACACTTGTCTGAAGCAATGATCCTGAACCACAAATCTAACCAGCCTCTTGGCTTTCAGGAAGCGGTAGACTCCCCTCATTCAGAGTTCAGGTTCTTATTGGGTCAGAGCCCCTTTCAACCAGCTTGTGCAACACTTCTGTAGATGCCCCTTGGTGACAATAGCATTATGAAGATGTGATGGTTAAGAACACAGATTGGGGTGAGGCTCTGCCACCCTTTTTAGAAAGGGGCAGCCACCCTTTTTCAGAACTTTGGAGCACAAGCATTACTTACTATGAGAACTAAACTGACACCCAGAGTGTTGGTGTCTATGGGAGAAGGAGGATGTGGCAGTGGTTGCTATTCACCTTTCAAACCACATTGCAGAGGTGACACGATAAGACTGGAAGTGTCGCTGGCACAAAATTCCTTGAAGGCCAGGAAACCCTATTGAAAGTGCCAACACACTCTTGTAGCACAATCCTGGTCGTGTCTGCTCAGAAGTCCTGCTTGTGTTCAATGGGACTTATTCCCAGGAAAGTGTGTATAGGCTTGCAACCGTATGGAGCAGCATCTGCACTGTTGCTGTGTAAAAACTAATCTAAAAGGTCCTGGCATATACTGCAGGTGGGCCTGAATTCATAGGAAAGGCCATAAATAGGGGTGGGGTTTTTGTGTGATATTTTTTCCAAAATTTCTTGATTAAAATAGCAAATTGCAGTTGTGTTTTTATCCAAATTTTTATTGCAAATTGTACAGTGAAATAAGGGTGAATGGCCCTATAAAGGCAAGTAATCAATGGCATACACACCCCAGCCTGAAATAACCTGCTCAAAAATTCCAGAACTACACTCTGATTTCTGCTCAGAGCGTCAAGAAACTGCTGCTTACTACTTCCACATTCCATTAAAGCTGCCCCAGCATGTACTGTGAACTATGAACACACGTTTATAGTTTAAGCAAGCTTACTCCTGTTTCTGCCACTCCTCCTCCTGATCCCTTACTGAAAACTATTTCTGGATTACTCAAAACTGAGTCAAAAATAAACAAAAGTGTTGGTGGATTTATGAAATTGATCCAAATTTGTGCCAAACACTGTCAAAAATAAGTAAAGGGGTGCTTTTGTGTTTTGACCTAAATTTAATTTTATGTAGCTTTTTAATATAAATTCTCATTATTTAGCATTCTGTGTTGATTACCAAAACCTCCCCCCCCCCATCCCTAGCCATAGATCATCTTTTATTGTAGGGAATGCTTGGTATTGCAAGTTACAGTTGGTTCTATGTCCTGCAGTGAAAAGCAGTGGCATGCAAAGCAAGCCAGTTACCTAGGTGTTGATTCTGCAAAATGCCAGTTAGTGTCTGCCTCATTGAGAAGTTCTGTGTTCTTGAAGAACCCACCTGCTGCCTACCCAATTGCCATTCATATGTTTGCTCTGTTCCTTTTTAGCTACATCAAACCATCCGTCTACAATGGCAGACAACAGACGTCAAGCTGACTGCATGTCTTGCAGCGTGCTCAGTTGGGATCAGGTCAGCCGTCTGCATGAGATCCTGTCGGAGGTGGTACCCATTCATGGACGCGGCAATTTCCCCACTCTGAAGCTAACACTGAAAGAAATTGTCCAGACTGTCCGCAGCCGGCTGGGTGAAGCAAGCATTCAGGTGCACGATGTCCGTCTGAATGGTTCTGCAGCTGGTCATGTCTTGGTTAAAGACAATGGTCTAGGTTGCAAGGATTTGGACCTGGTCTTTTTAGTGTCCCTCCCTAGCGAAGTGGAGTTCCAGCGAGTCAAAGATGTGGTTCTGCAGTCCCTTTTGAACTTCTTGCCCGAAGGCGTGAACAAGCTCAAAATTAGTCCGGTGATTCTTAAGGAAGCCTACATTGAAAAGATGGTGAAAGTGTACACTGAAGTGGATCGCTGGAGCTTGATCTCGCTCTCCAACAAACATGGCAGGAACGTGGAGCTCAAGTTTGTGGATCGTATAAAGCGGCAGTTTGAGTTCAGTGTGGATTCCTTCCAAATAATCCTGGATTCGCTGCTTTTTTACTACGATTGCTCAGAAAACCCAATGTCGGAGCACTTTCACCCAACAGTGATTGGGGAGAGTATGTATGGGGACTTTGAGGCAGCCTTTGATCACCTACAGAACAGGCTGATAGCTACCAAGAACCCAGAGGAGATCAGGGGCGGTGGGCTCCTGAAGTACAGCAACCTTCTCGTGAGAGACTTCAAGCCTATGGACAAAGAGGAGATAAAAACGCTGGAGCGTTACATGTGCTCCAGGTTCTTCATAGACTTCCCAGACATCCTGGAGCAGCAGCGGAAGCTGGAGACCTACCTCCAGAACCACTTTGCTGCAGAGGACCGAAGCAAATATGACTACCTCATGACCTTGCGCAGGGTGGTGAATGAGAGCACAGTGTGCCTCATGGGACACGAACTAAGGCAAACGCTGAACCTGATCTCCCTTCTGGCACTCAGAGTCCTGGTGGAGCAAAACATCATCCCAAATGCTTCCAATGTCACTTGCTATTATCAACCTGCTCCTTATGTTAGTGATGCAAACTTCAGCAGCTACTATATTCCAGATACCTATGGCCACTCTTACCCAACCTGGCTGCCTTGTAATTGATTATTCCTACTGACGAAAATCTCAATCAACCGGAATGGGAAACATCTTTCTTTCTTTTTGTTGCTTTTTGAGACCTCTTAAGCTCCTTCTTAAATATTGCTCGTCTTGGGCTAGCCACAAAGTACGCCTTATTTTTCCTAGCCAGAAGGATGGGATTAGATCGTCTTCCTGGAAAAAAAATTATATCCTTGTGCTTTTCTATGTGTTTTGACAAGCTTTGCAGATTTTCATAAGTGTGCTATTGGGCAGGAATGTGTGAGCAGTAATATCTGCTCAGTAGCTTCTAATGATACTCTCGTCTCCTGTTTTCTTTGATGCAGATCGTGAGGACTAAGTTTGGTGTGCAGTCTGTTCCTGGGATTACCGTGACTGCAATCCTGCACACAGACAAGCCACTCAAATTCATGGATATCAACTGGATTTAAATGGCTAAACTGTATGCAGGATTGCAGCCATGTTTCGAGAGAAGTTTGATTGGAAATTGAATCCTTTGGCATTGCAGCAGATATTGATTTTCAGTGTGGAGAGAAGACTTTTTCCTCAAATTCTGCCAATCTTATGGCATTTTTAGTTTTAAAACATTAAAAGGATAACCCTAAGTTTTTGATCTAGAAATGAATGTCTCAGATTTCCGATGTTTAAAGTATTGGAAAAGGGCAATTATGAATACCTTCAGCTTAATGTTAATTGTTTCCCCCCCCCCACACAGAAACCTTTCTTGGCAGGTCAGTGTAGAATACTCAAAGGTGTTTTCTAGAACTCTGCTGAAAAACATTGTAGGCTTTCCTTCTTTACTATGAGAAAAAGATATGTAACTGGTATATTGCTATGAGTGGCTGTTCTTTGCCAACTATTATTGATGTGCAGCTTTATTGGCTTTTGAATATGCTTGGTTAAGAATTTCTGGAATGGTATTGCCAAAGGTAAGTAGCAGTAGCAGCCACACTGCAAATATATGGCTGAAAGTTTGGCAATGTCTTGGAGAAGTTCTAGTTTTGATGTAGCAATTGGAACTTCAAGAAGATTCTCCTTGGGTTAGAGGACAAGCAGGTTCAGTTGTCAAAATCCTTTCAAAAGCTTGATGACATGTTAGTTTGGGGTTGTTGTTTTTTTTGGAGGCCCCTTCAAGTTCTGAGTATTGGAAGGAAGTCTTGACCACTTTGGTTCTTCAGCAGGATGCTTTCAAGAACTTGCTGTCAGCAGGAAACCTGTCTGGAGGGCTGTTCCAGTTTCACTGCCCTTCCTCCTGAAGAGGGCTGAGCAAGTCATGTGTGGTGGAGCAGATTAGTTTTGGGTGCTGTTGTCTGGGCAGAAGAGCTAGTGATATGGAACACTCGGGGCATTCCAAGTTGGGGTAATTTTGTCCTTCCTATTAAAGGAATTTCCATCTTGAGAACACAGTGCCGGCTTCCCAAATCCAAACAGAGGTTTCCCATCAAAGTTCAAAATTGACCACCCTTTATCCAAAGTGGGAAGGCTGCAGGGAGAAATGCTACTCCATAGAGCTTTCTTGCTAGCTTTCAACACGTTACTTTTACAGATGGTCCTCTGAAAGCTGTGATCGCTTGGTCCGTGCTGGCAGACTTAAACATAATCCATATCTCTGGGAAGTGTTGAGGGCATGATTGGGCAAAAGGTTGCCCTGGCAACACATTTTTATTGGCATAAATAGTGGTCCTCCTGAACTCTTCTCACTAAGTTGCCTTTAAACAAAAAAAGCAAGGACTTGAACTTTTTTAAACCTGAGTTCTTTCCTCAAGGGGACTCCTTCTGCAGCACCGAGATAAACACTATCTGCAAATGCAAATAATTCTCCAGCTGTTCTAAAGCAGCAGCAGTACCTTGGGTGAAGCAAAACGATAAGGTGGAGAATATTATTCTTATATATTGACTGCTGAGTAGATTGCCAGTTTCGCTGACTTCTCTTGGAGACACCAGGTACTATGTCTGTTTGGTCACCTCGGTGTACCTGAATGTTTCTGAGAACCTGCTTGTACTCCTTTTTGCCTGTAAAAGCAAGCAAGAGGTGGTGTTGACCCTAATGGAAAAGACTGGTGCAGCTGTGGAATTGTCTTACTGAGAGCATCTCATGGTGGTGGGGGGTAGAAGGTGAGATTGTATAAAGGGGTCCAGCAAAATGGTTTTTTTGTTCAGGGCTAAAGCAGACTGACTGGAATTTCTTTGCATTGGGAGAAACGTGTTTGATGCAGGCCCCTGGTAAACCTGTGTGTTTTCTTTGAATTGTATCTGTTTTTGTATCAGTTGCCAGATGGGGAGTTGGAGGGTCTTGCAAAGTTCTGTATGTATCTCTTTTCTGTAAAAGTATAAAATAAAGTGTGCCAACAAATGACCTCTTCACTTCTGTTTACTCCTCTTAAAGGACCTTTCCCAAAACCCAATACCACCTTCCACTCTTTGCTGACGTCTTCCCCCAATTCTATGCACCCTGTCCAAGTCATCAACTGAAACTTTGCTGCTTCTCCCTCCTTACAATGGATGTAAAATGTACAACCCGTGTACCTGCCCACCTTCCTTGGGGGTGGTACAAAGGTAATAGGCTACCTTAGAATGCCAGTTGCAGGGGAGTGGCAGCAGGATACAAGTATCTGGTTGCCTTGTGTGCTCCCTGAGGCATCTGGTGGGCCACTGTAAGATACAGGATGCTGGACTCGATAGGCCCTTGGCCTGATCCAGCAAGGCTTTTCTTGCGTTCTTATGTACATTAGTCCTTTTTCAAAATGACTTTTGTACTTCTATGTTGTCCATTCCACCATACCAACTTCTCTCTGTCTAAACAGCGTGCAGGTTAGGCTGGAATCCCTTTTCCCAGATATCTAGGTTTTTCTAGGGTTAGGGTTTTCGTCAATGGAGGAACATTTGGCCACTGACAGCGATACAGGCCTGCTATCTCGGTGTGAACAGGGCCCCATGAATATTGGTATGCTGCAATTTGAATGGGCTGAAGTTATTTCTGTTTGAGATGCAAGGGGTGCCACAATAATAAATCAACCACTTTCAACTGCTTTGGGGTCCGAGGCGGGGAGTGTGGAGTCCTTTTTCTTAAGCCTGGTTTCAAACACCTGTTGGTTTCAGCCCTGCACCCACTGCATATGCGACATTTGTGATCATGTTAAGCACCAGGTATCTCTCATTTCAAAAGGGACAGTGGTTCCTTCCTATCAGTTAAACGGGAAGATCTGTCACCTGTTGTGCCTTTTTTACATAGTAAAAAAGTTTATTGAAGATAGTTCATAGCAATACCACTATTGCACTACACAAAAGCTAGGGAACACTAAGGCACTAGCTGCTAAGTAGCGCAAAATGTATTGATCCTATGCCATGGAATTCTTTGCCTGAGGATGTCTGCTGGGTCTCCTCATCACTGGTGGTCCAGAGGCTTTTTTGAAGGCATTTCCTGTTAATTATGCACATGTCAGTATCTCTGCTATGCTCAACTCCAGTTACATAATTAACTGCTGCATTAATTTAGATTGATCTGAACATAGATCATGTGGAGAACCGTAAACAAAAATCAACTTGACTCAAATGTAAGCACTACATAGGTGGGAATCTAACCATGCTACTACTTCTAGTTACCTGTGGGGGGAGGTTTTTTAGCTTGTTAACAAAAGACATGTGGCAAACTACTTTTGAAATAAAATTTCAACCCTATTTGATGTAAAAGACATGGGAGCTGTTACTCAAAGAGAGTAGCTTAAAACCCTACTTGTTACTGGCAATGCTTTGGAAACATGAACACATGGGAAGGGGGAGGAACAATCATGTGCAATATGACCAGTGGTACAACTGTTTAATTCAGTGTTTCCCAAACTGTGGGATAGGTCCCACTTGATAGGTTGTGGAAAGCTGGGAGCTGCCATTTTGGAAGCTGCAGACCTTACTCTTGCTATATTCCTTTTGTGAATTTTCAGTTTGAAGTTTCAAGTGATGTTTTTTAAGTTTGTTTTCAGTTCAGTATTTTTATACAATTTTATCCTAAACTTGCTGTCTGTCAGGGCTGTGTCACGGTTGTGCAATTGCTGCAATCAAAGAATGCCAGTTTGCGTTCCAGGAGTATCATTTGATCATATCACAATGACAGCATTTCCTGTGCGATGATGTCACTTCTAGCTATGTCATTTTGCCATGACATCACCACTGGTGGGCCTTGACACAAGTGCCATTTTAAAAAGTGAGTTCTGGTGCCAAAAAGTTTGCGAACCAATGGTATAATTTATAACCATAAAAGGAAAATTGGGGCAGGGTGGTGTACCCAAGTTTACTTCACCCTGAGCTCCTTAAAGGACGGGCAGTATAAAAATGTGAAAAACCAAAAATGGGGTTCAGATTGGGCCTAACTGAATTAAGATGCGAACATATACTTGGTGGGCAATTCTACAGCTAATAGTCACACACTGGAGCCCTGCGCGGAACAGTTAGGAGAAATGAGGAGAGGGAACTTGGAGAAGCGAAGGGAGAAAATATGGGAGAGCACAGAAAGATATGGGCTTCCTAGAGGGCCCTGTGAGAGGGAAGGGGTAGATGTGAAGGAAAATGGAGGGAGAGAATGGAGATGGGTTTCCATGGTTCAGGCAGCTGCAATAGTTTGCATGGTTGGCTGTAGCCTGAACCAAAGGCTCAGCATTGGGCTCCATGGCTCATTGGGGGGTGGGTGGGATGATTACATGGCTGGAATGGAAAAAGTGTGGCCTGGAGCTCTGTGACCTCTTGCTGTCAGTCCTGAAAATAGTCACATTAATTGGTCTAGTCTTTGCTCTCCTGGCCGGCACCCAGCATCAAGGTCATGGATGCGGCTCCTGCTTGCCTTGAAATAAGCAGAAATAAAATATTGACCATGTCGCACACTGGGCATTAACATAGCTTTTTGGATCCATGCCTGTATTTCTGTATTGGATGGTCATGTGCCATGCTTACCCAAAAGGAAGAAAATCCTGACTATATCCTGATGACGCCTGTAAAAAAAGGAAGGTTAAGCACAATGATTTTTTAATAATGGAATCCATATGGATATGAACTTTGTGCTGATGATTCACCTGAAGTTAGCTGATTTTCTTCTCTCATGTTTTATCCTTGAACTTCAGACTCCAACAGCCTCAGCCAGGGATCACCAGAGGTGTTCCCTGAATGCACCCCTTTGATGCTCCACTGTTACCTGTTGAACATCAGTGTTGCTACAGGAGGTAGAAAATGAGCCTTGTAAGGAGTTGGGGAGAAGCAAAGCCCTTATAAGTCAGGGAGGAGGAAGACAGCCAGATTCAGTACTTTTCCACCCCCAGAATACCCTGTGAAAGGGGAAGAACTCTTGACCTCAGCTTCAGGTCTTGGCAGCCACAGAGGATGCTTTCAGCAGCCTCCAGCACAAATAAGAGAGAGGAAGGGATTTGGCATGGCCGCACCGTCCACGCAGGACTACGTTTGTGCCTGGCATAAGGGGGAGCATTGGTGGCTGCCACCCCCCACCCATTGCTGGCAGTCCAATCCTGGACTCATACCTGGCATGAGTTTCATTGGCGCTTTGGCTGTGGTTGGAAGTTCAGCAGCATGCACAAATTTAAGACAACCTTCCTACGGCGATGCTAAACTGCTGGGAAAATACCCATGTCTTCTTTTCAGGTAAATAGTAGTACACGGGGGGGGGGAAGCTCCATTTAATGGATCTTGATTGAACAGACTTCTGAAAAAAATGGACGTTGCCTGCTTCTTTAAAAACCAGTCATACCGGTTTTGCACATGCACTAGCATGGGCTATGTGACTGGTCATCAAGTTCATGATGATCTGGACTATTGTCTGATGCAGCATCGGGTCTGCTACCGCTGCCTCTGTAGGGAAAAAAAAACTTCCCGCTGTTCTCTTGGTGTGTTTTCTTCAAGCAGGACTTCCAGGGTGATTTAAAGGGGCCATGCGAATGAAGGTGATCCCAGTAAAACAAATAGTAAGTCCTGTACTTCCACATTTGAACAAACTGCACCAAGAGCCAGGTAAGGCACAGGAAGAGCCACTTGCTTGTGGCAAGCAATGGATCAATGGCTTATGGCTGCAGCAGGCTTGATGGTGATGTGAGGGTGTTGTTCAGTCACTAAGTTGTGTCTGACTCTTTGCGACCCCACGGACCGCAGCACTCCAGGCCTCCCTGTCCTCCACTAGCTTCCAGAGTTCACCCAATTTCATGTTGATTGCTTCAGTGACACTGTCTAACCATCTCATCCTCTGCTGCCCCCTTCTGCTAGACCAGGGGTAAAGAGAACCCTGCATCTACCACCCTCCACAATTGGCCTTTGATACAACCCAAATAACCAAGCCATAAATGCATTTAGGTTTAGATGCATTTCACATGTCACAAATGCATTTAGATTTGAAAGACCAATATTAATGGGCACCCTTTCTCCCCTCTTAAATTGAGGGCTCACTGCAAATGGCCATTTAAAAAATGCAAAACTATCTTTCTGCCTAATGCTCCACCACATTAGACAACCTTAGCTTATTGTTCCTCGTATACTGCCCCTTTTCCTTCTACAATCATGATGTGCAGTTTTTTTCTCTTTGAAAGCAACAAGCACAATTTTACCGGCATGTTCACTCCCCCCCCCGCTATGTCATTACAGTGATCACATCCTGCTACCTACTCATTGGTAGCATTGCCTGCAGCACTAAGGTGGAAGTGATTCCGCTTGCCTATACAAGGGGCTTTTGTGAAAACGCTGATTTGACAAAGGGGACTTGACCTGCAATTCACACTCATAGTGAAACTGGTACCACGTGAATCACTCAACAACGAGTAAAACTGCCGCTGAAAATTACATTTCAAAAACTCACAAGCTAACAAAGCATGGACTTCGCCAACCTTCATTTTAACATGAACCGCTTGCTTGCGGCAGATGCTTGTAACACTCATACAATTGCATCCTAGGTAATGCTCAGAACTATATTGGCACTATTCTCTGGGGTAGGAACAGTAATTTTTCCCAGTAGTATTTGTTGCAAAATGAGTGCTTGCAAAATGCAATTAGACACTGAACTGAAGCACTTCCTTTAAGGAAGGTGCCTGGATTCAGCGAAACCAACGCGAAAAAGAAACGCACCAGATTGTGAGTGTGGAAGAATATAGACACAAAAGGAAGGTAGGGAACATGAAAGCAGGCTGTAACAGCCACTACAGCAACCTGAGGAGAGGAGGATGACTGAGAGGACAAGCCTAACCTGGAGTTAGGCCAGCATAGTTTGTCCGGCACAGAGGCAAATCTAAGGGAGGGCAAAGCTCTAAGTTTTGCAAGAAGCGTTACCTTGCAGTGGAAATCACTCCTCTCCTGCACTGTTCTAGCCAATCCTCACAGGGAAAAGCAACATCTTGGTGTTGCTTACTGGCTACAGCAGCAAGGGAGAGGAGGGATTTACATGACAGGGTAAGGCTTCTTGCAACAAGAAACTTTGCTTTGCCCTCCCTTAGATCTGCCTCTGGTCCGGCACAAGAGCCACCATGAAGCATGTTTGGACCACTCTCAGAGTCAGGGAAAATGGCGCACATCTGTGTGCTGGCTTCTCGGACTCTGAGAGTGGTCCAAACGGGCTTTATGGTGGCCCTTGTGCCGGACAAACTATGCTGGCCTAACTCCAGGTTAGGCTTATGCTCTTAGACATGCAAGACAGGACATGGTTTAACCACTGGTCTTGAAACACTGTAGCACTGGGACATCGCTAGATGTGGGAGAAAACATTTTTGTTTGTTTTTTTCAGATTTTGGGGTTTTCTGAAGTTAGAAGTGCAGGAAGTTGTGTTATGTTTTTATCCAAATCTTACATTATAGTTCTAAATTATAATTACTTTAAGAGGGTACTAGGCAGGTGATTTATAGGTCAGTGTTCTTCAACCTTGGGGTTGGGACCCCAATGGGGCCATGAAGCCTCTGTTGTGGGGGGTCACAGCAACTTATAGGCAGTGGTGTCATCTAAATGATTTAAGAACAGGTACTCACTTTTGATTGGCACATGTCGGGACCCGCCCACCAGAAGTGACATCATAAGTCGGAAGTGATGTCGTGGCAGGAAGTGACATGAAAAAAGCCCTTTTTGAGGCCTTAGACAATTTTAAACTGACCCAACAGTTGCAACAGTATTCCACAGCACCCCCAGAACATGTTAAGGAGGCCTGGCATCATGTTAAAGTGACCCAACAGTTCCAAAACCCCAGAGCAGCTCATTTTTCAGTGGCAAGGCTCCGCTTGCTGCCTGCCTGCCTGCCTGGCTCTAAGAACGTGCAGGCAACTCAAACATGCAGGAAATTCAAACGTTGCAGGGGGCGGAGTTGACGAGTGGGCGGGCGAATGGGCGGGACCAGCTGTAATCCTAGAAACCGGTACTCGCGTACCCCCTGCATGACATCACTGCTTATAGGAATGAAAAAGGTTGCAGATCACTAACTAGAGCATCACCAAGTTAAGCGGAGGCATCTGGTGCATCCCTTCAGGTACCAGGAGATGGTGTCCCAGGCCTGCTCAGGTTCTCAGCAGTTGTGCTAAAACAGCTTTCATTAGCACCAGGCTTAATTGTAACTTTTTCTGCTCTAACAATATCTAGTTACAATGAACAGTGCTGGGAGTGGTCAGATAGGGTGCTGGGAGGGGGCAGGATCTACCATGGGGTCCCCAGTTTCATTATTTCTTTATATGTTGGGATCGTGGCATGAAAAAGGTTGACTACTAATATAGGTCTTATAGTGTCAGCAGATACAGCCACAGTCATTACCTAAGCATCCCATTAAATATATATAAAAACCAAAAAAATCCTTTTTTTGCAATTTCTTTTTTTTTACACAAAAATGAGAACTGAAGAAAGCGGTGTTATGTGGTTTTTATTTCATTATCACCATTTTCTCCTCTAGCCATCACTCTTGGAGTCAGGGAGGATGGCGCATGCCTGTGTGCTGGCCTCTCTGACTCCGAGAGTGGTCCAAACATACTTTACCGTGTCCCTTGTGCTGGCCAAACTTTGCTGGCTTAATGCAGTTTAAGATTGCACACTCAACGACAGAGCACACGACTTGCATGCAAATGTATCAGATTCAGCCCTTGGCATTGCACACACAGACACACAAAAGGATCCCTCTTGCCTGAGACCTGCTCTTAGGCACCCCAGATAATACTGGGCTTGACAGACCCCTGTAAGGAGCTCCAGGTGTTTATAAGGCTGCACAGAAGCCAGCCACTCACGGGTGGGCACAGTGAAGAAACAATGTGATTTTTCACAGCAGTTGGTGAAAATCTGATCCACCTTTATTTACATGTTTCGGGAGATGTGAATTATTTAGCAAGAAACCTGCTGGCGTAGACAAGGGTGAGAAAAAGCACAGATGGCAGAACTGGAAAAATACACAAACTGCAAGTCTTATGGAAAATTTCTTTGGCTATGCCTGCTGAGAGAATTTTTAAATGGCTTAGTGCTGGTAAGAATGGAAGCCACACATGTGAATGTTTCTCTAGTCTATTCCTGTCTCCTCCACGCCACGCTCCCAAATTTGGCTTCTACAACAGATAGCTGGGAAGCAGAACTACTCGATAGAAGTCAAGACCTGGAGTTATCCACAGAACATCAGTAAGACCAGATAGCCATACTGTGTCATAACCATGCTCTATCCAGCATGGCATTCTGTATCAGATCACACCTGACCCTGGAAAATGCAGGAGCTACCAAATTATTTTTTCCCACTGTCCAGCTTCTCTGTCCACAAATCTACAGCTGTTTAGGAGGCATTAGGATGGATGCCAAAGGACTTCTACACAGCTTTTTATATTACCACCTTTCTTCAGATTGTTACTTGCTTACGATAGTATTCTGCAGATTTGCTGCATATTGTGTGCCTCTTTCCTTAGAGGCCAGGCCTTATATGACTTTTATCAAAGTATACAGACCAACAGTCTGCAATATTTCCAGTAAAAGGATCAGGATCCAACTTTTTAATTAAAAGGGGGCAGGCTAATTTGTTTGAAATGTTTTAATTCTCTTCCCATCGCATACAATACTCATGTTTAGTTGAATGCAAACTGTAGTAGAATTCTTAGATGTGAGGCTTTTGATTTGGTAAATATTTCAGAAAATTCACAGGATTTTGTTTTATGGGAACACATTCCTAGTTGTCAGGCATGGAAAAAAAAAACCTGAACACACGTGAGTTGATTCTGGTAAGGTTTCATTTATTTTTTAAAATTCCAATCCCACCTTCTTCCAGGGAACTCTAGGCAGTACACAGGATTCATTCTCACTCCTATTTTACCTTATCAGGTAAATTAGGTTCAGCTGTAAGTGACCCAAGGTTGTCCACTAAAGTAGAACCAGCATAAAGGAGACCCCGATTCAACACACTAGCCCCTGTACCAGGATCTCCGGAGCTGAATTCCAAAGGTTTGAGCCTTTTGCAGGAATTATTTCGTTTAAATCCAACCTTTGCACCAATATGCAACTTAGCCATACAAATGCGTCAGTGTCACCCTACTGTTCACCATGGTTTGCTGTCAATACTTGTAATTTTTTTAATTACAAGCAATATAATTGTTTCCCACTAGTTAATAGTGGGAAACCAGTGGATTCTGGGATGTGGTGCCTCTTGATCCATATTGGCTAATATATATTGTTGCATAAGAGGACATGCTGCATTAGAAAGGTCTTTCACAAGACCCCCTCGTCCCTATGTAGAGCCCAGAACCCTATGTGAACACTTGACTCAAGCTCATAATGCTTCACCTGTAGTAGTCAGGGCAAAATAGTCCTTTTCAAGTAGCAGCTTCTTTATTTTTATTGTTTTGGGTGGTAGTGGTGAAGGTGTCTTGAAGCATAAAAAACCAGATTGACAACTTGGCTTATTACATTTTTACGCAGCATAACAGACTAGGGGTGACATTTTGTTTCAGCTGCCAAAACATCTTGGGGAGTCTCTGCTGTAGGCCTGTCAAGTTCAAAAGCCTCTCAATTCTAATTGTTTCATTCAAGTCAACTACCCTAGATAATTTCCTTCTGAAACTGACACCTGCTTTAGAAGATTCCATTTCTATTAATCTGACTCCAAAACAGCAATTAAATTCTTTCAAAACTTGACAAGAAAAATTAGAGGTGTTTTTTTTCATTTCTAAAATAACTGAGTTGCACTTCAAGATTTTCTTTCTGCCGAACAGCATGGATCCCAACAGCAGCTACTTTGTACCCTTCTACGAACACAAGATGGAATCAGTCATTTGGTAACCAATTAACTCCCTTCCTAATCATGCAAGTCACCAATATATGGCATTCGTCTGAAAAGAGAATGTACTGCCACCTATCTTGGAGAGAGGTGAGTTATTCAATATCTGCTGTACAGCTTTGTCTACTGCAGTACAATTACATACCAGATTTCAGTTTCACCCTTGCATACCTTGTCTGACAATCCCGTTTTTCTCAACTACAACAGTAGTGACCTGCAGTCAAAACTGTGGCTAGCCAAGTGGCACAGAGATGAAATTCAACTGACTCACCTCACCACTCTCCTTGTCAACGTGACTGGCTGTCCCCTGCGTGCCCCTGCACCCTTTTTGCTTCTAGCCATCTAGACTATTCTAGCCATCTTTCACGTAAAGCACCTTCCAAGCCAGGTCTCCAAAGCATACATTGCATATGCCACTTGGAAAGCACAGGGAAAGAGATACGGCAATTGTGAAAGCTCTCTGTGAGAAGCAGACTCTTTCTAGAAGGCAGATACAAATAATTTATTATAATCAAGACAAAAGTTGCAGTAATGATTTTCTCCGTACAATGATACAGATTTCCATCACGGCAGCCCTGGTACGTGGTCCAGATGGCAATGTTACAGCATCCACACATCTTGCTCTTCCCAGAGACAAGGGCAAAAGAACCAAGAACTACAGGTGACACTGCCACAATAGGGGTTTTTTTTTCTGATTTATTCTTTAATGAAGAGCAGCAGCACCCTTGTATCTCACATCATCCAGGGAAATAGAACGATTATCTGATTCCAAGCTCAAGTTCATTTTTGTCACTGAACACGGTGGCAGCTTTGGGAATGGCAGCAGTGCGTTGGCCAGCCTGCAGCTGTGCTTTCAACTGCAAACAAAGGTACAGTGTCATCTGCAGAAATATCAGCAGCAATAGTGGAATTGAAGCGCAGTGACCATAAAACATTGTAAAAGCTGGTACTGTATTTTTCCCCCCCAAACTGGTCTAAAACAGGATACTGAAAGAAGAGCCGATATACTTGCAGAATGAGAGTAAAACAAAGTCCAGAGGTCTCTTAAGAGAAACTGTATTCATGGGGGAAAATATCGTGATATATATAAAAAGGAAAAAAAAATTACTTCCACTCCATGTCCAAAATCAACTTCTCCACTAAATAGATAGATCTGAACCATACAGTTCATTGCGATATAATTTTTCTGATTGCGTGTGTGCTTGCAAATATCTCAATGTAAAAAAATACCAGAGGTAGGGAGGAAAACCCTTGCTCTGATCTCTGTACACAGACTAGGTCAGCTCAGCACATACGGTATTGGCAAGCAGCAAGTCAGAGGGTGTTGAAGCCAGAGATAATGGCAGTGCAGTGGGGTCAGAGATCAGGAGAGGAGGGATAGGAATAGTATGGTCCATTTTCCTAAAAAGAGAGGAAAATGAATTAATTGATGTAGTGAATACTCAGGTAGAATAAGAACAAACATGTGCCACTCAATTCTGCTGAACAGAGTTCTTCCCACCCACCCCTGCAACTGCTTGAATTTCCAACTGTTGGGTGGAGTGACTATTCAACTATGATGGTGGTGGGGAAAATGCTCTATGTGGAAGATAGATTATTGGGCTTGAACCACTGGGGTCCTCTTATGCTATTTCGTTACATGGCAACCACTATGTTAGGCAGCTTCATGGACCAAAAATCATCTTACCTGCCACTCATCAACACTCATATCAGAGGCCGACCTGCATATCTGCCCTGGCAGGAGTTGTTGTAGCTGCCCCCATATAAGTGAGCTGGGCAGGAGGAGAAATACCAACTGTACCTAGGCTGGCTCTTTCCTTACAAGAAAAGCAGCTACTGCAGGCTGCTACCTTGCTACTAAAAGTGGCTGTAGAGAGCTGCCCTACCAGGGAAGATGAAATGTAGCTGCAGCATCCTGAAAACTCACTGTGGACAGTTGGCTAGTGGCAACTTCTAAATAAATGTCTTGCCTTACTTGGAGTCTGGCATCTCTCTCTCTTTTTGTAAAACGGTGCTTGCCGAAGTTTCTTCTCCCCCTCTTACAACAATATAATTGAGACAGGCTTTGAAAACCTGGGCTTCTCCAAGTAGCAGGGGACCGGATAGCATAGTGGCTACCTTACATTTGGTAGATGCAGTGACCACCATCCTTTCCCAGGCAACGCAAATCTTGCTATTACCTCCCTTTAAGCCTGCAAAATTGGCTCAACATGCCTGAAGCACCACACACTGTTACAGATGACAATACTGGAATCATTGCCATGCTCCAAATAGTACACGTTAGTTGTTTTCCCACGGACTCCTTGGCAAATGGCATCCCATGAACCCTGACATGAACTTTAGATTTTGCAGCTTTTATCAAGACAATGTACCTGAAAGTTCTGTCTTCAGGTAAGTGCTTCTACACTCACACAACCAATTTAAAAACTAACATAAGTTGTGCCAGTTACAAAGCAATCCCTTCAAGCTTCTTTTCAAGCAGGGAGAAGGAAAGCCTTTTCCAGTTTGCTGTATGAAGCTGCTTAGATACTACTGAGAAACAGAAACAAACGTTCAGTCCCTGAAGCCACCTACCCTGGCATCATATTCAAGAACGAAAGGGGGGAAGTCTATCTGTTCAGGGGGGATGGCTGTGAACAACTGCTGGAGACTTTCCACGTGGTGGACTTTGTCTTTCAGCCCAGAGACAGTAAAGGTTGTGAAAAACCACGTTGACACCTAGTAGAGACAAGAACACAAGGTTAAGGCTACCGCAGAGGTTTTGATTGCAGAATGAAAGTAACAGTCCAACAATCCAACCATCGCGCACACACAAACTAGATTGCCGGTTGAGCAGTTTCATAGTTTTGTCTAATGCTACTACATGCAAGGCCAGAGCTTGTAGGCTCATTGTTCGAGACAGACATACTATGAACTCCTGTTTCACTGACCTGTTCCCAGCATTCATATTTCCTCTAGATCAGTGCGTCCCAATCTGTGGATCATGACCCACCATTGAGAAGCATAACTGGGCCATTCCCCTTAAGGGGAGTGGGCCAGTTTTGGGTGCCCCGACAGTGATCGCAGCATGGGGTCACCTAGGGATTTTTTAGCATACCTGGTGGGCTGGGAGGGGGCCTTTGGAAGGGTTGGGGAGGCATGTAGGTTTCCCATGAAAAGCAGAAGTACGCATTTCAGCTCCAAACTGAGCTTTTCTTGGCTGCAGGGAGACACATAGAGGGGGCTGCAGGCCTCCCCAACCCTCTCAAAGGCCCCTCCAAGCCCCCAGGTATATTAAATTATGCCTGGGTGCCTCCGGTGCCACAACTGCTGCAACATTGTTGGGACACTCTCCCCAGCCAGAGTCCCTGCCTCCACAGTTACAGCGATCCCAATATCTGACGTTGGGAACCACTGTTCTAGACATACCCCACGCTCAAAAGCAATCCTGAGCCAAGTCAGTCACTTATGGGTCTAGGGACATGACCAACAGAGGTGAGAAATCCTGGGTTCAATTTCCAGGAAAGCCCATTCACAGTGGGTAGGCTGGGGGGGGGGGGGAAGAAACACCTTTATAGAGGACAGTTCTATAATACGATCATTATAGTGGTGTGCCACCCTCTGGTTTCTGCAGCAGCATGCCTCTGAGTATCAGCTGCAAGTGTGCAATGGCAAGAGATAAGTATGCTTTCTCTTGCTTCTCAGTGGCAGTCCAGAAACAGGATGCTGGACTAGATTGGCCTTTGGCAAATCTACACAAGCTCATACTTTACTTATTCAGGGCATTCCAATCCAGGCTAGTAGTTAGGAGATTCGAAAAAGGGTGGCAAGAGGTGTGCGGGGGGGGGGGGGGGGGAGGGAGAAACATATACAGTTGGCCCACATTTCTTTCCTTGCTCACCAGGGGAGTTGTGGTGTAAACTTTGGGAACCACTGCTCAAAGCTCAAACAATGATTCTGTCAAATGAAAATGTGCTAAAAGATACAGAATATCAAAACAGCTCAGACATGAGGAGGCTGGCCAAGGAACTACTAGTCAGCTAACCCAAATTCCTAGGGTAGGCTTATCTTGTGTAGCAAGAGTGGCCAACTTTTCAACTTTAGGGTTCTTGGACTTTTAACAGTCTGTGAGTCATCTGTGAGATGAGAAGCTGCAGCTGCTGAAATTCCCTATTCTACACAACTGCTAAAGGTCCAGGAGCCCTAAAGTCGAAAGGTTGGCCACCCCTGTGCTATAGAATTAACCCCATCCATGCAATTAAGAAACACATTCCAGGGTTTGGAAGAACCATAACCAAAGTGATATTGTCCCACTATTTTGGAATACCACGCATGCACTCCAACCATCAGAGAAATGTACATTTTCCACCTTGAAATGGCACACTTCACCTTTGAGCGAAATGTTGGATGGACGAAGTACAAGGCCTTCAGATTTCTTTTGTACCTAGGTTAATGACAAGAGCAGTAAGCTCCTCATGTGTTAAACACTTGCAAACATCACACAAATTCTCAGCCATTCTTATCTAAAGAATTGTTTCAGATTTTTTTTTTTAAAGGCAGTTTTCGTAGGACTTATTCAAACAAATGGAATGTTGTCTTGAATAATTTCTCTGTAGTAAAGAAGGAAAGGTAAAGGCTTCCAATGTCACCCCACAAAGCCAGCTAGTCCATCCTAGCAGCTACAGGTACTGTGTGGACGTATTAATATGAATTTAATGGACATGCTCTGAAACTGGATCTCCAATGTTGCAGAGAGGTCTACATCCACAGCATGGTAGAAAATCAGGGAATATCCTTGTTTGGTACTTATTAAGACACTATCTTTTAAAAAGAAAAAACTGGGGTGTGGTTGTTTTTTGGTGCTTTTTAGCTCAGGGACACCAAAAAGGTTTCACCAAGTACTGATAATACTTACTTAACATCCACAATGTCATAGAGCTTCTTCAAGAAATCTGAGTCTAGATGATTGTAGACATTAGTGAGTGTATGAAAATACACAATGACATATTCCTTCACGGCAATGTGGTCCATCACATGAATGAAGTACAAGAGAGCCTGAGGACAACAGGGAAAACAAGTTATCATTTTTATGGTTTCAAAGAAGGATTGCTGAGTCTATCCTTTATATTAAAGCACAGTAATAGGGGAAACCAGGAAAAAAGGTTCTGTTTCTTATCTACTGAATTTCTCAGTGTTTCATAGTTTAGTAAATGCCTTGTAATAATAAATGCCTTTTTTCCAGTAAAACTAACTACATAATCCTAGGCATGTTTACTCAGAAGCTCCACTGAGGTATATAGAACATATTCCCGGGTAAATGTACAGCATTACAGCTTAAACATCAACATCATTATCCAAATGGGGAAATGCAACATTTGCATGCTGCATGTTAGTTGGGGCGTTTAAGAATCAGGATTCCTGCATGCTAATAATTAAGCAAAGCAGAAAGCTGTGCAACATCCTGTTCTTCAGCAGACTCATTTCTTTCTGTTGGAAAAGATATGAGCCACAACATTACTCCTTTCATGGTACATATCCTGATTTCTCATGAAAGGTTTCTTGCAAAGGACCTTTAATATTCCATATGTTCTCCCAAATAGCTTGCCAAAGGAAGCTTCTATGCAGAGATGCTTTCACCAAAAAGATGGTTTCAACATACTACATTAATGCTGGATTTAAAGAGAAACATTTTATTACCCTAAAGCAGTCTTGTCAGAATCTCACCTTTTCCATGTCTATAAGAGTTACAGGAATATTTCTTCCAACCACTGCCATAACTGTACGGCCGCAATTATCCACACCTACAAAAAGAATGACCACCAGAAATTCATTTAAGCTCAATAAAAAACTTTCCCAGCTTCATGACTAGCAAACTCAATCTCTTTCCAAGGACCCAGCTATTACATATAATTATAACGATATAATTATAGTTATCTATCTATATATAAAAGTGTGTGTGTGTGTGTGTGCGCGCGCGCGCTCGTTCCGCATAGGCTCCGCAACGCCTGGACCGATCGGCACCAAACGTGGCACACAGACACCTTGTGGCCTGGCGACAAATGCTGCGGGGGTCAGGCCCCCCTAGCGCCCCCGGGGGTGGGGGTACGGGGGGGTCCCCATGTGAAAGTGGTCACCTAAGTGGGGCGTGTTAGCTAAGGTATGACATGGTATGACAAAACAATGGATGAAAAAACAATGCTTGCTGGCCAGGAGGAGTTAGCTGTCCTAGGGTGTATCTAAGTATACACCTAGCTTTCCCTAAGGGTGCATCACACCATCCTGAAATAAAACCACAGCACCACCTCAGAGTGGTGACGCTCCCCACGCCATTGGAGTCCAGGTACGGGGCCCCCTCAACGTGGGGGGGGAGAGAAAGGGTGCAAAACAAAACGTCCGCCATGCCCCGTTGGAACGCCTGGAACGATTGGCTGAGCTTATTGGTACAATTCATTCCTTTTCGTGTCTAATATAATCTTGGGATAAATAACTACCTGGGCACCGCCGGGTACCAGAACGTTAGTAGAACTATAACAAAAAGAGACCTGCAAAATATTGACGTTGAGTGAAGGATGATTTGAGTTTCCCATTCTAGAGGGTTGCAAGTCTCACTTCAACATTTAAATGCAGCCTAGGTTATCATGCGACACTTCCTTCAAACATTTCACAAAATAGAGAATCTGGCTTACCTGTACTTTCTCCACCTACTTTCTTGGCTATCCAAACCCTGGGTGCTCTCTTCTGTTTGCTAGGTTCTTCAAAAAATGACTAGGCATTTGTACTACGAGATATGTCCTACTTCCTCTCTAAGGCATGTAATTAACTCCAGCTGAGTAATGTTACTAGTATAGTCTAGATGCAGCACTAAAATGCTAACTCTTCACTCAATATATTTGTCAAAAAAGAAGGGATAATTTCATCTCTTGCTTGCAAATAGATTTGGAATCTTGAACTTACCTGTTTGGTACAAAGCTTTAAGGGAAGCAACATCAGACAGGTCTTCAGCTCTTGCCCGACAAAGCCATCTGTTGTAACTAGAAGGCAGACGCAAATGGTATCAGAATACTTTCATTATTTACCATGTTTAGCAAACACACTAGAACCAGAGGCAATTTATTGGATGAAAACACTAAAATAAACACTATTGTATTTCTGTCATCACTTTATGAATCAAAAGGGAAAATGCAAGTGATTAACCAATGGCTATACAGAAAACAAAACTAAGCAGTGGATAAATGTCATCCTACTGTGCAAAGTCCTGTCTGCCAAAGGAATAATCAGGTTTAAGAAAGAGAAATATTCCCTCACAATTTAATAATCTGTTATACTATAATATCTAATGATGAACATAGTCCCAGAAGGATGAAAATCGTAAGAGCATGAAAGGAACGTTGCTGGATTACGCCACGGGCTCACCTAGTCCATTTTCAATGAGGCCCACTAGATACCTCTAGGAGCACTGAAGACAATTTATATCATGTTGCCACTCCCTTGCATCTGGCATTCAGAGACCTCTAAAACCTGGAGACTGCATATAGTCTCATGGCTTGTAATCTGTGATGGCTTTTTCCAATACCAATCCATCCAATCCCCGTTTAAAGGCATCTGGGTAGAATGCCATCACCACATCCTATGGCCAGGAGTTCCACAGGTTTGTAATACATTGGGTCAAGAAATATTTCCTTCTGCCTGTTCCAGCTCTCCTGCCAGATGACTTTAGTTGATGCCTCCGGTTCTGATGTTGTATAAGAGAGAAAAGAACTTCTTATGTCTAATCCATGCAGAATTTCATGTGTCTCAATCATGTCCCCTCCTCAGACTCCTTTTTAAACTGAAGAGCTCCAAATACCTTAACTTTTCCTCACAAGGAAGGTGCAGAAGTGGTTCCTCCCTTCTGCAACTTGTTTAGTTCTGCCATATCCTTTTTGATATGCAGTGACCAAAACTGGACAATACTCCAGACGTGGCATTACCATCAATTTTTATAATGGTGTAACATTGGCCATTTTATTCTTAATTCCCTTTTTAAGGATCCCATGCACAGCGCTGAACTTCACCGCTGCCACATACTGGGTTGACACTTTCATTGAACTGACCACCAGCACCCCAAGATCTCTCTTCTGATCAGTTCCAGAGAGCTCAGAACTCATCAGCATATATCTGAAATTTTGATTTCTTGCCCCATGTGCATCACTGCGCACTTACTTATATTGGAACGCATCTGCTATTTTGCTGTCGATTCTCCCAGTTTAGAGAGAGCCTTCTGAAGCTCTTCACAATCCCGCTGGATTTAATCACCCAGAAAAGTTTAGAGACATCTGCCAACTTGCTACTTATTCCTAACTCCAGGCCATTTATGAACAAATTGAGAAGTACTAGTCCCAAAACTGATTCTTGGGGCACACTGCTTTTCACCTTTCGCCATTGCTGACACCCACTCTGTCTCTGTTTTCCAACCATTCCTATAGCCCACCAGTGGGTTGTGACCCCATTTTTGGTGAATCATGAAACAAGGCAGATTAGGCTTATGTGAATCAAACAACCTGCTATTTGCAGTGAGCACTGCTGCCCAATCACCATTATAGCCATAGAGGCTTGAGCAACTGATAAAGTGAAAATTATTTTCAGGTGGGTCCCGATGCTAAAATGGTTGGGAACTACTGTCCTAATCCATAAAATGACCTGCCCTCTTAATTCCCTGATGGTAGAATTTGCTCAGAAGCCTTTGGTGAGAGGCCATGTCAAACACCTTTGAAAAATCTAGAGATCAACATTCACCCACATCCACATGCCATTGTTATTCTCTATGCTTCAAGATTTTATCCTTGATCAGACTTTCCGCCATCTTACTTGAACAGCTATTTGGCTAACCGGTCTGTGGTTTCCCAGGTCTCCTCTCCCTCCTTATTTAAAATCACTGAATCACAAGTAGGAAGCCTCTTACTTTCTTTGATGTTGTTTCTGTAATGCTGCTTCGGAGAGCTGCCCTTGAAGGATGAGACGCCTCTGCTTATCCACATCACCCTCCATTCGGGCAAAAGCGTGGGAGCCAATAAATGAGAGGTCAGCTTCTAATCCCTCCTCATCAGAATTATCTGCAAAAGGTGTGTGAGAACCAAGAAGCTGCCATGAGGCAGACAATACAAATCCAAGCTGGGGAAAAAATCCCACTATGAGATTCTTGCCAAAAAGAATCAGAAGATGGCTTGGAAAAGATTCTATTACAGGGCATCAGAGTTTAGCAATACTTCTCTGAAAGAACAGAGTATGTGAGGCTATCTATCAATATACACAGATTACAATGTGATTTTACAAGAAATACAATGTGCAAGTCTTACTGGCACAATTGTTCAGAGCCAAATGACTGGGTCTGCAGTTATGGAGATATAAAATATTTTATTTTTCCATCTTTTTCTGAAGAGCTTGTAGGCTTAAAAGCTTTCAATCTGCTATACTATTAATTTTATCATAATTAGACGTGTGTGTTTCCACTGAGTAAAATAAGATTACATCTTAAATCTTACTGAACACAATGGGCTTACACCTGAATAAGGTAAATAACCCCATCTTTCAAATACTTATATTCATAATATACAATTTCACTTACCGTGCAATCCTATGCATGCCAACTCAGGATCTTATTTCCAGGAAAGTGTGTATAGGATTGTAGCTTTACTGTAGCAATGCAATCGTATGCATATCACTAAGTTCAGTAGGACTTTCTCCCAAGTAGGCGTCCATTTGATTGGAGCCTAGATCTCGGGCAATCCAAGCTGGGCAGAGTCAGAACCAGATGATTCACAGCTCAATTTTATGCTCAGAAGTAAGTACCCACGGTGTTCAGTGGGGCTTATTCTCAGGAAAATGTGCATACATAGGATTGCAGCCCAGTCTTACTGGTGTAACAAGCTAACATATGGTCCAATAGCAGGAGCTACTCACACCTCAGCTGCTCTGACAACTCAGGCTTTAGACATACAGTCCTGGCTAAAAGTTTTGAGAATGACACAAATATTAATTCTCACAAAGTCTGATGCTCCAGTGTTGGAAGATCTTCGTGGAGATGTTACGATGGTATAAGTACAAGCATTTGCATAAGTGTCAACGGCTTTTATTGCCAATAAAGGTTTTGTGATGTGAAAATATTGACAATTACATCAAGTTTATGCAAAGAGTCAATATTTCCAGTGTTGACCCTTCTTTTTCAAGACCTCTGCAATTTTCCCTGGGATGCTGTCAATCAACTTCTGGGCCACATCCTGACTGATGGCAGCCCATTCTTGCATATTCCATGCTTGGAGTTTGTCAGAATTCATGGGCTTTTGTTTGTTCACCTGCCTCTTGAGGATTGACCACAAGTTCTCAATGGGATTCAAGTCTGAGGAATTTCCTGGCCATGGACCCAAAATCTCGATGTTTTGGTCCTCAAGCAACTTAGTTATCACTTTTGCCTTATGGCAAGGTGCTCCATCATGCTGGAAAAGGCATTGTTCATCACCAAACTGTTCTTGGATGATTGGGGGAAGGTGCTCTTGGAGGATGTTGTTGTACCATTCTTTATTCATGGCTGTGTTCCTAGGCCAAATTGTGAGTGAGCCCACTCCCTTGGCTGAGAAGCAACCCCACACATGAATGGCCTCAGGATGCCTTACTGTTGGCATGACATAGAACTGATGGTAGCGCTCACCTTTTCTTCTACGGACAAGAGTTCCAGATTGTTCCCAAACAATCAGAAAGGGGATTCATCAGAGAAAATGACTCTACCCCAGTCCTCAGCAGTTCAATCCCTATACCTTTTGCAGAATGCCAGTCTGTCCCTGATGTTTTTCCTGGAGAGAAGTGGCTTCTTTGCTGCCCTTCTTGACAACAGGCCATACTCCACAAGCCTTCACCTCACTGTGCATGCAGATGCACTCACACCTGCGTGCTGCCATCCCTGAGCAAGCTCTGCACTGCTGGTGCCCCGATCCTGCAGCTGAATCATCTTTAGGAGTCAGTCCTGGCGCTTGCTGGACTTTCTTGGGCGCCCTGACGCCTTCTTCACAACAATTGAACCTCTCTCCTTGAAGTTCTTGGTGATCCGATAAAAAAGGTGCAATCTTAGTAGCAGCAATATCCTTGCCTGCAAATCCCTTTTTGTGCAAAGCAATGACGGCCGCACGTGTTTCCTTGCAGGTGACCATGGTGAACAGAGGAAGAACAATGATATCCAGCACCACCCTCCTTTTAAAGCTTCCAATCTGTTATTCTAACTCAATCAGCATGACAGAGAGGTCTCCAGCCTTGTTTTGGTCAACACTGACACCTGTGTTAACGAGGGAATCACTGACATGATGCCAGCTGCTCCTGTTGTGGCAGGGCTGAAATGCAGTGGAAATGTTTTTTGGGGGATTAAGTTCATTTTCATGGCAAAGAGGGACTTTGCAATTAATTGCAATTGACCTGACCATTCTTCATAACATCCTGGAGTATATGCACAGTGCCGTCTTCCACACTGGAGCAGCAGACCTTGTGAGAATTCATCTTTGTGTCATCTTTGTGCCATTCTCAAAACTTTTGGCCAGGACTGTATGCTACTGTTCTCACCTATTTCACTGGTAACTTGACAATGGAAATATTCTGAATACCTGTCTTACACAAGGCCTTGAGGATAAATACACCTGCTTGATAGATCATCACCAACCGTAACTCTTCTACAGACTCTTGCACCACGAATGGCAGACTCACCCTCGGAAACACCTGGCTTTTCACTAATCCTGATCTGACGCTCTGGCACCACTGGCTCCCCTTCTGCATTGCCGATATCAGTAGGCAGAAAAGGCAAGGATCGCTTCTCTTCTTCTAGTGACCTTGGGAAATACAGAGGCAGCAACTTCTGGTAAGTGGCCTGCAAAGGGGAGAAAGTGGGAGAATCCCTTTTTAAAGTAGGCTTGAGGTGAGAATCACGATTTCCCCCATTTTTGCCATCTATTTGGACCTTCCTGTCATCTTCCTGTGATGCCTGCGCATCCCGGAAGGTCTACCGATTCATCTCGATGCAGTAACTTACTTACTTTGACCTTTATTTGCATAAATAAATATTACACACACTACAAATCGACAAGTACAAATCACTACAAAGAAACTTTTTGGGTCTGAGCATAAAACTTAGAAGGCTAGAACATGGACAAACGTGTTGCTATTAATACAAGAAATTGTTACAGTCCTTCAAATTTGCATCTCTCTTCAAGGCTCAGGCGGCGCTCGATAATTGCTGCAAGATATGAAGCTGTATGCTCAATTATAAAATCAGAGTCAGAGGCCAATAATAAAACAACACTGCTCTCCACCCAATCCTTAGTAGCAGGGGGAGATGAAAACTGTAATAGGAGATCACTATACAAAGGACAGTAATACAAAATATGCAGGATATCCTCCAGCTTTTTACAGGAGCAACTACAAAGGTAATCTCTACTCTCCACTGGGCCGCCTTTATAGAGGACGAAAGTTATGTTGGAGGGTACAGCAGTAACTATGTTTACCCTGTTTTCCCCTTCTTTTTCTCCAACTGATCAGCAAAGCAATGACTTGGCTTTGAGACAAATGGGAAGCCCACTTGATCACCAAAACAAAGGAAACCAGGTGATCCCAAGTACTGCAATACCTTGCACATTCATCTGGTATGGTACCAGAGCCTGGATGAAAGTCAAAAATAGGTGAATGTCAAAACATAGCCTTGTTTAGCTTGCAAATTTATTTTGGCTGCTGAAAAACAAACAACTATATAAACAGAAGAAAAACATACGAACGTTGACGAATGTTGTGGAAGGCTGGATGAAATTGGACAAAAGAGGAAAGCATGCGGAGAACACATGAAGCATGGTTATAAATGGCTGAAAGGGTAAAGTGATGAAAGTCAAGGTACTGCTTAACTAATCCAACAGGTAAAACCTGCTGACCACTGACCAGTTTTAAAAAGCAAAGTCACATATTCTCTATTTGGCATTTACCCTATGCTACTGGATTAAGCGATCAGTGCTTTGTCTGGATCAGTTGTTTGGCTGCCTGGTTGGGATGTGTGTGTGTGTAAGAACCAAAATTCTGAAGTGGCATGAGTACTTATGGTAGGAAAAGTACTTACCTGGAGCTTACTTGCTCTGAACTGTACTTTGCAACTCCCCCACCACAAGAACATCACCAATCTGTACTTAGCAAGAATGCTCATACTAGGATACACAGGAACTCAGGAGCAAGACAGGTTTTTCTCCCTCTCCCTTGTTTTATGTCTCTGCATTGAACATCTTTTATATTACATTGAACAAACATCACTTCAATCAGCTCTAACGTGCTTTATTTCAGGTCATGTTTCAAAAATCTCTTCATAAGCATTTAGCCAAAGGAGACTCATTACTAGCCTTTACATTTGGATCAGTACATGATTCAGGTTCTCCAACATTGTAGAACCAGAATCTACAGTCCAATAGCATAAGCCCCTATTTTGATGAGTAAGAATGAAAAGGTCTTAGGAGACAAACTTTATTGTGGCCGTTCAGAAAAAGTGAACAGAACCAACATAGTGGAGAGCACTAAGCTGAGAGGAACGAATGAGGCTCTGGGGACTGAGCAAGCTCAACACTGCAAAACAAATGCCTATGGATAGTAACAAGATAACTACGTACCTCTTCAAGTTCAGATACGGCAAACACTACTTTTTCAAGGGTATTCCCATGGATCTCGAGAAATCGCCTGACAGTTCCTGTAAGGAAAAAGCATCACACAGCAAAATTAGAACAGACACTACAAGCTTGACAGAGGAGAACAAACGAAATAAGGTACAAGCTGAGTATCCGGAATACTTGCTTAAATATAATGAGAAATGCTTTCTCTTTTCACTCTTACCCTTGTGGGTGTCTGCTGACCTCTTTGACATTTTTCAACCATGTCTATACAGGTGTACAATACAGAGCTGCAAACAGAACTTATAGCCTGTACCTGTACTTTGGACTGAGCGCAAGACCTTCTAGAGTTCATACGACAGAAAACAAGTCTTGAACAAAAATGTCTGGATTTTGGAATGGTCTGAATTTCAGATGTCCAGATAAGGAACAATCTACCTGTAGAACTTTCCCCCATTTCATCATTTCCCCATCTGGAGACCAAATGCCCTTATTACTCTAAACAATGACCTCAGTTATTGGTATTCCTCAGTTATCCCTCAGTAGGAATGCATGCACTGTTTTTGACAATACATCAAAGACTGTGCAGCTATTCAAAACTTTTAAGACCACTGTTCATTCTACCTGTTCTTAAGGACTTTGTGCTGGTCAATCTCCTCCAATTTTATTGACCGTTACGGTGCTATGGAGAAGGGAGTGACAATGACTTTTTTCTTTTGACCCTACAAGCCTACAGTGTTTGATTTAAAATTTCTTCAGCTCAGTAACAATTAAAAGCTTCCCAGAAGAATATTATGTGTGGTAGAATATGTGGGCATCTCCACTGGCCATTCTGTTACAAGTTCAGTACAACTCAAGAAACAGAAATATGCCTCTTATTATAAATGTAAACTGTTGTTTTAAGCTGATGGGCAAACAAGTTTGTACACGTTCTCTGTATAGTCTTCTTTTTGGGACAGAACGTGCACTCAATAAGTCCACAGTGACAAAGAGTTGAATGCGTCTCCTGGGTGTGAGATGTGGGGAACCCAACTAATAAGCAGTTATGGACCAAAAACAGTAGTGCCACAAGAGTTGGCTGTTAGAACATATCCATAGAACCCCATGATTGCAGTGTGACAGGGAAACTGCGAGCAGTCAAACACAAGCATGCACGTTTATATTATAGAAAGTCTCTCACTCAAAAAAGTCTGGCTTATATACTCCTACAATTCCCACATTATGATTTAAAACAGAAGATAAGCAATGTAGGAGACAAAAATTGGTTAGATTTATATGCATAGCTTTGCCGTAACTACTTACGCAGTGCTATGTGGGTGGCATCGACTAAAGGGTAACCTCTTTTCACTGTGTTTATCACACAGAATCCCACTGAAGACATTGCTTGTTCCCTAAAGCCAAAAGTGTAAAAAGAGGTGTAAGTAAGCAATGAATATACCGACCCTATCGAAGTCAAAACAATTTCAATGCCGGCTTTCTGATCTGAAATGGCTGCATTTATCAGGGTAGTACACTAGAAGAATTTTCACATTCAACTATCTTGGATAGATAAAATGGCATTGACAAAAATGATTATCAGATCTTTATTTTTGTTTCATGCTGTATAACATTTCTCTGAAAACTTTAAGAGCAGTGTTCCTGATAAGCTGTGTAGCTCAGTGCTTGGCTGAATTGGAAGTTGGCAATGAACAGTGACGGTGCCACCATGTAGCAAGCAAAGGGGCCCGAGCACCAGCCCAGACTCCCTTAGGAAAATACGGTTTAACAGTGGAGAAGATGTGTTTGAAATTGACCACACACTTTGAATATATCCACTCATGATAAAAGAAGTTTCGGTAACCCCAGGGTCATTTGTGGTTTTTATGACTGTTAACCAGGTCTTATAAAGCAACAATTTTCATATTACAAGGAGCGGTTATAGTATAAAATAGATCAAGATTTCGTAGCTCAAAAACATGTAAGATAGGATAATTAAATATGCTCACTATTGGGACATTGGAAGCAATGTAAGGAATTCCAAAACACAGAAGTATATCCTACACATTCACAGAGGAAGCTTCTGTTTGTCCAGTGAGCTCACAATGGTGGAAGTACGAGTCCGGATGTCATCCAATGCATTTTATGTCCTTAGAGCTGTAAGCCATGATCAGCATTTGTCTGCAATGACAAAGGCTGAACACAGGGAGAGAATCCCCCATGACTGCAATCCTGGAATAACCGGGAGGACAGAGCACCATCAACTTGCAAGTTGGGGGGGGGGGGGCACAGCACACATTCTGCAAGAGCCTCTCATTCATTTGTATCCACAGGGAGATGAATGCCTCTAATCACACGATCCTTTTCAATACACTTCTCAGTATTGTTTCTAGTCTCCTCTCGCAAATATGGAGCAACTAAGATAGTATAGAATCTATACAAAGAACATGCGTTCAGAAGAGCAGAATTCAGAGAGATTACATGTATGTGTGTATGGGAATAAATCCCAAAGCCACTCTGTTAAGCATAAGCATCAGTTTTCATGAAGTTCTCAAGCTATTTTTTAAGACATTATTGTATACTAGTTGTGTGTGCCAATGTGCTGGGTACAAGGTGTTCATCCACAATAAGCAGATGCATGCTTACTTTGCAAGCTGAAGAATGTTGCGGTAACAGCTGTACAAGGAGCTCTCTGCTGCTGTCCGGTATCGATTCTTGTATTTGGGCCCAACAGTGTGAATGATGAAACGGGCAGCGAGATTAAATCCTTTTGTCAGCTTTGCCTCTCCGGTCCGGCAGCCTAAACAACAGGATGAAAAAAGTAGTACCAAAGTTGTATATTCCTGGAACGATTTAGGCATACACAGCAATTTCCCATATTATATCTGAGCTACTTTTGAAACCCAGCGAGTTTAAAAATAAGGCTGCAGAACACTCCAGCTGGTGGGAAGACCACTGTGTATGCCGAAGGCCACTGAAGAAATCCCACTGCGTATGCACTTGTTTTGATTGGGGCTTCCAATTATATCTCCCGTGACACCAAGGGAAGGGCTGTATAATTACACAGAACCAAGCACTAGACAAAACCGTCATAAGAAATACAAGATCATGCACTCAGGATGACTTACTGTGTTTCCTATAGATGAATTTTGCCTATTATAAATATGATCATGTTATATGTTTGTTTGCTCATGCATCTATAGGCATGGACTCTTAATGAAATAACTAATTCATAAATTTTAAAGTCAAATTTAATTTAAATAATGATTACAATAATCTCGCTTTTTAAAAAAAAGTGAGCAGAGTCACTTCTTCTGTTGAATGTCTGAAAAGTAACCCGTTTATACTATGCTTACCCTTGAGTTTCTGTAGCTCAGCCCTCAGGTCAGGTCCTGCATGCATGTAGATACTTTCAGACACCAAATTCTTATCAGTGAGGGACTCATTGCTGGTGTTCACGATGGCTGTGCAGTTCAGCAGTGCTACATCACCCCTCCTGAGCAAAGATAATGACATTCAGCAAGCAGAATAGAAGACGACTGAGTACAAAACAAGGAAGTCCTTCACCGTGGCCACATGGACATTAGGGCTCTATTTCTCCTCACCAGTACTTTCTTTCATCTGGTGCATATACGACAGCAACGGAAACGTTAATATGACTTATGCACTTAAGTGCTCAAAGAATTCATACGCTGAAGCACATCAAGTTTATTACTTTTGTAGCAGCAAATATAACGGAAGGACCAATGTTGCTTTTTTTCAATATTTACATTGTTATTCCTGAAAAGGAAGCTACTGCATAAAATGACGCTTTTACAAGAAAATTATGACACAATCATATTTTAGCTGCCCAATACAGTTTGAAGTGTTACTGTCTAAAATCTATAGCAATCTGGTGAACTCCATATGGCTGGATTATAGGGATAATCTACACAAGGAAGATTTTATCCATGATACTCTATGGGATCAGTGGAAATTCTTAAGCAGGGTATTTGGATTGTATAACCTAACTGTCAGCCTTAGAGCACAATCTTAACCTGCGCTGGAACAGGCAGGCCGTCTAGCCCAGGTTAAGAGCAGGCTGGGGCACAATTTGGAGGAAGAGGATTTTATTCCCCTTACCCCTTGTTACGTGCCAGCCTGCCCGATGGGGATGGTCAGATCTGTGCCCACAATTCATGGGCTCAAATTTGAGCGGCTCATGTAATGCTGGTTGGGCTTGGGAGAGGGGTTTAGGATATGGCCCAGGTAGCTCAGGGTGGAACAACCCCTCCCAGGTCTGATTTGCCTCCTGGAAAACCACTGCTGTTCCACACACACACCCTCCTGCTCCCAGCACCAGCCTGCTTAGGCTGGCACAAACTCACCCCGGCCCAGCCCAGGCCCAGCCTGCTCCTGAATAGCTATGAATGTGCTTTACATGCTTCATGATGCTTGGGAGCTGGCTGACTTGTGCCAGCTCAGGGCAGCGTTAGGATTGGGCTGTTAAATGACATTTCTGCAAGGTGTTTTAATTGTAACCCTAAGTATCTCATTGTTTCTGCAGTATTTGTGTCCTATTGTTTCTGCATGATTGTATTAAACTGAGAAGTTTAAAAAACACAGAAAACAGGTGTGCCCCACTATCCACTGATTTGGTATCCACAGTTTCAGTTATCCACAGATATCATGGATATTGGGACTCCTATTAAAAAGATTAAACGAATCTCATTTTTTACCTTGTCGAAGCAAAACCACTGATGTTCCCCTATCTTTAAAAAGGCCTCTGCAGTATGCCTGTACATGCCTGTACTGGCGCATGCCTGTACACTCAATTGCTTCTTTATAAAGAATCTTGTACACCCAGCACACTGTACGATCATGGCCAACAATGCAAGCAGAGAAAACCATAGAACGAAAGAAAAGCTTTATTTAAAATGTTTATATCCTGCCTTTCCTTTGCCAGAGCAAATGCTAAAGGCAGCTCACAATATAAGAATAAAAATGTACAATATATAAAACATTTTTTTAAAAAATGGGCAACAACAAAAGAGGAGAAGGGCAACTACTTAAGCCAAAGCACACAGAGGACAGACAACGACACATCACCTAAATGGAAGATGGAACAAACATGTTATACGTATATGTATAAATTGGCTTCCCTATTTAATGCAAGAGCTGTATGTTTCAATGATTTCTTGCAGATCATAAGGTGACATATGGCGTTCGTTACTTCCCCAATATTCTTCTTGTACAATCTTCTAGTCCAGATATGGGCTGCTCGGGGAGGGGGGTATATTTAAACCACAGCAGAAACTCATTTGTTAACTGGCACAGTTTAAATTTACAAAGCAAAAGCCCACACTATGGACTTTTTAAATGCTCAGGCATTATTAATCTATGTTAGGCAATGTTAAGCATTCCCTTTTGTAAAAATATGCAAGTGCCTTGCTGGAGACCAGACTCCCAACATTTTTGTATGCGTCTTGAAACCTAGTCTGTGTGAAGTGGTCCTCTGAAAGTGACTAATGACCTGTGCATCATGATCCAACTTTTGCTCACACCTGTTCTACATTACATGCAGACCAATGTTTGAACAAAAAACCAAACACAAAAACAAAATACTGCTTCATATAAAGTCTATGAACATGTTTTACTAATGAACATGTTCAGAAGCTTACCACAATATTATTTTCGCATTGATGTCTTTTTTAAATGGGAAGGGAGATCGAACCTCAACTTGGTTTTTTTCAGCTGGAATTTGAGAGGAGTTCAGTTGGTCTGCCTCATAACGGTCAGTCCATCCTATCAACGTATCAATATCCACAAAATGGGATGGAGCACCGAGAGGATCCATGGAATGAGGACACCCAAACTACTTCAGTTTATAAGCACTCTGCTTCTTCTCAAGGTTTTCTGAGTTTTTCTGGGGAAGAGAGAGAGAGAGCATTGTTAAGGCCTTGATCTATTTACTAAAAGGAAAGTTAGAAAAAAAATGCATGGGTTCTCAATTCTGATATTTCTCTATGAAAATCAATTAAAAATATTTTCTTGGAGAAGCATTCTAAAATACCCAGAATGTACTGTATGACATCAGCCATGATACTAGCTTAATTGGTTTTTCCTGCCCACAAAATGATGACGTTTCTGAATGTTATTTCATTCTCGGAGGGTCCAAGACCCTTCTTAAGCCCAACTCTCAGAATAGAGATCATGGATGGTAAACCTGCACTATACCATTTACAGCCCAAACTCACATGAATAAATACTTCTCTATATAAAAAATTTCCAGCATCTAGAAAACCAGTATATGAGAAAGGTTCTACTTTAGCCTTTCCCCCCCAACACAGTAAAGTAAGTACTTTACTTTTGTACGTGTATAAATTATTTTTCATGGAAGATAATTCCATTCTGCTAGTTTCCACCTAAAGAAACACAGAGCAGTCACAGTTTGATCACATCAACCGCTGTTTGGGAGAATGGGGTTGCCCTATGAAGTTGCTTATTACATGGCAGCCACAACTGCATGACTCTTCAAAGAACCCTCTCTATGTCTCATGCTGTGGCTATTGATGCTCTGCCGTGTAGACATTTCCATTTTTAAGATCAATCAAACAGCATACCTAAGCATACCTATGCTGATTGAACACATGCCTAACTGCTTTATTCTTAAGGATTCTACAAAACCAATCCCACAAAAGGAATCACTGCAATCTCACTCATGCATTTTTCTTTCAGCTGCAATCCTAGCCATACTTTTGTAGGAGCAAGTTTTATTAGACTCAGTAGTAGGACTGACTTTCAAGGAATTACACAACATGCTGGACTGGAGAAGCAGGATCAGAAAAGGAGAAATGATGTAATGAGAAGTGAGGCACCAACAGGCTCCACAGTGCACTTCCTCTTTATATGGTTGCTACTAATGCGCACCTGCATGGAGTCTGCAACAGCCAAAAAGTAGCCACAGACAAGATTTCAGTATCTTTTCAACGTTTTCCAGCACATGCATAAGTTTTACCCCGCAGGAACAAAATTCACCTGGAAAAAATCCCCCTGGTTCAACCCTCATACAGACATAAATAAGAATGGAACAAGCACAACAAAACAAGATTTTAATCGGCAGCTGGAGGGCATAATTTGCATGAGGCAGTGACAGGTCATTAGGAGACACTTCCGGGGCAAAGGTGTTATACGAGACAAAAACAGGAACCCGTCTGTGTCACAGCAATCACGATTGCAGCGCTCTTCCAAGTTTGTGGCGCTCCCCCTTTATCTCTATTTCTGCTAACGAAGGATAAAGCCATTTGGAGCAACTCACGAGGCGGACTCAGCCCAAGGAAGGTCCCCCACCCCCAATATCAGTCTCTTTGGCTACAAGACCCGCAACAGAGCTACCTTGAAACGGGCAGAGCCGCCACTCTGCTGCGGCTTCCGCCGAGATAAGTTCTCCCTGCGCCTTATTGTCCCTCCTCCCTCCACGGCGGCGGCGAAGCGAGGCAGACCCGGCGCCCGAGCGAGAGCTCGGCGAGAGCTACGGGAGACGGGGCGAGGAAGAGAGAAGCGGGCAAGGCGAGGGGCGGGCGGTTGGGCGACTGGCCGCGGGACTGGGCGACGGGCCCAGCACGCGGGGAGCCCCGCTTCCCGACCTCACTCACAGACTCCGACGCTGCTTCTACCGCCACCGCCGCCCCCATCCGGCCACGGAAGGCGCTTCACAGACCGCCCCGGGCTGCAGTACAGCACAGCCGCGGGCAAGGAAGACCGAGGATCACGCACCTGATCCTGCCATCTCCCCGACTTCCGGTGGACGCCCCGACCCCGCCCAGTTCCGCCTCCTGTCTTCCGCTGGAGGCGCGCGACGCCGTCTGAACCTCTGGTGACGAAACAAGTGAAAGCCGCTAGGATTGGCCGTCGAACTCCACGATCGCTCTCTATGCCATAGAGATAAGGTCTAGAGGAGCATGCCGACTGAGTGGACGCTCCTTTTGACCCCTTTTTTTCCCTTCTCCGGGGAGTGAGAGCTGTCCATAGAAAACTACGGACAGTCCCCGTATGCAAGGGTTTAGCATAACTGTGACTGGACTATCGTTACCACCACCGCCCCCCCCCCCAAAAAAAAAACCTGAAGAGCGTCCCTGCTCTTTCTCAATCGACTCTTATTTCTTCTGGAAAAATACGTGTTGTTTTCTGTTTTTTAATAGCATCTTAAAAATTGTCCGGCAATGGCATTTCAACAGCATGTAAAAAAAAAAATGGAATGGCAACAACGGTCACCCCATTGCCAATACAGTTCTTCACATTCCCATATTGCAGAGCAGAGAGGGGCAGAGCCGTGGCTGATTGGCGGCAGCTCTGCAATACAGTGAACCTCCGCGGCCCACATTGCAAATTAGAGAGAGGACTGCGCCACGCTCCAGTACAAAACACCCCTCACTTCGCAGCCAGAGATCTGTGGACGAAACGTGCGACCGTAGGCTCCTTCCCGGCTCGGGTCCTGTGTGCTGTGTCCTTGGTGCACTCAGGGAGACTCCAAAGAAGCTTTAAACCCGGAACCGGAGGGTCGTGTGTGAGTCTACCCTCACAAGTCTACGAAGACCGCTGCCTGAGGCTGCCCCGCCCTCTTTTGGTGTCTGCGCTTCCTCCTCCCCAGAATGGTGGTGGCTGCGTCGGCGAGTTTGTCTCTTCCTTGGCAGTAGTCTCGTGGTGAGCACGTGTTGGGGCTTGGGGCTTGTGAGCGGGGCGGCATTTGACTCAGGGAAGTAAGGCGCAGTACTGTGTAGTACTTCTTGTTTAGGCCGTAGGGAGAGAGAGTTTCTGAGCATGAACAGAATGCATTTTTTTCCTCAATAACTAATGCACCACCCTCACGTAGCAGGCTATGGGAGGCGGAAGGACTTCATTCAAAGGCTTAGTTTTTCCCCTGCCCTTTCTCCAGAGAGCTTAGAGAGGTTTACATCATTTCTTTCCACCCCCCGTTTTAATCTCGCAATAACCTTACGAGGCAGTTCGCCTGAGAAGGTCTGGGTTCATTTGGTGCATTTGATAGCCGTCAAGTCCAGGATTTGAACCTGGGACCTCCAGCTCGAAATCCGTCAGTTCATCCATGCACTGATTTCCCGACTGCTGCCTTCTTTGAACCCCTGGTGTCTCTCTTTTCAGTAGCTGAACTTGTTCTAAAAGGCTGCATGTGTTTGGGCTCTCTTTGTAGTGAGTTTTCTCAGCTCACCAGTGGTATTGTTTAAAGCCAGTGTGCCTGTTATGTATATCCAGCAGAGGCTTTAATCTGCATTGGCTCTCTACCAGAGGTGAGCAGTGTGTTGGCAGCAGGTGAGGCAGGGTCCCCCCACAATACTTTGAAAAGTATTGCCACCATCACTGCTGCCTCCACCACTAGGGCTGTGATCAGCAGCACACCTAGATGGGACTCACAACACTAAGTTTTGCAAGCAGCTTCTCCCCCTCCTCTGCCAACATAGTTTCTGTTTTGCTCTAGCTACTGGGAATGGCTCCGAAGAGGAGGGGGAGCAGCTGCCTGCAAACAGAGGCGTTTCTACAGGGATGGCAAAGCTCTAAGTTTTGCAAGGAGCCTTACCCTGTCATGTAAATCCCTCCTCTCCCTTGCTGCTGTAGCCAGTAAGCAACGCCAAGATGTTGCTGTTCCCTGTGAGGATTGGCTACAACGGTGCAGGAGAGGAGTGATTTCCACTGCAAGGTAAGGCTTCTTGCAAAACTTAGAGCTTTGCCATCCCTGTAGAAACGCCACTGCCTGCAAAACTTTGTGCTGTGATTCCCCTTTAGGTAAGGCTCTGGTTGTGAACACGCAGTCATAACCCACACCCCCAGCCACTGTTCAGTGCTCATGGGTTGAGAGTGTTTGTGTGATCACAGCCGTGGTGGTGCTTTTGAAAGAACCCTAGTGGGGCATCACTGCGTCACCTTTTGCCTCCACTGCGCACCGCTGTTCTCTATCTGCCTCTTTTTTATTTATTTATTATTAGATTTTTACCCTGCCTTTTGTGCCCGAAGGCACCCAAGGCGGCATTACAATATATATATTAAAAATACAGTAAAACAATTAACATTAAAAACAGTATTAAACAACAATATCAAGATTAAAAACACAAACAATTTAAAAACAATTTAAAGTTTGAACACATGGGAACATCATAGGTTGTGCAACTGTGTGATAAGAGTCTTGATATCATTGTGGGAGTGTCCGGTGAAGCCCCATTTGTAATTCCTGTAATTCCAATTGAACTAAACTGTAGTTCTGATTGTGGCTGACATTTGTGTAACCATATTCCATGGGCAGTGTGGCAGTTCCAAGGAGTGTATCATAATTAAGAGGGAACACTGCAACACAGGCAATTCTCCCGTACCAGTTTTTGGTGGTAGAAAGGCAGCAACCTTTCTACTTTCTTGGGGTGGATTAAAAACAAAACACAAAGCTGTCTAAACTTCCAGTAGTACTTTGTAAATAACATTCACTCTTTTCTCTTTTCTTTAGTTGTCCAGGCTAGATTCTACAAGGATTTGGAAATCTCTCCATGGGTCTCACCAAGCAGTACCTGCGCTACTCAGGCAGCAGCCTCTTTGGGGTGGTGGCTAGCCAGAAAGGCAATATTGTCTATGTGACTTTGCGGGGTGAGAAAGGTCGTTATGTGGCAGTGCCGGCGTGTGAGCATGTTTTTATCTGGGATCTACGGAAAGGAGAGAAGGTGAGCCTTCCAGACTGTCTCCAGCAATACCTTGCGCTTTCACTTGCTTAGGGACCAGAGCGTGGGCGAAAGTCAGGAATGGATGAATGTCAAAGCACAGCCTTATTTAGCTTGTAAATTTATTTTGGCTGGCAAAAAGCAAGCATAACAGTATAACACGTGTGACTGTGTGCAAAACCCCAATAAGCAGAAATAAAAGACAAACATAAGAACATGAAGGAACATTATGGAAGGTTGGATGAAATCTGATGAATAGGGAAAGAACAAGAACTGCAGGGACTGAAAGAAAATTGTCTGGACCCTTACATAAATACCTAAGAAGTATTTCCTTGAGTACGTTATACTAAACGGCACAAAGCTTTAAAGTCTGCATTTTATTTTTTTATAACATTTTATTTTTTATTTACTAGAATACTGTACAACTATACCATGCTATACATCACCCTGGTTTGTCAGCAGAAAAATGGTTGAAGAATACTAATATTTAAGAATCCTATCTTAGGAGGTCTAAGGCACACAGTGTGTTTAATTCAAAGCTGTTGTATTTCAGCCTTTTCTGTGTGAAAGGTGGCTGTGGTGCTCTATACTACAAACGTCTGAGGGTTGTTGTTTTTTTCCCATTACAGGTTCTCGTCCTTCAGGGTCTTAAGCAGGAGGTGACTGCCCTTTGCCCATCCCCAGATGGGCTTCATTTGGCTGTTGGATATGAGGATGGATCAATCCGTATATTCAGCCTCCTAAGTGGTGAAGGGGATGTCACATTTAATGGGCATAAGGCTGCCGTTACCGCCTTAAAATATGATGCACTGGGAGGAAAGCTGGCTTCAGGGTCAAAGGTGAGCAAGTTGGGGTTAACCGTGCTTCATTCAACTGAACTGCATCAGCTGAACTCTGATAATGAGGCCCGTCAAAGTAAGGGGTGTACTGAGAGTGAGATTTAGGGTGCAATCCTACCCTGGGGTTAGACTGGCACAGTTAGGTCAGCAAAGTTTGGCTGGCACAAGGGCTATCATAAAGTATGTTTGAACCACTCTCAAAGTCAGAGAGGCCAGCACACAGATGTGCACCATCCTCCTTGATTCCGAGAGTGGTCCAAATGTGCTTTACGGTGGCCCTTGTGCCGGCCAAACTTTGCTGGCCTAACTTTGGGTTAGGATTGCGCTCTTAATATCTTAGTGGAGCATAAGAATATTCATGTTGAATCAGACCAAGGGTTTCATCTGGTCCAGAGTTGGTATTCGGCAATTGCCAATTGTTATTGGTAGGCTTTTTCTCTAGTGCATTTAATAAATTACAATTAACATGGCAATTAGTGGAAGTCAGATGCTGGGGAAATTTTCAGCACTTCAATTACCATTTGAGCTGATGCTACTGCAGAAGCACAGCAGAAACAATTGTTTTTTTTTAAGTGCACTGGAACATTATGAGTGTTTCTCAAGTGGTGCTGAAGCAACTGTTGCCAACTGAGGAGTGTCAAAAGAGCGTTTTAAGAAAAACACATTCACAGTTGTGACCCTCGACCCAAAACATTTGCAAGTGGGTAACTGACTACCTTCTGCAAATAGTAATTCCCGGCAAGGAGGTTGAATGTGGGGAAGAATTCACCTTTTTAGAGTCACTGGTCAATCAAAACGGCAATTCTTGCAGCCAAGAGATCAAACTCTGCATTTTGCTGAGACGCACAGCAATGATGAATATTAATCAGATATGGACAAGTAAGCATGTCAGCTTAACAACCAAGTGTAGAGTAGTTCAATCTATTTTGTTCCCCATAATAACATATGGCTGTGAAAGTTGGATAATAAAAAAAATTGGATAGAAGGAAAATTGATTCTTTTGAGTGCTGGTGTTGGAGGAGGCTCTTGCGCATCCCTTGGACTGCTAGGAAAACAAAAAAGGAGTGCTGAAGCACATAAACCAGACGTCTCACTGAAAGGTAAAATAACAAAATTCAGACTTGGTTACTTAGGTCATGTCATGAAGTCAACATCATTGGAGAAAAACGTTACGCTTGGAATGGTCAGTGGCAAAAGACAATGAGAATGCATCCAATCAACACGTTCTTTGGCGATCAAAGCAGACACTGACCAAAATATCATCCAACTGAAAGAAGCCACACAAAATTGGAAATAATGGAGAGAGCTGGCTCATGGAATCGCCAAAGGTTGGATACGACTGAATAGATAATTCAGTCCCAGTCCCCTAACCCCAGGTTAGGATTGCGCCCTAAAGTAAACTTCTATTTCAAAATGTTTACCTTAACAAGTCAGATCTAGTCCAAGCATTTTTTTCGTTTTCCAGCTGTGGCCGGCTAGCTGATACTTCCCCAAGCAGGATGTGGGCAACAGGCCCCTTCCACTGGTATGGCCTTTTAACAGTTGTCATTCAGAGATACACTGCTTTTGGACATGCAGGTTTCCTTTATTTGACAAGGATTCTAGTTCCAACCTTCTTTCAGAAATTGGTCATTTAAAGCCATCAAAGCCTGTGGCTGTTACCCCACTATTTAGGAGCGTATTCCAATAATTGCTAACGCATTGTGTGAAGAAGCATTTTCTTTCGTTTGCCTACGATAAGCCCTTTACTTAGGACTCAGTGCCCAAAGTTTGCTCAAATGTATTAGTCCCGTGTTTCCCAAACCAGTGGGTCATGACTTGTTGTTGGTGGGTTGTGCAACTGGCAAGCTGATGGCTGACAAGGAAAGTGTATTGAACCCTATGTTAATTAAAGCCAAACCATGTATGTATGTGTTTACTTGTGAGTAGGTGAATGTGCCTCAGGCCGAGAGGAATGCCATGCCACCAGAATGGTTCTGATCTGATGAACCTGAGCCCCCCAGAAACACACAAGGGAGGCCCCCCCCTTCACCACAAAAGAAATGTGCTGAGCCCTATGGACATGTGTGTTTACTCATGAGTAGACAACCGTACCTCTGCTTCTTTCGAAGGGAAGCACAAGGCCACCAGAATGGTCCCAGTCTGTCGAACGTGTCACTCAAACGCTCCATTGTTCACCCGTGTGAGAACTGTCCATTTCTTGCTCCCTCTGCTTCTTGTCTATTAGGAAGCCTGTCATCCCATGGCTGGGAGTTTTTATTCGAAATCTTTTGGTGAAGAAAAACCTTCCAAAGGGCTAGCTGTGTCCTGAAGTCTAGTTCTCCTCTCAAAAACTGTGTGGAAGTCTCTGTATATATCTACCTGTGTAGTATCCTCTGCATACTGACATTTTTGAGAAATTGTTTAGTGTTGATGAGATAGAACCCTTGTTGGAAAAAGTAATGTTAATGTGTAAGATTTCTGACTTAATAATGCTTTCCCCTACTTTGCCTGGGTCAGGTGTTAGACTGACATGCCTGTAAATTCAACCCACCCCTGATCCCTGTTTTATACGTTGGTTAACTATCTTCCGATCCCCTGTTAAGAGCCGAAACCTGGAGTTTGTGTGTCACTTTGTCTGATTGGGTTCCCTGCTAAATAGAATTTAATAGTATATATAATTTAATAGTATATATTGAGCCCTCTGATTTTTTTTTTCTTCCTAGGACACAGATGTCATTGTTTGGGATGTGATCAGTGAGAGTGGTTTGTACCGACTGAAGGGCCACAAGGATGCTGTTACCCAGGTGCTCTTCTTGAAGGACAAGAATATACTGGTTTCCAGGTAAAAGCACTCAGTTAGGATGCAACAGGCAAACTGGATAAAGGATGTTGGTGTCCTGATTTTGCACAGTTGGTGGAAAGTATTTCATAGCTCTTCCTGTAGTAGTATGTTGCTGGCCTGCACAACTTGTGAACTCAGGCTGCATGCCTCCTGTCAGCCATATATTGTGCCTCCCTTGGCCTTGACATGCCCCCATTTTTTAGTTCCAGGAAGGCATCAAAATCAGGAGATGTATTGAGCCTTTCTAGATCATCATAATACAGCGTGACATAGATAATGATCTCCTTCACTAGCATTTTATCCTGTAGATGATGTAAGCGTTTCTTACAGCTCTTAATAATGACAGAGTTTCACAGAATTTTAAAATTGCCAGGTGGAAGAGACCCACATGGTTCATAAGAAAGTAAGAACAGCTCTGTCAGATCAAACCAAGAGTCCATCTCATCCTGCATCCTGTTTCCAACAGAGGCAGCCCATATCCAACCCCATATCCACCACATCTCCCCACTGAAGGCTGATATGCTTTTCGCTGCCTGCTCATCTTTTGCTGAAGAAAAGAGATGCATTATATAGCTTGTTCCACTGAATTATTCTTTATTAGGCAGTCCTTAGAAGCCACAGAGTAGAAGCTCTGAGTGGTGGCCCTTAAGCATAGTTGTTGTATCTACCCGTAGTCATTCCCCCCCCCCCAGGCTATGGATACTAAGCTCTTTTAACAATTCCTCTTGGGGCTTGGATTCCAGATCCTCACCATTTTGTTACCCTCCATGGAACCTACTCCAGCTTATCAGCATCCTCCTTGAAATTAGATGCACAAAACCAAATGCAATTTACCCAGTGAGTAATAGAGTGCAAAATATTACTCTAATGCAGAATAGAGTGGATCCATACTTCTCATGGGGTCTTTTGGGAGGTGGGGAAGAGAGGTGTAAATGACAGTGTGCCTTAGCTAGGCTTCCATCCTAACTGCACCTTCTGCAGAAGAAGCTGTACGTTGACCAATGGAACTCGTAATGTATGGGATTGCATATTCTGTCTGATTTAAATTACTGTATTCAATTATAGGCATCACAAAACTAGTGAGATGCTATTCAAGAATGCCTAATGTTAACATTATTGGTTAGGTCAGTGCTATTCAAACTGTGGGTCGTGACCCACTTGGTGGGTCGCGACCTGATGTCGGGTGGGTTGTGGAAAGCTGGGAGCAGCCATCTTGGAAATTGTTTGAATTTTCAAGTGAAGGTTTTTAAAAATTTTGTTTTTAGTTCAGTGCTTTTACATCATATTTTGTCCTAATCTTGCTTTCTGTCAGGGATGTTCCATGGTTATACAATTGCTTCAGTCCAAGAATGCTAATTTGCATTTCATGACTGTCATTTTCTTATGTTACAATGACAGCTGTTCCTGCTTAATGATGTCACCTCCTACCATGACATCACTTCCAGGTTAATGGCATCACTTCCGCTGAGTCCCAACATGAGGGCCATTCTAAAAAGTGGATCCCGGTCTAAAACGTTTGAATACCCCTGGGTTAGGTGATTTGGGCTATGTTGTTACCATATGTTATGTCTCATTTTTTTTATTTCAGCGCAAAAGACACCTTGGTGAAATGGTGGGATCTTGATACTCAGCATTGCTTCAAAACGTTGGTTGGACACCGTGCAGAGGCAAGTGATAAGAATTTGCTAAGAAATTAGTGGCATCTTTTTGCTCTTCAGTTGTTGATGTTTCAGAAAGGTGGTCTGCGAAACTGGGTGTTTGACCGTTGTCTTGAAGGTCAGTAGCTCAGGCCTAGGCATGTTTGCTTGGAAGTAAATCTTACTGAGTTTAATAGATTTGATTCCCAAGTAAGCATGTGCTTGTGATTGTAGCCCTAATTTGTTTTGAGGTTTTACTACATCTGATTTTGTACACGGAGAGATTCTGCAATGGAGGAATGTCATCTTTCAGGTCCCTTTATCTTTGGATACTGTATTTTATTCATCCTGTATAAAAGATGCAGATATAACCGCATTATACAAAGAGAGTTATTACTCACTTTGTATAATGCGGTTATATCTGCATCTTTTTATACAGGATGAATTTTTAGCTAGCCTAGTGTGAACTGTGTCTTTGTGTGAACTCGCACACAGAAATCAGATCAAGGATAGTTTAGAAAGGTAATTGCGGCACACCTGAAGGCATATTGCATTACCCATTTTTGCATTTGGTCTGGAAATTTGGCACGGACAAGTTGCAGCCTAATGGTTTCTTGTGCATGTATTTATCTGCAGAGAATGTTAGCAATTTTTTTAGTCTATGTATATGTAGGTATGGACCAATAACTTTAGACTCCAAACATGTATATTCATGTGGCCCAACCAGTTCTGCTGCACCTTAAAGGTGTCTGGCTTACTTCCTGACTCCAGCCCCAAAGGTGTGCACTTTATGGTGTGTGGGTGGAATGCAACAAATCAATCGGTTTGGTCATCCTTGAATCCTGTTTTAGATTTTTTTTTGTCTTTTTTCCTTGTCTCATGGAAACATAGATATTTATCTTGCGGTCAGGATAAATGAAGCCCTTGTTCTCATTTAGGTGTGGGCCTTAGCTTTGGTTTCTGAAGAAACGCTTCTTCTCACTGGTTCTGCTGACAGTGAACTGAGAGCCTGGGACATCAGCTATCTGCAAGAAGTAAGAGCTTAGCATTTACATCCTTATGTCCTCTTTCATCACCCTTGACTTCAAAACTATTGACTGATTTGTGTGACCTCATAGAGGGCTGCCACTGGCCTACGGACAAAAAGGCCATTTGCTTGCCCCAGAAACAGACGGCTTTGTGGTGGTTCCCACCACTGAGGCTTACCTGTCATCTTACCTGTCATTTCTGGTGCCATTTGAACCTCTTTTTATTTCCCTGGTTCTTTTAGACTTGTTTTTGTTCTCACCGACATCTTACTGCTTTGCTCATGCTCCTGTTTTATGCATTGTTTTAATTTCTGCAAGCTGCCCTGAGAGACATTTTAACTGCAAAGTTGGAATGGAAATAGAATTAATGTTCTCTGGTCAGTGTTCTTGTAGGCGTATGACTGCAGGAATAAAACTCAATTTTGGCGTGCGTCTATAACTCGATGAATTATCTGAATTGTTACTAGGCAGTCATAGTTTCCTGCTGGAATTTGGATTCAGTGGGAGATGCCTTCGTGACTGCTTGACAACCGCACGGTTCCCCTAATTCCCTTCCTGTTGGTTCATGGAATAGTATCTATTTATTGTGTGAAGGGTTGCATTGACTGGCTCAAAGTACACCTCCAGGGAGAAGTTGAATCTGGGCAGTGACCCACTTGCTGGTTTTGACCTTCGTGCCTGGCTGTCCCAGTGCTTAGTGTCTGTTATCTCACTTAGGGCGCAATCCTAACCAACTTTCCAGCACTGACATAGTTGTGCCAATGGGGCATGTGCTGCATCCTGCAGTTGGGGGGAGGCAATCATGGAAGCCGCCTCTAGGTAAGGGGATGTTCATTCCATTACCTCGAAGCTGCATTGCCCTTACCCCAATGCTGGAATGTTGGTTAGAGTTGCACCCTAATTCAGTGCTTCCCAATCCTTTTAGCATCGTACCCCCTTTGTTGGTTGTGTCAGCTGTGTAGTGCCCCAGGATGCCTTTCAGCACCACAGCTGGCACCAGCCAGCAACCTTTTTGCCACCCACCAAAAATTGACTCGCAACCCACTGGCGGGTCACAAGCCTCAGTTTGGGAACCACTGCACTAATTTAACTACCAGTTGTCTCGCTCCTCATCCCACTGGTTGAGTGCAAATCAGTGTCATATCAGGGAGCGGTGATCCCCTCTGGGGTCCTCTCCGCTGCACTGAACAGCTCCTTGCAGTGAGCACGCCCCCCTTCTAGGTTGGCAAGTGGGGCGAGATTGCTGCAGTGAGCTGTTTGGTGAAGCGGGGAGGACCGCAGAGGGGATTGCCACTTCCTCACTCCCTTCGGATGGCCGTGGTACCCCCTCCAGGTATTTTTAACAAACACTTTGTGGCAGCGGCAGTGCACTTGCTGTGGGGCCATCGCCCAATCCCCCCACCTGCAAAGACATACAGTGTCCCCAACCTTCCTGTAAAGGTTGGGAGCTACTGTTTTACACCAATAAACTGTCTTCATGAATGAGGAAATGGTGTGAGTGAAGGAAGATAGAAGGTGGAGAATTAGTCTTTTTTCTAGGTTTATTTTGCTATTTTTGGTACTATGAGCAGGACCAAGACCCTAATGAACCAGAGTGCAAGAGAAGCAAAGGACCTGCCAGAGGAATGGAAGGATCACCTGAAGCTGATAAGGGAGAAGATGGGGATGAGACCCAAGAGGAGGTATTGTTTGTAATGCAGCATTTATAAATATTAAAGGAGAAAAAAATGCCAACTGTTCCTCTGTGAAACACATAGAAACAATGAAGAGTTCTTCAGTTATCAGCCACGTTTTTTGTTGTTGTTTTTTGAATAATTTGTGTTTTACTCTTTCAGTTATGGGGAATGGAAAAAGGATTACATAAGGTTGTGGGAAACAAAGGGGCACACACAGGGTAATTGGAGGTTACAAACATGTCTATAGGTAATATAGGAGTAAATATATAAATCAAGGTTATACAATTCTAAACATCTATAGTCTTATTCTATATCATTCAAATGCCCATCATTGGTGTATACATCATCTCTTGTCTTCCAAAATTATACGCTTGTTAAATCAGTTTATCTTTCCAACATATATAACTACACCAAAGAATAACATTTATAGGGAGGAATAAAAAACAGATAAGTAAAAGAAGAAAACAAAAACTACAGCCAATAATATATTATGTATTCATCTACATTTCAAGCATTACTAACAATTTCTATATCTAAATGGTCAATGCTATTAACCTATTGTTAGATTCACATAACTACCTGCAGCTTAAACTCAGTAAAGTTTTCTATTTTACCAGCTAGGCTGGGGCTGTACAAGTATTTTGAGGGGATATTCACACTTCCTCATGTGTCTGGCCCGGTTAAGGTACAATGTGTGTGTGGGGAGTTTTTACACCAAATGGGGCATTCAGCTTTGCAAAGTAGAACTTCCCCATGTGCCATAGCTTTAAGCACTTTTTATCCTTAGGCTGACTTTCTTCCAGTATTGCAGCCAGTCAGGACACACCCACCCACACCCTGAGGTGATGGAGCTAAGGGAGAGAGGATGCAGATTCCCTCATTCGTACACTCCTTTTGAAGTAGAAATTAGACACCACTTTATATGTGGGAATAAGATATGTGACTGTTTGTCATGTTTTATTTGGCCCTCAGAAAAGCCTGAAATTGCTGCCTTTTTTCATTGAATGACACATTTGTTTCCCCCAAAACCTGTCAACCTCTTCCCTCCCACTGCACACAAATTCCGCTTCCTATTGTTTCTCACTCCCCACATCATAACCGAACTATAACATTGGACAAAACAAAGAATAATGAGGGAAAGATAAGAAGAAGGTAGAGAGGGTTACTTGAGGCTTGATTGTCTAGAGATACTTCCGCACATACCTCAAAATATATTCTAACTTAAAAAGGGTCCCCTTGTCTGGGGATCTTTTTCTGCAGAACATTGTTTCACAGTGCTGGATTAAACTTCTGTTGATGTTACTCACTTGTGTTTGGAATTTTTTGTTTACTTTCATGTCATCTGGACCCAGCATTTAGAAACATATATGAGTGATCACTGGGTTCTTGATTGCTCATATATGTTTCTTCTGTTTTTTTTAAATTCTTCTGCTGGTTTTCTTGAACCTTTCAGTATAGTCATTTCTTTTTCCTTATTCATTAGCGCATTCTGACCTGTACGAAAGTTGGCTCTATCATGCGGGAAGGAAGGGACCGAGTTGTTAGCCTTGCCACTGACCGGACAGGGAGGATTCTTGCTTGCCATGTAAGTTCGTGACTTGGTGCTCACAGAGGTCTGCTGTTGTCCTCTGGCCGATCTCACACTCTCTTTCTCTCCCCCAGACTGGGGAGGGAGGGACCGGTGTAGTTAAATTCCAACCACAGACTAGTGTCTCCATTGGGGGTGGTGCAAGGGTAATAGGCTACCTCAGAATGCCAGATGCAGGGGAGTGGCAGTGAGATACAAGTATCTGGTTGTCTTGTGTGCTCCCTGAGGCATCTGGTGGGCCACTGTGAGATACAGGAAGGTGGGCCCTTGGCCTGATCCTGCAAGGCTTCCCCCCCTCTCTCTCTTTGTTCAAAAAATGCTGCAACTTACTTGGTCTCTTCTCTTCCAAGGGAACAGATTCTGTCCTAGAAGTGTTCTATGTGCTTAGCAAGGAAGAAATTCACAGGAAAATGGAGAAGAAAATGAAGAAAGCAAGGAAAAAGGCCAGGTAAATGCTTTATTGGCAATCTGCCTCATTTTTAGATGGACCTATGTCTGAGTGCAGGCAGCCCCTTCAGGGGATGACACTGGGCTCAGTCTCTAAATTTTGCAACTGGAAAATCTAGCCCTTGCAATTGAAATTGGTTATGAATTAACAGTCCCATTTATTACAAGCTTCTCTTAAATGTTGAGAAGCCCTGCACAATAAAACACTTGCAAAGTACTGCCTAGTGGCACTGTAAGTCTCTTCTGACATCTTTTAGCAAATCGTATATGCAGCCCAAGACTGAGAGTTGTTTAGTAATGGCAAGGAATGAGTTGTTGGAGAAAGTATGGTATAGATGAGACACTGTGCTTCCTGAAAAGGCTTGATTGAGAAAGATGGAATGCATGAAAAGGGGGAGGGACTCCTTTTAAACTCATAAGCAGCACCTGGAGGACAAGAGACAGGTCATAACCAAAGGAAACCCTACAAATTTGCCTGGGAGCTCAATCAATCATATTTATATACTGCTTTTCAACACAAAGTTCACAAAGCAGTTTACCAGCAAATAATAAAGTTAAATGGCTCCCTGTCCCTAAAGGGCTTACAATCTTAAAAAAAACGCAGAACACCACCAGCAACAGCCACTAGAAAAGACACTGTACGGGGGTTAAGAGAGACAATTGCTGTCTTGCTGCTAAATATAAGAGGAACACCACTTGAAAAAGTGCCTCTTGCCCAGGTAGCAAGGGTGATAAGCAAGATAAGCTTTCACTTACCACCTGGTATAACATTGCCAAGTTTATATATATTTAGATCTTATTTCTGAATCAGCCTTAGGTTGGATTTAAACCCTTAACTCATTTTCTTTCCACCCTAGGCAGAGGTCAAAGGAGGAGGAGGAGGAAGTACCTGACGGCAGTGTGGAGTGCAGTCTGCAAGAGAAGATTCAACGTCTTATTAATATAAAAGCTTCCGCTAAAATCAAGTGAGTCTGCAGTGTTGAATATGGTCATTGTGACTTACATGCTGCTGGCATTAATAAGATAATATTGACATACATGATGCTTTTCAGAGTTCATCGTCCCAGCATAGGGGCGTGGGAAGCAGCTTGGGTATTGAGTGGAGTGTTACTGTTGTGTGGGGTGAGGAGGTAGTTGCAGGACCCTGTTAGCTTGCTTATGGGGCTCACAGGTGGAGCCTGTTTTGTGTTGCAGACAGCCCTGTTGTGTAGGAAAGGAGAGAATGAGCTGAGAGAATGAGCTTCCCATGTTTGGATCTGGAGGCACTTGATGGAACTCCCCCCCCTTTTTTTTAAATGAGCAGGAACTCACCAAAGAAGCTTCTAAGTGCCTGATTCTAAGGCTTTCATGCAGATTCAAATACCTCCAATTTTCCATCTCCCCCCGCCCCCCAAACTGGGAATTGCCAAAGAAGAGAAGCCAATCCTAGAACTCTGTGATCCAAGAGGCTGTTCGGGCTGTCAGTTTTGGTCAACAAAATTTCAGTTCTCTAACTTTTGAAGAGCAGGAAGGAGCTTGGCCAAGTTTGTGCCCTTAGAGCCCTCATAAAAGCCCTGATTCTTGGGGCAGGAGGCGAGAGATGCAGATGAGTTTCTCAAAGGAGCCAGCAGGCAAGAAACATGTAAATCTCTGTGTTGTAAGATCCGAGATGATTAAAACAAATGATGTGTGTATTTGTTCCCCAGATGAACTATAGGATGTCTGTTCTTGAGGCTGCTGTTCTTGACAGGTTTAATAGTTAGGAGCTTATTGGTGTTGTGTAATCGTATGATGGTTTTATTTAAACAGATCTTTTGACTTGATGCTCAGTCTAAGAGGGGAGCTGAAGATCACTGCAATGCTCCACAACAACATAATTGAAACGTACACCTTGAACCAATCAGCGCAGGCCACCCAAGTTGCACAGGTGTCCAAAATAACCATTGGTGGTCACCGCAGTGATGTCAGAACCCTGGCATTTAGCTCTGACAACATTGCCATCCTCTCTGCTGCTGCTGAATCTGTCAAGATTTGGAACAGGTACGGAAACTTCGGGAATACTAGAGCTAGAATAGAAGTTTTCAAGGAGCACTAAACTTCTTTGGGAGTTCACTGGTGCTTAACACTGAACCTGGGAATAAGCCCCGAGCCTGGAGCAGTTGTTTATGTAGATTTTGTGCCATTTTCTTCATAAGGCAGGTTAGACTTTTAAGATCAAATATGAAAGGAAGAGGATTTCAAAACAGGGCAAAATTAAATTTCTGCCCTTGACCAGAAGTGCTTTTGAACATGTCCTTCATAGGTTCTTACAATTAACTTGACCTTTTCGGCCAGCCCTCTTGGTGGCTGATCTGGCCGCAGCTCATGTGCAAACATTTTCTCTTTTGCCACCTGGATGGAGCACTTTGCCTGTAATGCAGTAGCATTAAATACAGTAGCAACATACTGTAGCACAGTGGTTCTCAAACTGTGGGTCTGGGACCCACCAATGTGTCCTGACGGAATTTTTGGTGCTTTTTTTTTTTTTTAAACTGACAGTACAGATTAGGTCTGTGTGCATCAAGGGTAAAACAAGCTGCTCTTTGGAAGGAGGGAGCACTGCTGTCCAATCACCATTTTAGCCACAACCCCTGGCATTTGTAAAGGTACAATCCTAACCTGGTGTTAGGCCAGTAAAGTTTGGCTGGCACCAGGGCCACCGTAAAATGCGTTTGGACCACTCTCAGAGTCAGGGAGGATGGCACACATCTGTGTGCTGGCCTCTCTGACTCAGAGAGTGGTTCAAACATACTTTACGGTGTGCCAGCCAAACTTTGGTCTATGTGCCGGCCTAACTCCAGGTTAGGATTGTGCCCTAAATCAGGCAGCAACCTCGAGGCCTTCTAAACAGTTTGGGAACCACTGCTGTAGTGCCATGTGTTGTTCATGAAGCAAGTGCCTCATGGAAGGTCCTCTTTCAGTACTGCTGACTTGTTCTTGACGCTCACAGAGGAATAGCAGTTTGGCATGGATCAAGCCAGTCCTGGCTCTGTCGATGGACACGTCGTTTGCCCTCCTAAGCATTTGTATCGTTGTACAGTACAGTGAAATGGAACTCTCCTTGCTTTAAAAGGAAGCTCTCTTTTTTGGGAGGCTTTCTCTTCTGTGTGCAAATACCTTTTGCGTGTTGTTCCCTTCCCAGGTCCACCTTGCAGTGTATCCGAACCATATCGTGCGACTATGCACTCTGCTCGCTCTTCGTCCCAGGAGATCGGCAAGCTGTCATAGGGACCAAGGTCAGTTTCCATCCCTTCTGCAATGCTGGGGGCGTAGCAGAACAGTCTTCTCAGGTTCTCAAATGCCCAGCAGCACAATCCTATAGACCGCGCACCGTCAGTGCAACGGGGCTGCGCTGATGCTGCGCGTTTAGCACTGACGCGGGGGTGCCGATCTCCACCCCCACATCAGCGCTCAAGCAGCAGGACTGGCATTGCAGGCAACACTGGCCCTGCTGCGCCCACACTGAGCCTCTCTTGTGCAGAACGAAGCCGGTCAGCACAAGGGAGGTTCCGTGCCAAGGCGGCATGGGGATTGGAGGGGGGCGGGGCTTGGGAGGTGGCCATATGGCCAGTGGCATTTCTACAGGGAGGGCAAATCTGTAAGTTTTGCAAGAAGCCTTCCCTTGCAGTGGAAATCACTCCTCTCCTGCACCGTTTTAGCCAATCCTCACAGGGAACAGCAACATCTTGGCGTTGCTTACTGGCTACATAACAGCAGCAAGGGAGAGGAGGGATTTATATGACAGGGTAAGGCTTCTTGCAACACTTAGAGCTTTGCCCTCCCTGTAGAAATGCCTCTGCATATGGCCACATTCTAAGCCAGGCCGTGAGGCCCCAATTCAGGTCGCACGGTCTCCTCGGATCTGTTCCCGCTCTTTAGCAGGCGCAGATCCAAGGAGCACATAGGGAAGGCTGGAGCCTCCCCTACGGTAAGGGTGCACATGCTCCCTTGCCATGGGGAGGCTCCAGCCTCACCTATACTGCGCCAGGTTATGGCGTTGGCCGGCCAGCCTCGCCTTTCCAGCACAATATAGGATTGCACCCTTAGTAGAGGGAACTTTCTCTCCAAGCACTGAACCAAATAGTGTCTCCTCTGTTCCCAGATGAGTGTCTTTCTTGACACAGCTCCTCTGCAAATGCAGTGCTGGGAGGAAAAGCAGCCTGGTGTCTGTCCAGCTATTTCCCCTGACAAAGATATTTGGAACACGCTGGGGATTGTTGGTTCATTTTTAATTGATTTTATCTATAATCTGACTTTCTATTGTCGTGGAACTCAAGGCAATAGAAGTGGGGTTCTCAGGTGATCTCCCATCTCAGCACTGAAGCTGCTAGGCTTCAGCCAGATTGCCACATCATATGCCTTAAGACATATTATATGCCCTGGAATTGATTTGTTTGACTTCATCCATTTGTCTTTTCCTGTTTGTTGGTGCATTTCTCTTTTGCTCGAAAGCCTGCTCGGCATTGCAAAGTTTGCTTTGACTTCCTTGCGCTGAGAAGAGGAGTGGTTCTGAACTTGTTTTGAGCAGAATCACCCAGTTTGAATACCTTAAGACCCTGTTCTTAAGACCCAGGAAGGGCTGTTCACAGCAGCCCTGGTTACCCTGGAAAAGGCAGCAATAGAATGTGATTAGGGAGCAAAGTCTTTGTTGCCCACATAACAGTGTGCATGTATTTTCATGCACATGCTTTGGCTATGCAGGCCTTGGAAAGAGAAGAGTGCATTTCGTTACGCTGCAATGTGCTTTGAAAATACAGTGTGACCCTCTCCGATGTATTTGGAGGGTCATAGCACAGATGGGAAAGTTTTCAGCCATTCAGCACTAGGCCCTATCCAGTGCCAAAAACGTGTGTTACAGACACAAGGGATTACATTGCAGGTGACTTGTCGGAATAAAACAGCATCATTAAAAGGCTCCTTAAAATCATGCTTATTAAAAGCGTGAGCCAGGCTATGGGCGTGCTGAGCTGCTCTTGGATTCCCAGCATTCGGGTGCCTCACCTTGGAGAAGGTGTGTTAAATCCGTCAGCTTGTGAGGGTCATGTGGGAGCCCAGCAGTGAGTGAAAGGCACAACCTGGGGGACCTCCCTGTTGCCACAACCTCTTCCTGGCATCTGGGGTGTGGTAATGAGCTGCCTCTGTTTGATCTGGATGTGGTTTTTCTCGCCTCCCCATGACTACATAAAAGCTGCAGCTGCTGAGAGCTGGGGCAGTATCTTGGCTAAGAGTCAGCTAGAAATCAGAAAGTCCTGGCTCAAATCTTGCTACAGCCTTGATCTTGCATAGCCATAAGCACGCCACTCTCAGCCTCAGTGCCCACCCCCAGTCTGCAGCATAGGGTAAAGCATGGCCTACTTTATAGGGCTGTATATGGTACCGTATGATTATGTGTTTGAAGCCGGGTTTTTTTTTTTTCTAACTGTATAAATGATAAGCTGATGCTGATGTTGGTATTGGATTATTGCATTATCGTTATTAATGTTCTTGCATTAACTCTCTCTGGAACTTTGAATGGTGTTTGTTATTAGTGATCCCACTTTGTGGCTTGTTTTAGACTGGGAAACTGCAGCTGTTTGATCTGGCTTCTGGGACTTTGTTGGAGAGCGTCGATGCTCATGATGGAGCTGTGTGGTCCATGTGTCTCTCTTCAGACCAGGTAGCTCAGGCCTAGCTCCTAGCCTTTTCCTTTGGTTTTTTTTTAAATATTTATTTCAAACAAACCAGACACATAACACTACAGACACACATAACACACACATACCACATAATACTACCCAACGCTAACATTTAAACCTTAAAAATTCGTACAGATACAAATTACCTCTAAATTTAATGCAAGCACGGAGCAATATATCCTAGCTGTTTCTTTAAACCTTCTAGTGGGAGGTTTGTTGACCATCATTAATGGGTGCCTATATATAGTATATAAATATATTTTACAATTGGACAGTGAGGGCTACTGGTACCGAAACAACCTGTTCTCCTAAAATGGGAGGGACTCCTTCCATTCCAAAGTCCACAATAAAAGCTGATTTGAAAGACCCCCTGTGGTGATTGAGCTTTCCTTGGCCTCTTCTTTACCGCTCATATCTTGCTCCCTAGACCAGCGATTTTCAAGCAGTGTGCAATGGCACATGAGTGTTCTGTGGGAGTTTGTGGGGAGGGTCATTTATTAGTAGGTACATTGGGGGGGGGAGGGATGTGTGCCTTGTCAATTGTCAAAGAACTGATAGTGTCCCTTGACAATTTTAGCACCTTCTCAGTGTGCCATGAGATGAAAAGGGTTGAAAATAAGAAAAGCCCTAAGAAAAGCCTTAGCATACTGTCCAATAAAAAAACTTCCTTAAGGCACTTTGAAGCCGGTACCATTGTAGAAAGACCACCCAGGCAGACAGATGTTTCCGGAAAAACTCCGATAATGTTCCTGTTACCTTGGAAAAAGAGTGCACAAGGCTTGGTTTTAATTGAAGTTTTGTCTCCTTCAGCGTGGCTTTGTCACAGGAGGTGCGGATAAGTGTGTCAAGTTCTGGGAGTTTGAGCTGGTGAAGGATGAGAACAGTTCCCAAAAGAGGTGAGAATTTTTTTTTTTTCCTATCCGTAACTGGGCTCTGTACTTGGTTCTCACTGCTTCGGTTCTTACCACTTCCCAGAAAAAGGAGCATCACATGCTGGTCACAAGATGGCCTTTTGCCTTGAGACAGGCAACGCATGAGACTTCGTAACAAAACTAAAATGCGTGTTATGAAGGAAAATGTAAAAAAAATTAAATAAAAGAGGGGGTTTTCATTGAAAGTTTTCTGTTTTTGAAAAATATAACTTATGTATATTAACCATGACCTATTACTGTTGCATTTATTTTTTTACCAGCTTATGCTGATTGTTTAACCTCAGGCTGTCCTGCTCTCCCTCCCTTTCGTTTACTCCGTTCGTTTTCGGCAGGTGCATTCTGGGAGCTGATTTTCTCCTTTCCCCAAATTGAGTACCTTGTAATGTCTGATAAACACTTCTTCATCCTTACCTTCTGTTTATGTTACATATGACACTTCCTTAGAATATTAGTCCATTTATAGGCAGCATTCTCTACTCTAACTGGTTGCAGCTTGTCAGTGCCAGCAACCAAGATTCTTTGTATTCAACCTGGGGCTATTCACATATTAATCATTGCATATAACCTTGCAGTGTAGTTTCTTTTCACTGGTAAGCTGTAGGTTCACCACTCTGGAACTATATGAATGATCAACAGAACAAAAACAAAGAAAAATGTATCAAAGAAACATGTCCATTTAATTAAGACTGCATTACTAAAGGTGTGATTTTTTTTTGGTTTTACTTCGTGCAGATTTCATTTTTTGACAAAAATGAGATGTGCAGAAAGCAGTGTAATGTGTTTTTTATTTCATTATCACCAAAAAATCACACCTCTACAGATTATATATTGCCATCATACCACGGGGAGAATTTACATTTGTGGCTTCCAGTCCAAGAAATATAAAGAGTATGCATAAATGCAACCGAGCATATCTTTCCCAAAAGTTCACTGGTTGCCTAAGGATTAGTGAGAATCACTCTTGCTATACGGGTGAGCAAGAAAAGGTGAGCATTGCATTAAAAATACAACTTGACCTTTCCTTTTGAGAGGAGAATTTGGTTATGGGAGTTTTCTGGCAGCATGTAAATGCCATTCTCCACCTTGCCATGAATTCATAGGGCAGTTTGCAGGTTTCACTTGGGCAATTTCAGCCAATCAGAAACACGACAGCTTCTTAGTGTTAAAAAAAAATGTTTTGCCATAGAATATCATAAAGTCTGGGGTTGAGCTGCAGAAAGTAGTCTGCCACCATTGTACGGAATAGATCATATAGACTGTCTTGATCGAGCTTTTCAACCATAGCTTGGCAGGTACCGCTTTTTCCTGCGCCAGTGTTTTCAGTGATGGCTGATCTGTATACGATTTGTTGTTTCACATTTCTGCAACAAACGAGAGATAGCAAGCACACTTGGGTTTTTCTCCCCTTGTGTCTGGGATGGTCGTTTTGGGATGTCAGCTGTGTTTGGGGAAATCTGTCATGTCATTCACTCACTCTTCACTGTCATTACATGACGTTGTTCTTAGGGAGTAGAGAGAAGGGAGTTACTGAATAGGTGAGCGTTGTGGCATGTGGAGGGGCCGGTCTTTTTAGTGCACCATTTTCTCATTAGTTTTATCCTCGAGCCCTGCTGTCTGATCCACTAAACTATAGCTGTGTTCACATTACTTGGTGATGCAAGAAAGGTGCTCTGCTTGTGCTCAAGGTTAGATTTCAGTGACTGAGCCAGGGCTGTCAAAGCAGGTCCTGATGCTAAGCCCTGGTTGGCCCCAACTGAGAGGGATCCTGCTCTTCGATGAGCTAAACACACGGACCCAGGTTCCTTATCTGCAGCACAGATAGGAAGGATGTGGCGAGGGAGGTGGGCAAGCTCTCCCTGTGAATTTAAACACTCCTTTTGGAGCTCCTTCCCAAGAACGACCAGTGTATATCTTGCAAAGTTTCCTCGGTTTGCAGTGCAGTAGTAATGCCATCAATTCCATGCTTGCATCCTAGGCTGTCTGTGAAGCAAACGCGTGTCTTGCAGCTGGATGAAGATGTTCTTTGTGTCCGGTACAGCCCCAACCAAAAGCTGCTAGCAGTTTCCTTACTCGACTGCACTGTGAAAATATTCTACACGGATACACTCAAGGTAACAGGCAGCACCTTCGATGTTTAAGTACAGGATTCAGGAGTTGTACAGGGGGTCTGAGTGGTTGCCAAGCATTTCTTGAATGTCTAGCAAAGGACTGTAGCAAAGTCATCACTTTTTGGTATTTTAGAGAACAAGTGTCTCCGTGAGTAGCAGGATGCAACGGATGTGGCTGAATTCTCCAATATCACAAGTGCCTGTTGTTTGGATAGCTTAACTTTTACTCTAAGAAAAAATGTGTATGCAAGTGTGTATGATCTGGAAAAGTAATGCTGTTGAATTATGGTTCAATTAATCAGAGCGGTTCAGGGACTTCCACACATCTATGCCCAGAATTCTGTGTAACATCCGGCATCTGTCTTCCTCTTGCTTTCCAGTTTTTCCTGTCTCTCTATGGACACAAGCTGCCTGTGCTGTGCATGGATATCTCCCACGTGAGTATGGTGGGCATGGGCTGAAGACCTCCACAATGTTTGACGTTGGGATGGTGTGTGGCAGTCCTGCATGGCCATAGAGTGCTCATTTTCCCCTCCTCATCAGACACCTGAGCTGCTCTTTTGTGCTGCAGTTTTGCCATTCAGTGAAATGAAAAGTAGCTTTTACCTCTTCCTTTAACCAATATTGAGAGCCAGGACGACATTGTGGTTCTGGCATTAGACCTGGAGGAGCCAGGTTCAAGTCTGCTGAGCCATGAAGTTTCCTGGTGGACCCTGGGCCAGTCACTATCTCTCAGCATCTTTGGAAATAAAAGAGGATATAAAAATGGGGAACGTAACAAATAGTAAAATGTTGAGGAGCTTCTGCTTACATTTGTACATGCCAAAAAAGGTGCGTAGGCTTCACAAACATTAATAAAATAGTGGTTTTCTGAATGGGGTTAGTAACAATGGATTGCTTTAGGGCGCAATCCTAATCTGGAGTTAGGAGTGTCAGAAATGCACCATAAGGTGCATTTGGACCACTCTTGGAATCAAGGAGGATGGCGCATGTCCATGTGCCGGCCTCTCTGACTACAAGATTTACGGCACATTTGCAACACTCCTGGGCCAGCACAAGGGGCTTATGCCAGCCTAACTACAGTTCAGTGTTTTGCCCTTACTGTCTTCTGCAGTGTGCTACTGTGCAATGTTGTTGGAGCATTTGACCTTATTTGCTCTTGGTTCGTGCAAGGCAATGATGAAGCCAGCCAGCCCCTTGCCCAGAATGACTGTATACTGAATGTTGTTTCACAGAATCCCCAGCAAAGTGCAGGGCTTCCATGGCAGCATAGTTGATGTGTAAGGGGTTCCTTGAAAGCATCAGGTTTGAAACCCAGTTTAATGAAAACTTGTTTTTGTGTTACGTTGTGAGGAGTTTGACGCTTTTACAATCATCTCTCCTTGGTTGGAAAGGCCGGGTGCAATAGTTCGGCTAGGTTTTCTCCAATCTGAGAGTTTGCTATTCCCTGACCCCTTGCCCCCCAAAAAAGAATTTAAGGCAGGGGTAGGAAAGGAGAAGAAAAGAAGTGAGCAGATTTTTAAGTTTTATTTTATATTTTTTTAAAATTGGAAATACCTGGCCATTCTTCTCTTTTCTAAGCAAGCAAAGCAGTGTATGAAAACACACAATAAAAACCAATTAAAATGACCAAAATCAAATTTTCCAAATGGGAACTTCATTGAAGATACAGAAATAGGGCTAGTCATTGCAGGCAGGGATCTGTTTGGCATTTTCCTTGCCCTTTGGGGGTATTTAAACTTTTCTGCTTGTGTTTTTCTGCCTTTTTCTTCTCACATACAGTAAGTATTTTTTCTGTGAGAGGGAAATGGCACCATTCATCTTCAAGGTGTCTGCATAAAAGTGAAGACTTCCAAGCCTGTTTTAAAAGCAATGAATTCAGTCCAATTCACTGTCATTCCGCCTTAACATTCTCTTAAGGGCCAGGCAGTGCAAACAGGAGCAGGGAAGACCCACCATTATAGTGAGGCTTGACTTTTGTGGAGTGGGCAGAAATAGGCAAGCGTTTCTGTTGCACCTTCTCTGCCAGCCGAGTCCCTTTGATTCTTCTGACCTAGTCTAGCTTGTTTAGAGAGTCTGAATTGGAAAGCTCACCAGCTGGAATGCTCACAGACGCAGGTGAGTCTCTGCTTAGCTTTCTGCCTCATTTACAGCCTAGGCACTGGCTGAAGAACCTTTTCTGTCCCCTGAAGTGATCTTGGAATACTGCTGGGGGTGTTTGGGTTATTAGTTGGCGCAGTGACGGGACCCGTAATGGAAATTCCTACAAGGCATATCTGGCTGCTGCAGTGAAAATTGGGAGCAGGGGAGTTAAAGGAAAACTTCTCAGGAGTCTGGGTGAAAGTTTCTGCTTGGCTACTATCTAATAGTGATGCTTAGATCTGCCGTATCAGGTGTACCTGAAGTAAATGGTATGAAATTGGCTGCCAGGAGATGGGGGCTGCAGATTGAATTGCTGTCCCAGTTTTAGAGCAGAATGCAGGATCCTCTCCTGATGCAGAAGAGGGTTTTCTGTAGGTCCTTGATGAGTCATGGAGGGAAGCTGGACTCACCATTGTCTCATCAGTGACTGAGTGGCCTTTTCCACCTCTCTCAATCTGCATCGCTCTAGGATGGGGCACTCATTGCAACAGGCTCTGCTGACCGGAATGTGAAGATCTGGGGCTTGGACTTTGGGGATTGTCACAGATCTCTCTTTGCCCACGATGACAGGTATGTAGAACAGCTGGATTCTGCCCCTATATCGGGTTTGCACAGGCCCATTTGCTGAATATTTTAGAATAGTGGTTCTCAAACTTAGCACCAGGGCCCACTTTTTAGAATGACAATCTGACCAGGACCCATCGGAAATGAACTGCCGTCATTATGATGCTAAAGCCCACTACTTTCCTGAGAGTGCAGCAATAAGTTGGGTTATTTCTCAACCATTTTCCAATAGCAAAATGAATCAGAATGAGAAAAGCCTATTTACAACCTTGACACAAGCCAAATAACCACAGTCCTCCCTCTTTCCAGTATCCATCTTCTCATATTTTCAGTGATGGCTGCCCTAGGTGCTATGCACCTAAGTGGGTCCTGACCCACAATTTAAAAACACGCACACACAAAAACACTTAGTTTTTGGGAGAACGAGGTGCTCTTTTTCTCTCCTCTCAGCTAATGCCTTTTGGCATCAAGCCTTCAGTTGAAGGGCAGGATGCAGACTTCATCCTTTCAGTTCTCCTTTTGCCACCACGGAGCAAAGAGCATTCCCTCTTCTAGATTAGAGCGTGAAAGGTTCCATTTGGTTCCATTTGCTGCAGGAGGCTGTTGGCTGTTGGCGGTGGCACCAAAGGGTACAAGTCACTTCATGGGTGTAACATGTTTGGCATCTGTGCAGTCCTGTGAATGGGATCTACGTTTTCATAGACCAATTTGTGGAAACATTTAGAGTGCTTAATCAGTTTACAATGTTTTGGCCTGCTTGGGTTGATAAGTTTGCATATCAATATGCTTACATCTAGTGCCTGAATGTTGAACACAATTGCTTTTGGGGCATGCTACTCCTACTGCTGCTATAGTGTCTGGGCTCCTGGGGTCAGAGCCAGGGACTCCTGGGAGTGGGCACATACATAGGAGAGTGGAAGGAAGGGTCAGCTGAAGCTGGGTAGAAATTTCTTCCTTGTTTTTCCTGTCTAAAATGGCCCTGTGGGTGTGGGATATAATTTCAAAATGGTGGTGATCAGAGCCTGTCTTGACATGGTCCTTTTCTCTCATTTATAGTGTGATGTACCTCCAGTTTGTACCCAGGTCCCACTTTTTCTTTACGGCAGGAAAGGACCACAAGATTAAACAGTGGGATGCTGATAAATTTGAGCACATCCAAACCCTAGAGGTAAAATCTGATATCTGGATGTGCAGGGTTGGTGGGTGTGCTGCAGAATGGGCCACTCCCTTTGTTCTTCCTGTCCTTTATGGCCTACATATCTGACTTGTAGGGGCATCACCAGGAAGTATGGTGTTTGGCGCTCAGTCCCAACGGCGACTACGTTGTGTCCTCGTCACATGACAAATCATTGCGTCTCTGGGAGAAGACGAGGGAGCCGCTGGTTTTGGAGGAAGAGAAGGAGATGGTAAGAGAAGTAGCCTTGTGTAGATGTATATTTATGTATTTAATACATTTGTATACCAAGTGTCCAAATTAAAATATATACAGAGAAATTTAGTCAGAACATGCAATAATTCACTTAGCTCAGAGATTCTCGAATTGGAGTGTTGTGCTGCCCCAGCCTGAGCAACCCCCTTAAAACTTGGAAATGGGGGGGGGGCTGCAATGGTGCCAACGCGGTCACCAGGATTGTGCCACCTGTGGGGGGAAAAAGGTTATTTTTCTAGCTTGCCTTGGTCATGCCGGCCCTCTAGTCTCCCTGTGCCTGAGAACGCTGAAAAAATGCTATCACAACCCACTTCTGGGTTGTGATAGCAAAACAGGAAGTGGGCCGTGATAGTATTTTTTTCAGTGTTCTGAGGCACAGGGAGCCCTGCAGAGGGGTCCGTGGGCTGCCTTTACCCCCCCCCCCCAAGGGGCTGGCACAACCCAAGGTAAGTTAGGAAAAACCTTTTCCATGCCAGCAGCACAATCCTATGGATCGTGTCTCCGCTATGGCAGTTGTCCCTACAAACACGTAGGGGCTCCATCACTTAGAGTGGGGTGGGATTGTCGGAGCAGGTCTCTGCTATATCCTATCCTCCCTCCCCGGGCCTGGAAGCCCTTCACAGGGATTTCCAGATTGACATCAGTCAAATAGCTGGCACAGGTCTGAGTAGCCTCATTGGGCAGGCTGGAGTGTTACTTGAGGTAAAGGGAAAAATATTCCTTTGCCCCAAGGAGAACTCCAGCCTGCTCCCACCAAGTGCTGGATACAGCAGAGGCTGTGTGGCCCCTCTGCGCCAGCACATGTTAGGATTGGGCTGCCTGTTAGTTTATTTGGGGCACTTCATCTTGAAGAATGAAGGTAACACAAGATGCATAAGCAATGGCTGGCTTAAAGATATATCCTATGTCGCATCAAAAATAATATATCAGTTTTCAGAGTTGTACAATCTTTTTTTTCCTTGATGGGTAGTAAACTTTGCACCCTCCATCTGATTCATCAGTTAATGAAAGTGTAATACCATCTATTCGCCAGAGGCACCCCGGCAACACTCCCAAGTGATTCCAACCAGGTTCCTAGACTCTGGGTAGCTATCAAGAAACTACTTTTTAGTGACCTGACTATTCACTAAAGGTCATCTCAAACTGGTGACAGGTCTATTGCAAAATGACAGGCTGCTGTTCAGCGTAGATCAATAATAATAATTTCTAAACCGCCTTTCTCACTGATTCTCACAATAAGTGCGAGTCTTATGGACTCAAGGCGGTTCACAGAGGCAGGCTATCGCCAAACCCATTGTTTGGAAATAGGGTTTTTACAATTATTGTTCTGTGATGAGAAACTCGTAGAACCCTTGTTCATTCTAAGACGTTTCCCTTCATGGTGTGGTCATCATTCTTGCTGCATAGCTCACATGTGTCATAAATAGACTTTGAATTCCAATTCACTGTAATTCCAGACAAAGATTTATTACGCGTTTGCAAAGGCGGATGGCAAGAAAAAACACAGCAAGCCACACTTTGAATCATAAGGTTTAACAATTTATACCTCTTAGGGGTGTCCTCCCACTTTGCACTTATTAGCTGAAGCTTTAACCAATCAACAGCGTCTAAACAGAATATTTTAGACCTGCCTTTTCATATCTCCTTAATATGTGGCCCCCTTCCCCTGTACATATCTTTACACACAACGTATGTTCATGCTAATTCAGATTTAATGAGTTGTGGGTGTGCGGTAATATTCATGAAGACTGTTTACACATGTGCAATTTGCTTCTTTCTATGCCTCGCCAGCTGCAGAATGTTACCCTGTTACCTTGCCATGGGGAGTTGAGGAATAAGTGTCGTTTCTTCCCACACGTTTGACTATCAGCATGTACACCCCCTGTGTAACTTCTCACCTCTTGCTAATCTATTTGGGTAGCAAGACTCTTGGCCTATGTTTTGCCTTATTAGTAGAAACACTTTGAAGCTGGTGAATAACTCTGCCAAGCAAAGCCATTTTGCACCACAAATTACAGGCTTCATGCTTTCAGCTTCTCTGCCCCAAATCACAATTTCCATTTCATACCCCACACATGCTCTCATGAACAAAAAAGCAATTAACATTCAAATTTGGATTAACAAATGTGGATTAGCAAAAAAGCTTAAAATATGGATGAGGATAACAGAAAACAAAAGTACAGCATTGGCTAGGCTGTGAAATGTCTTTAATAGCCAACCTCAAAGCTCATCTGGGGCTAGACACTCACTCACATCCATCCATCCATCCATCCATCCATCCATCCATCCATCCATCCATCCATCCATCCATCCATCCATCCATCCATCCATCCATCCATCCATCCATCCAAACCTCTACCTCAGTGGTTGTGAAGTTAAAGGGAGAAGGAAAGAGAAGAAACACACAATCACCCTTCTTGGAAGAAAGGCATGGTAAAAATGAAAGCAATAACCACTGTTTGTGAGTGAGCTAACACACTGACTTATTGTCTTCTGTAGCAAAGAGAAGCAGAGTACGAAGAGAGCATTGCAAAAGAAGGCCAGCCTGTGGTAAGTTGTCGATGCCAGAGCTTCTGAATGTTGTATCACTTTCCCAGTTCCAGTGTTCAGCAGAGTTTTTTGACAGTTAGACGGTGCAGTTGTCTAAGTGGAATGGAGAGCAAAGTTCAATGCACTTTGGAGATATCAAACCTCTGACCTGCCTTTCCTTTACTTGTTCATCTTTCACACTTGACTTGCCTGCTTGGGACCAGCTCTCATTCCCAAGTTTCCACTGGTAAATTAATGCTAAATTCTGGTTTTACAATCACGTTTGTTATTGGATTTTTAAGACCACCCTACAAGTATATGAGGCTTGTTTATGAGTTGAATTTGCATCCCAAGAAGTAAGATTTTGGAATTTGCATCCCAAAAGCCTAGCAGATTGCTAACATTTTATTCCATTGAGCTTTCCCAAGAAAACTCCCGTAAGAAACCCACAAAGGTTCCTCACAAATGTTCAGGCTAATATGGAATTTGACATGAAGACATCCCCCCACCCCGTTCTAAGATTTTTTTCCCTAAGCCTACCTCCTTGTTAGCTCTTGCCTGATGGCTTATCAAAGCTATTTGGCCACAGTCAGACAAAGTTCCAGCACATTTTGGACCAAGTGTGGATTCAGCGTCCAAACTTGCTTTCAAGCAACCTCTGTTACCTTGTCCAAACAATTGGTTGTCATCTCTATATTGATGTTTAAGTCTCTTGTTCTTCAGACAAAATACTTATTTTTTTTCTCTTCCAACATTAATGATGGAATTGGCTCATCTGTGCCTTTAGGAGCTAATTTTACACCAGGCTTACAGGAATTTTTTTTTTTTTGAGGGGAAAAAGGGGCATTCATGTTCTTGCAATCTCTCTCTCTCTCACTCACTCACTCACACACACACACACACACACACACACACACACACACACACACAGAGTTCATTCGCATTAAAATTAATGTCCTCCAAAATGATTCCCAGCGCAGATGATTCCCAGCGCAGGCAGATCCATAGTACTATCAGCCTGTGGGTGCAATCCTAACCTGAAGTTAGGTTCTTTGATCCTAACTTGTTTGATCTTCTTCCTTCTGGATGCCAATATAGGTCTCTGTACACTAAAACATCTAGGCACAAGGATAGTTTTTTTCCTTGTGCCGTTAAATTGTTGAATTTATAACTATGCTGAGGTCACTTTTGAGTAAATATTGAGGCAGTGTTCTAACTTGAATTGAATGTCCTTATCTGTTTTTTGTTGTATTTATTGTTTATTGTTTACAAGTTAGTGTTGTATGCATGTAGCCATTAGCCAAAATCAAATTCCAAGTATGGTATTCATATTTGGCTAATAAATATAATCAATCAATCGTTAGGCCAGCTCAGTTAAGCCAGCAAAGTTTGCCTGGCACCAGGGCCACTGTAAAGGGTGTTTGGACCACTTTCGGTGTTGGGGAGGATGGCGCACATCTGACTCTGAGAGTGGTCCAAACATACTTTATGGTGTCCCTTGTGCGGATCAAGCTTTGCTGGCCTAACTGAGCTGGCCTAACTCCAGGTTAGGATTGCCCTCTGTGAGGCAGTAGCAATTCCTCTTTTCACTGCTCACACCCACTTGCTTCCTTACAACCTTCACTTTGGCATTGCTTTCCTGCCCGTAGATCGGTGTGCGTATTTGCATTCTATTATAGTATAATAATATTATTATAATTATCTAGTATAACAGACTTGAGAGCCTTGGTGACTGCAAACCTGCATCTTGGAAATCCTTGGCTTATGCCAAAACCATTAAGGGTCTTTGAAGGCAACCGGAGAAACTGCAGGGCGTGTGATGCTGCTACAGTGCAGAATTCTGCGTCTCAGGATTTAGCTTGCAGGCCTGTTCTTGTTTTCAGGTTGCTGGAGAGACTCAGGGAGAGGCTGGATTAGCAGGGAAGAAGACCATCGAAACAGTCAAGGCGGTAAGTTATACCCTTCCTTGGTCCAAGCGCCTGATATGCAGAGTTGAAGAAATGTAGGAGATCCTTTTTGAGTCTTCAGAATTTTTGTTGGTTTTTCCACAATCCACACTGTAAGGCCACACAGCTCTGGGCTCTTCTGTGGAAGTCCTGAACAAAGTCTAAGTTTGTTTAGGGAACAAACATTCCCTTACCTTGAGGAGGCCTCCGTGACTGCTCCTCAACCACAGGCAGCACACACATCATTGGCATAGCTGTATCGGCGCTGGAAATTGGATATATTTTAATGCATTCAATTAGCTTGCCTGTCCCTCAGTGGAGCTCCAGCGAGAAATGGAAATAGCCTATAGGAGATATGGTCTACCACTTGGGGACTGAGGAATCATTATTGATTTTTTCCCCCCAGAAACTAGCTTGAGGGATGATCTTTGTGGTTTTGGTGCAGAAGCTTTCTTTCACACTGAGAGGGAAACGGCAGTGCATGTTTATGTTCATGATGCCTTGTACCAGAAGTGGTTCTCCTGGCGAAGTGCCCATTAAAGCTGAGGCAGCTCTGAAGCTGAGGCAGATTTGTTCATGAGCTAGCTGTGATTTGTGTAGTAAACGGTCATTGCAGCATCCTTGTAAAATTTCTGCTGCGAGCAGGGAGACACAAAAGAGTCATGCCCCCCTCGCTTTCACAGGCAGAATGCTATTTGATTAGTCCAGCGTAAAACCACTCTAATGTGCAAGTCTTCTACTCTGGTGGTCTTCAACCTTTTTCATGCCACAATCCCAAATAAATAAAGAACTGAAGGATGGGACTTGGGGCCCACTGCCATGCCCACCTCCCTCCTGGGACGATCTGCTCCCATTGCCACCCACCCCCTGCCCTACTTCCCCCTACCTCTTGCATCTTCACAATAACCCTGGGAGGTAGCAGCCTGAGCAGGGCCGGTCTTAGGAGCTGCAGGGCAAGACAGCAAAAGGAGGCTATGCAGGATTATATCAAGCACTCACTTTTGATATGGCAGTACCATGATGGGACTGGATCCACGCCCTCTTTGCACAGGTTTGGAAAGTTGCTGCGACTCCCCAAAATGGGGCTTGGCAACCCCATTGGGGTTCCAACCCACACGTTGAAGAACACGGCTCTACTCCACATTAGCTTGACGCCTTCCATTTGTCCAGCCACTGATGAGCTGCTTTTTTTATCTGTAGGCTGAGCGGATCATGGAAGCCATTGAACTATACCGAGAAGAGACAGCAAAACTGAAAGAGCACACAGCCATCTGCAGAGCTGCTGGAAAAGAGGTGAGGCAGGCATGCATGTGCACACAGCACAAGAATAATCCATTTCTAATCATCAGGGCTTAAAAGAACTAGTTGGCACAGTTTTTCATTCCAGGATTTTATGCCAACCTGTCCCTATAAAGCAGCTCAATTCTTTAATCTGGTCCTCTCCCCCTTCTTTGCTGGATGAGAAATTTCACTGTATGGAGCCAAATTCTCACACAGCACCACAGGGAAGTTCATATGATCTTGTTCAAAAGGAAAGTCCTGCTGCTTAGTTAAATTTGGCTTTCTCATTTATCAATCTGTCTGGAGAACTGTGCCCTAATTGCAATCCATTTTCTGTCCGCAGGTTCCATTTCCTGTAAACCCCATTCTCCAGGCATATGGCAATATTTCAGTAAGTATGGAGTGTGGCGCATATTGAGACACAAGGAGTGCAAGGGCCCCATCTCTGTCTCATTCCCTCTTCTATTCTCACAGAAAAATATTCCCCCCCCCAAAGCATGTTTCTTTTGATAAATATTCATTCATCACTAAAAAACCATATGCATCCTAAAATCAGGCTTACCGGAGCACAATAGATGTTCCCATAAAGGATTTGAGCTGAACTGAATCCACTCTTGTCCTGTTCTTTTCTTGCAGCCTTCTGCTTATGTATTGGATGTTCTCAAGAAAGTGAGATCGAGGTGAGTGCCAGGAAGCTTTTTACAGGTTGTGAAGTTGTGAATGGGCTAATAGGCCTGGCTGATGGGAACCCGAGGCAGGAAAAGTCTGGTTTGTATGGTGAGATCCTAGAGATGTACAGAGTACTGCATTTTTGGCCATGGCTAACATTATTTAGGGCGCACTCGTAACCTGGAGTTAGGCTGGCCCAGTCAGGCCAGCAAAGTGTGGCTGGCACAAGGGCCAGCATAAAGTATGTTTAGACCACTCTTGGAATCAGAGAGGCCAGCACACAGACGTGCGCCATCCTCCCTGACTCTGAGAATGGTCCAAATAAGCTTTACAATGGCCCTTGTATTGGGCTCTAAGCCTAGTAGAACCTATAGTGAAAAGAATTTTAGAGTGTTAAGGATTTAGTAAGAATAGCAAGCTAGATTGGGGAAGGAATAGGTCAGCTTCTATATCTTACAACCACCAAAGTCTTGGAAACCAGTGGATGACTAAGGAGCGTATGCTTTGGACCAAAGCATCATCCATGCAATCCCCACATGCCTAGTCAAAAGCTCTCTAGTGGCAGAGGCCTTGGCACCACATCCATTGGTTTCCAAGACTTCGTTAGAGACTCCTCCTGTGACCTTCGGCTTCATCCTGCAACCATAAGATATAGAAGCTGACCTATTCCTTTCCCAACCTAGCTTGCTATTCTTACTAAATCCGTAGCACTCTAAAATCCTTTCCACGCATGGCTCTTGGAGCACCATTGGCTTTTGAGTTTGCAGGGGTGCTTAGTATCAAATATAGGCCTTGTGAAATAGCTGCTGGTGGTTGTGGCTCTGTGAGTTGCTTTGGTGCCACTTCACAGAGTTGTCTGCTGGATCAGTAAAGGGCCTGTCGTTGCAGACCTCCCTGTAGTAAACAACAAGGGAGTGTGTGGTTTGGGAGTTGATGGCAGCCAGTCCTGATAAGGAAAGGCAGGGTGTTTGTGTGCAGATGAGACATAGCTAGAAATTGCCCTAGATGAAATCATGCCTCGTTCCATCCAGGTGTCCTGTGCTTTCCTTACTTTGGAACAGCAGACCTCAGTGGTGGGAGGGTTGACGGTGTTTTTATGCCCCCCCTCTTTTCAGTGAACTGGAAGAGTCGCTGTTGGTGTTGCCGTTTTCCTACGTGCCTGATCTTCTCAAGCTCTTCAATCAGTATCTTCAGCAAGGCTCAGATGTGGAGCTGCTCTGCCGGGCTCTCTTGTTTCTGCTCAGGTACCTCTTGCGGAGCAGCTTTGTGGGCTAAAGCAGGTCTTGGGTGGCTGGCCTTGATCTGAACCCGTGTGGGAATGGTTCTGACAAAAGCTAGAGCAAGCTTTGTGGTAGTGCAAAGACTTTTGATGAGGTTTAAAGGCCAGGCTTTCGTACAGCTTCCCGATTCCAGTAGCTTACAGTTCGTTATTGATTTTATAAACCAGCCAACAATATTTATATACTGCTTTCCAACACAAAGTTCACAAAGCGATTTACAGGCTAATAATAATAAAGTTAAATGGCTCCCTGTCCCAAAAGGGCTCACAATCTAAAAAAAGTACAGAACACCACCAGCAACCACCACTAGAAAAGACACTGTGCAGGGGTGAGGAGGGACAATTGCTCTCCCCCTGCTAAATATAAGATGAACACCACTTGAAAAAGTGCCTCTTGCCCAGTTAGCAAGAGCCTAGTATGTGCTAGGCGCTGTACAGAATTTGTTTACAAAGTTCTTGCCCACATGTCTGCAATCAAAAGAGGGGGATGGGAAGGAAAAGGGAAATTTGTCTTAATAAATTAAACCGTCAAGCATCTGAAAGCAATTATCAAAACCGTTCATGGTCGTCAGGTAGAAGGGGCATCTTTCTTACTCCAAGCAATAATTGCCACATGTGCTATATGAACCTGAGACCTGAAACAGCAGCATCTGTTCCTGAATGGCCTTTCAGTCATTGTCGTGGGACTTTGTTTAGGACAACGTGTACCACAATCAGGCTTCTGGGTGGAAGTGTTCTGCTGCCTCACACTCCGGGTAATTAATTCCCCCAGAATTAATCAGTCTGCTCCTTAGAAAAATACCCAAGAAGATTAAAGAGTTTTTCGGAGGCTTTTGTATCGCTCTCTGTCAGACTTGTTGGTTTATCCTTTTTCCTTTAATTAACCCAGTATGGGATACACAGACCACCCTGGGAAGAGTTGCCGAAGGCTGACAGCTCAGCAGATGGGCTTGAAGGCGCCCAGAACAGTTTCAACTGGGCATCCTATTGCAGGTTATTTCAAGCTGAATTAAGACAAGGCAGCGGAGCACGTATACTGGGTGTCTCAGGATAGGGCAGTCAAAGAGGTGGCATTTAATCAGGAAAAAAAATGTAGGAACTATGCATACGCAAGGGTTAATACGGAAATGTTGGAACAAATGCTAATTGCAACAATGGTTTGAAGTGCTGTCCGTTCACTTTAGTACATTTACCAACTCTTTCTACAACAGAGTAATGCACCTTCAACATAAGTCTGCAGGCACTAACCATTTGCTCTCTTAAGTTGCACCATTGGTTTGGGGGCATGCATTCTTTAGTGTGCCCCAGAGGGAAAAAATCCAGTGGAGTAAGATCTGGTGACCAGGCAGGGTACTCAACTTATCCATGGCATCCAGTCCCTTACTGAGGATAATTCTCATCTAATCAGTTGTGTGCAATGGTACTGTAATGGGCTTATGTCCATTATGCTGGAACTGTGTTTTGTCAATGTTTGGCCAGTTAGCTTACAGCTAGAGGGAATTAGTTGTCCAGCATGGCAGTATAACTTTCACCAGGCACAATTTGATAAAACAAACAAACAAAAACAACAGAATGGACCCACATAGCCAGTAGCACAAATTCCAATAGGAACAGTGACACCTGGGGCATTGGAATCTCTTTCAGTGTCAACATATGGATTTCTACTTGTCCAGTAAACAGTGTTGTGCCATTGACATGGCCATTCAGCTGGAAGGTGGCTTTTTTGGTCTCAAGGATTTGTGTGTGTGGGGGGGGGGAAGGTGTAATCCTCTGCACAAGTTACTTGTAAAAGTTTGGAAGAACTCCTGTCTCTGACCTGAATCATCTTCATTCAGGGCATGAAAAATTGAAGATGATGTGGTCTTAGGTTGGGCTTGTGAAGCATCCTCTGAATGGATGTTTTTGAAATGCCAATGAGAAATTATAAATAATGAAATTGTAGTGGCTGATGTTTATTTGGGGGACTGGCCAGTTACTTTTGCTTCTGCTGGCTTTGGGCATCTTTTTTATTCCTATAGTCTGGAAGCAAAGAAAAGTGGAAAATCTCACGGTGCGGCTGGACACTTGGGACTCGCCAAACAATTTGGAGGTCTGAAAATTACATTCTTTCTTCCGCTTTAGGATACACTTTGGGCAGATCACAAGCAATCAGCTTCTTGTTGAGGTGATGGAGAATCTAAAGAGAACCACCATCTCTAAAGTCAGCCAAGTGAGGGTACGTAACTATTGGTGGGATGGTGTGTGTGTCTAAAGCGAGCACATTTTCAGTGCCAGTTCAGCTTTCCCAAACCCTGCTGCCCTTGATCCCTCTCTCAGTGGTTGTAACAGGAAGGGAGGGGGAAGAGATCAAGTTCTGAATAATATATTTAGAGCTACACTCCTGTAGTTATCAAGTGAAAAAAATAATGTAATGAGAGATGGATGGCACTACTAGACTCAGATCATATATTATGGTTGCAGGCATCCCGGGGGGGGGGGGATCCATGTCATAGGGTGAGGGGTAGAACATACCATGCCAGGTAATGTTCACTAAAATGTTTTAAAAAAACCCACCACTGATGCATAAGAGGGTTATTTAAAGGTATCTTCAGGGGACTATATTGTTTTCCTGAGGAAAGGGAGGTCATCACCAAGTGTCTTTAGTAAGACTCTAGGCCTGATAATTCTAGTGGGGAGAGTCTTCCAGCTTTTTGCCCTGTAGGAAGCTTCTGTGGGGAAAGGGGCTGGGCGCTTCTCGGTGAATGTCCTGTTCCCTGAGGCTTACCTTCTACCTTGCAGGGAGATGGTTCCTGGAGCCTCTTTGGAGGCCTCTACCTGTTAGGTTACCCCAGCAATCAGCAGGGACTGAGGGGCTGCTTCTGCAGGAGCCCTGTAAGGACCATTTCCTTCCCCGTCCCTTGTTTCTTTGGCTTGCCTCCCTCTCTTTATACTTCAGGGCTCCTGCTCTTTCCCCATCAGCTTCATCACAGTTCTTATCCCCTCTCATCCCATCTCTTGCTCATCCTTCCTTTGGAGAGCTTTGCCCGTTTTCACTCTCTTGCCCTTTTGCCAGAGTATTCATCATAAATGTATTCACCATAAAACTTGCTCCCTTCAAAATTCAGGCACTGTCACCTTTCCTGCCTCCTCCCGAGCAACAGCCAATAGCATAGCCATTTGTATATTGTATATTCCTATTAATCTTTCAAATATCTATTCTGCATCTTATAGTTTGATTTTAATTGTATTTTAATACCATTGTGAGCCTCTTTGATTGCCTTCAGGAGAAAAGTTGAATAAAAATAGAATGATAGAATATGGTACATAAATCACAGCCAGGACACTAATTCTCCTCCAGCAGTGGGAAGTCTATCTTAGTATATTGTCTCCATGGTGACTGGGGTATGCATATGTTATAGCGCAGTAAATGTGAGCTAGGAAATCTCACTTGGCCATTATACTTATTGACACAGCTTTAAGGCAAGCCACTATTTTCTCGCCATCAGCAATAAGTGTAAGAGTGAGGTTTGTCTACCTTAACAGGGTATGCTTTAAAAAAAAAAAAAAAAGCATTATGGGGGATAAAGGTAAAGGTTTCCCCACGACCAAATGGTCTAGTCGTGACCGACTGTAGGGGGTGATGCTCATCTCTGTTTCAAAGCCTGTAGAGCCGCCATTTTGTCCAAGGACAAGTTTCCATGGTCATGTGGCTGGCATGACTCTACGCCGTAGCGCACGGAACGCCGTTACCTTCCCACCGAAGTGGTCCCTATTTATCTACTTGCATTTAGGTGCTTTCGAACTGCTAGGTTGGCAAGAGCTGGGACAAGCAACGGGAGCTCATTCCGTCACGCAGTCTTGAACTCCCAACCTTGCGGTTGGAAAGCCCAGCAACAGCAGATTAACTCGCTGCGCCACCATGTCCCCATATTATGGGGGATAGTTTCTGTCAAATCAGATTTGACTGGGTGAAGTAGCATGACTTCAACTATCCTTTTTCTTGCACTGGCATGAACTCAGCAAGTCATGTCAGAACATCCTTTGTGGACCTTTCAAGTATGCCCTCTTATTGGTTCTTTCCATCATGCCCATAGGATGTGCTGGGATTCAACACAGCTGGCCTTCAGTTCCTGAAGAGAGAAATTGAGGCCAAAGATGACGTGGCCTTTTTTGCTGATGCTACTGACCGCTTTGAAGAGAAAAAGAGAAAAAGAAAGAAAAAACAGAGGATGATTCTTGCAGTGGTGTAATTGGGGCACTCTAGGATTTGTCCCTTCAGGACGTAGGGGCGTGGAAGAGCTGTTTGTGAACTGAAGTGGTCTGGATTTCTTGAGTTTGGGTGAGGACGTATGGACAGCTAGAGCTTCTGGGATTTTTAATAGGACTGTGCTGATGTTTTATCCACAAACATCTTGGGTTGTAATTGGAGGGGTCATTCTTCTCCCCCCAGTTTACTGTACACCCACTTCTTGTTGTTTCTGTTTCGTTCCTCAGTCTGTGGTTTGGGTGTTTTTTGAACATGAGCGTCTTCCTGAGGCAACACCCCACGTCATCAGACTGCCAATCAGATGTGGGGGGGGGGGGGGGTTGGTATCATGAAGCCAAGTTGTAGTAGTGCTTACTCCTCATTCTGAATGGGCACTCATTTTAGTCCTGCATCATAGTCCCTGAACAGCTCTCAAGCTGTGTGCCGTTTTTCCCAAAACGTCCATCTTGAGCCAGCCCTAGAATGGAAGTCTCTTTGCTCTGTACCCATGTACATTTGCAATTACACCTGCTGTTTGTTTATAAAAGCTTTGACATTTATAAAAGGTTGACCTGGTGCTTTGACTTGTTTTCTCTACATCCACGTTTAAATGAGCCAGTTTACAAAAGCCTTCTGAAATAAAAGGGTTTAAAAACCCACATCCAAAGTATTATATGTTACAACTGTAACAAAATAGTAAAATGTGTGAGTGGCAGCTGTTTGGAGTGCATCCATCCAATTTATTCAAAGTATGTGCAGAGAAGGTCCTTGTTCTGTTTTGATACGTGCACGTTCAAATACAAAATGACAACTGCATTCTAGGGCAGTGATGGCGAACCTATGACATGTGTGTCAAAGGTGACACACCACAACATTTGGGGTGACACACCAGTGTTCACCAACACCTGACAAAAATTGAGGTTATTTTACTTATTTTTCATTTTTTGCAATTATTTGATGTTTCTTTATAGAATACATAGCATCACACATGATTGGACTGTATTTTTTGTTTAAATAAATGAATATAAAGAAATGTTTCTCTTTTGTTTGGGAGGGGGATTGACACGCCAGCAGAGTCAAATTAAGCATTTTCCAACGTTTCGACACACCAAGCCCAAAAGATTTGCCATCACTGTTCTAGGGTCTGCTTGCAAGTCTAGTTGGTTATTGTCTAGGAGAATACAAGCAATAGTCTTCCTTATCTACTGCTTATGTATGGAGCATTCAAGCAACTCTTTGTTGCTTGCTATTAAACAGACTGGATAGAGAAAAACAATAATGGGTGTGGCAGAATTTATTTACAGAACCAAACTTCTCCCAGTATTTGGCTTACATTTGTTACTTTGTAGCCAAGTTTCCAAATAAAGAAGGTATTTAAAACTTTCAAACTGTATCATGTGCTACTTACTGAAATGAAATACTAGCAATGTCGTCTTTTCCTCAGACTATGAGACTGAGGGCACAATCCTAACCTGGAGTTAGGCCGGCACAGGGGCCACAGACGTGCGCCATCCTCCCTGACTCCAAGAGTGGTCCAAACACACTTTATGGTGGCCCTTGTGCAGGCCAAACTGTAGCGGCCTAACTTCAGGTTAGGACTGCACCCTGAGAGTGCAATCCTAACCTGGAGTTAGGCAGCACAAGGGACTTGTGCCAGCCCAAGAGTTGCAAATGTGCTGTAAAGCATGTTTCACCACGCTTGGAGTCAGGGAGGCCGGCCCACAGTCATGCGCTGTCCTCCCTGACTCTGAGTGGTTCAAATGCACTTTACAGTGTGTTTGCTACACTCCTGGGCCGGCACAAGTCCCTTGTGCTGGCCTAACTCCAAGTTAGGATTGCCCCTAATTTCTATAAAAAATATTTCCCCATTAGACTGATGCATCCTGAGTGCATCAGTCTTACTTATATAGCTGGGTGTATCAGGCTCAGTTATATAGTTGAGTGCATCAGGCTTAGTTATATAGCTGGGAGACCCAATGAGACCTTCGAAGAGCTATTTACTTCAAAGCTGATTTCTTCAAGTTAACGGTTTGCCCTCTGGCTGTCCAGTAACAGAATAGAGAATTCCCTTCTAGTCCTGGTTTCCACATTCAAGCCAGAAAGGGTTTCAAAACCAGGGTGAGTAGTAAGTTTTGTTTCAAAGCAGATGTTCAGCCCTCTCCTGCCTGTATGGATTGTAGGGTCATCTGCAACACTGGAAAGCAAGTAACCACCGTTTACATGACTGTCAATGTATTTGGAATAACTGTTTGATTGTGCTTGGGAAGTCTGAGGAGGAGAGGCTGGGATTTGATGCTGTCTGAGAACGGCCAAATCCTGAACACACTAGAAAGGGCAGGGCAGGATTCCTTTCGAGAAATATTTGGAGCTGGACTACCCCATTCTCGTGTGTTGCATCTCAAGTTGGCAAACGTATCTGGTGCACAGTCTTGTTGCATAACATTCTTGCAGTAAAGCTCTGTTGGAGGTGAATGCTGCCTTTAAATGGCTCCAAACAGTAGGGAAAAAGTAATTTTTATTGTTTATAAGCATGGCTAAATGTCTCTTCATTGGAAGATGTGCTGGGGAAGTGGTGTTGAGTGGAATCAAATGTTGAGTGAACACTAGTGAAGAACTGAATAACATTTAATACATCTGAATAACATTTAAATACATTTAGAGTAAATATATCTAGGGTATTGCTTTCCACGTATTCACGCTGGGTTAGAATCTCGTCACTATAGGACAGTCATGGTCTCTTCTGCAAAAGAAAGCAAAGTGAGAAGACGGGGGGGGGGGGAGATGCACACCCCTTCATTGCTGAAACAAAGACTACAGTGGAGCTTCCTCCTAGTGGGAACCTGGCAGACATCTGAGAGGTATGTTACTGAAGGCTGTCTGTTCTGCCAGAGTGATTGTGGATGAAAACAGGGAAAGGAGAAATTCGAGCATACTGACCCTTTATCTCTGATCTTTAGGGGAACATATATTTTATCAGCTCTGTATCAGTGCTTTAGGAACATTCAGACACATCAGAAAGTAATGATGGCAACTCACTTTTGAACCAACTCACTTTTGGACCAATCGTCTCCTCTCCCCCCCCCCCCGTATAACTGCACTGAAAAAGTGCATGTTGTATCCAGCAGGGGTGGAGGAGGAGACTTTGGACAGAAAAGGGGATTTTGTAAGCCTTCTGCCCCTTAAAAGGTAAGGTCAGGTTTTCTCTGATCTATACCAGTGACTTAACTGGTGCAAGTCTGAAGAAAGGAGGTGGGGAAGCTGCAGGTAAGGGGACAGAATCCAGCTCACATTATCGTTGCCAGGTCCCTGCCCCCCCATTCTGCCCTCCCCACTGCCTCCCGCTCTGGCTTACCTGCTGTGTCAGGTCCAGGTGCTCAGAAGGCCTCCTGGAGGCCCTAGAAAGGCACTGCTGGTTTTCGCCAAAATCTGTAAATCTGGGCCTTTCTACGGCTTCTAGGTGACCTTCTGTGCCATGCCCTCGAGGTGTGGAACCCAGGGCAATGTACTCCCCTGGCCTCATCTTAGTTACGCCACTAGTATGTGGGAAGGTTCTGGCCTTCCCTCTGGTACTTCAGCAGTATGCACTGCTGGAGCAAGCTTTACAGCTGCCTTGTAACAGCCAGTCCTGATGGAAAGCTAGTTCCATTAGTGGGGCTGCCCAATCTATTGGACTGCTCATTTCCATTTGGGTGAGGTCTGGTACTCTGGCCTTGCTGCTGCTGCTTATTGTCATCATCTTTTAAAAGTTTTACTGTTCCTACAGCAGTCTTTATTGTCATTTTATGACCATTGCTTGTTTATCGTTTCGCTTTCTTGTGCATTGCTCTGCTTGGATTTCAATTGCTGCTCTTAATTTGCAGCTTTTCACTGCTTTCTCATTATGATTTTATATGTGCTCATGGCTTTGCCACATAAATTGATGGTAAAAAATTGATTTAATGAAGTATTTAGGCTATGTCTTTATTGGCCACCTTAGACACCTACATAAGTGGTAGAAAGGTAGGACAAAAATTTATTAAATATTTACTGGTACCAATTCTTCTGCCTTTGGAGAGTTGGGGCTACAACAATTAATTCACGGCTATCAGTAAATGGAATAAAACCTTTCCCACCCTGGCCAGGAACTGCTGTTAAACATATCCTCTTATAGACCATGCATGAGAATTGTTGTGATAATCCAGCGAGTCCAGTGTTTCTTTTTCTGCAACAAATAGATAATATCCTTCCCTCCCAGTGGCCTGTTTTTGTTCTACTCTTTTTTTCTTTCTAGTAGAAGGGATCCATAGGGGGTGGGCTGACTCCCAAGGTCTTCTGCAAGAACACCAGGGGATGCCTGTCCTAATTCTTCTACTTTTCCCATTTCAAATATTGTACAACAACATTTGCCTTGAGGATTTGCAATGTCCCTAAGTTAACATCTGAGTCAAGACTGAAACTGGGAGTGGGTTTCTCCCACCAGTCACTAAAAAATTTGTATTACTCTGCCTTTATGGAGTAAATGAAATGAGCAAGGACACAATCCGTCCACCGTGGGTGGGTGGGGGACAACGACTTATAATGGGAAGTTCAAGGTTTCTTTCCTATCCAGCCAAATTTAAGAATCCCAAATGAACTTAATAGCATGAACTTTGTATAACTTTTCCATTAATTTTTTTTCTAATTTATTAATTTGTAATGTTTCAGTTAAAAGATGTGCCGCTATTCTATTTTTGTCCTTTTCAGATCTTAATGAGTTTTGTGCAACCGACTCTACATATTGGGAAGTTCCTACACAGGCCTAAAGCATGACCCTTCTGGAAAGATTTCTAAGGTCAAGCTCTCCTTCTTTTTTCCATGTGCAATGGCAGTTACTATACTGGATGAAAAGGCCAGAGACAGACAACTCTGGACTTTTAGTTTTTTTTCCCTATGTGTAGAGATTGACAGCAGGAAGTAGCTTCTCTTCAGTGCAGAGCAACTTACTATTTTGGAGGGGGGATTGAGTTCACTTTTGGTGAAACATAAGAAGAGCCCTACTGGATCAGGCCAAAGGCCCGTCTAGTCCAGCTTCCTGTATCTAACAGTGGCCCACCAGATGCCTCAGGGAGCACACGAGACAACAAGATGCCTGCATCCTGTTGCCACTCCCTTACACCCGGTATTCTGAAGTAGCCTGCTACTAATGTAAGGAGATTGCACAACTTATCATGGCCTATAGCCCACTTTTCCGCCATAAATCTGTCCAGTCCCTTTTTAAAGGTACCTAGGCCATCACGACCACCTGTGGCAAGGAGTTCCACAGATTAATTACCCGCTGGGTAAAGAAGTATTTTCTTCATTCTAACTCTCCCAACACTCAATTTTAGTGGATGTCCCCTGGTTCTGGTGTTGAGAGAGGGAAAAGAACATCCCTCTATCGACTCTATCCATTTCATGCATCATTTGTTTATTCCATTGCACGACAAATCCACTGCATGACATTTACCCACCATTTATATTCATGGTGAGCACGGAATATTTATCATAGTTGTTGCCAATCTCTGTGGAGAAGTAGAGCGGCAGAGACATGGGTTCCATGCTGAAATGTAACTAAATTACTGTACTTACACTAAACAGTAAGTTTGTGAGGTAGTATCACCCTAAAACGAGAGAGAGGACTTGAGGAGACCTCCCGGATTAGGCTGCCCTTTCCCCCCTGGGGGTAGTTTGATGGTCTGTTTTCATAGAGATCGCCTGTTAAGACTGGTGGAAGACAAGTTAAGGACAATATTTTGCTAAATGTCTCCAGATCTGCTCCTTATTAGGAAGGAAGAAGAGAATCCAAGATCGCTTCTGCTATGAGATTCCAGCTTCCCGTTTAATTTTTGCTGATGCAAAAAGTACTGAGGAAACAGGGAAGAACAGAGACATTGGAACATTTCCTATGCATAGTTTAGCTGGAGAAAGAATCTCTTCTCACCGATAGGATGTAATTTCTAATTGGGAAAACTCTCCAAATTCATTCTCTCCAGTGGCTGATGGAGGAAAAATAGCTCCTGAGATGAATAGCCTGACTTTCTGGATGCCTCCAAAGGAGTGTCTCTTGGCAGCTGCTGCCACTCCAACTCTAATGGAAACTGCCTGGCATCCTACTCTTGGTTGCTCTCCTCTGGCTTGATTTATTTGAGGTCTTTTTGAATCTACAGGGTAGCAACAAATTCCCTACGCATGAGCTTGCATGGATTTGGGACTGAAGCCATTTCAGCCTGCATAGAGGCTGTGTGGCCAAAATATTTCTACTTTATCTTGATCTATTATCAACTGCTACCATTTAGGGCTTTTGTATTATTTGCATGTGTGCTGAACGTCACATGTATGCGTGTCCGTGTGTGCGAGAGAGAAGAGCACTCAAGCACACAGACACATGTGCCCTAAATTACTTTGGATTATATTTTACCTCCGCTTCCTCATATAGTGGAACTTACTGCCAAATCATCACGCCTAAGTGTGTGTTCATTATGGGTTTTGTTTATAATGGATGTGCTTTTAACGTTGGCCATCTTGATGTGAATTTTGATGACGCACAATGCAAATCTGCCAGCTAGCCTCAAAAAGGGAGCAGGGAGGGAGAGACACACACATAAATGTAAGAGCAGAAGTCTCCTCTCGCCACTCACCTCCCCCCTCCCATTTTGTTTAGAAGCCAGAAGGAGAAAGAGTAGCTTTTTTCTGACTTTTTTTTTTTTACCAACAAGTTTTGAGGGAGTGGACAAAAAGGTCATTTTTAGCAAGGTGTTCTAAAGTGGAGGGCTAGGCAGATTGAGGGAAGGGAGCCTGAGAACTGGCATTTCCTTTGGAGGAGGAGAATTGATAAGAACCATTTCAGCTTTCCTTCTGACAGCAGCTGAAGCCTTGCTTTTGGTTTGGGTTTTTTTTAAGGGGAAGGTTGCCTGCAAGAAGGGATGTACCCAGTGATGTCATGCAGGGGGGATGCGGGGGAACTCAGTTCCACTAGTTAAAATTAGGTCTGACTCCACCCACTTCACTCTCCCTCCTCCCCCCTCCCAATTCCTCTGCAAAGAGCTTTTCTTCTTGGTTGGCCGGCACTCAGAGGGTTAAAGGCAGTGATGTCATTCAGGGGGAACGGACCAGAATGGATCCTAACGGGCTCTGTGGCTGGTTCCGGGTTCCCGACAAGTGCCAATCAAAAGTGAGTTCCTGTTCCTAAATCATTTGAATGACACCACTGGATGTACCTGTCAGTGACATGCAGTGAGATCCAAGGATGGGGAGGCACAGGCGTGGCGCTCCTGGCTGCCACCATGCCGCAAGGCATTCTGGGTGCTAGCCACAGCACCTGCACAATCATCACAGAAGCTGAGCTTTCACGACTGCAGCTCTATAGTATCTCAGAAAGATTTGGACGGTGTCTCGGAGAGACCAGACCTTGCAATAGCTCTTCCTCTCCTGTGATCGCGCAGCCCCTCAGAAATTGGATTGAGTTTGTGTGCAAGTCACAAGGAGGCTGAGCTGACAGTGGAGGCTCTGCCTCCCCTGGCCACAGAGTAGGTGCTGGCTTCAGAGTTCTTTGCTCAGCACAAGGAGCTGGTCTCTGGGCACCGTGCACCCTATGAACCAACGAGAAGACTACTTTTCTCTCTGCAAGTGAACTGCCCCAGTAATGTTACGGCAGGAGAGGAGAAGGTGAAAACAACCAAACGGAGAAGCAGCAGTTGCTTCCTGACACAAGATACTGCTGACCTTGTGCCTCGCCCCCTGGTGGTGAAAGCTTAGTTTCCAGGACAACAGAGCTTGACTCACTGGGAAGGCAGGAAGAGAGCAGCTGAGCCCTGGCAAGCGGCTGATGAGGTCATGGTTCCCCCCCCTAAAGTAGAAGTAAAAGATCTTCCCTCCTCCTCCACTCACAACCCTGGCTGCAAAGAAAATAACTTCAAAAAGGATATTTGCTTCCACGGGCAGAAAGAGTGTTTCTATTTCTGTGAAAATAGGAATCCGATGGAAAATTTCACTGGAACCCTGGAGCCCTTCCGTTCCAAGAGCCATGGCAAAAAGCTCGATTTCCAGCTCAGTTTGCAGCCCAGCAGCCACCTAGAGAAGAGACGGGATTGTCAGCTACGCGCGAAGTCAGGCATCTCTCCTTCCCCATCCTCCCAAAACTTCATGCTTTCCTTTAGGAAGAAAAGAAATACTGCTGGCAACTCTTGAGCACACCAGAGTTTCCCACCATCTACCATGCATGTTTTCTTTCATGTTGTGGATACTCTTTCCATTGTGGGCTGCATCATATGAGAAGGTTGTGCTTCTGCCCTAAGAAATGGGTCTGAAGCAAATGTTTTGTCCCCACCAAGGCAGGTACCAAGTCCTGCCTATTATTAAGAATATTTAAATACTTAATGTTCAGTGAAAACGTTCTGAATACTGATTACTCAGCAAAAACATTCTGCAACAAAGGCAATAGATGGCCCACTCGGAAGATGTTCAGTGTGAAATCTGTCCCCTATGCTTGAAGTTATTTACTGTTCTAGTACTATCTTGATGTTCTGGGAGCTGATGCTACACTAGTTCAGTACCAAAAAACAAAAACACACGACTCAAGCTGAGAAGATGTGATATGTCCACAGTTGTTATTCTTCAACCGTGCCATGGCAGCCTATCTATGGGCAGTACATATGGCCCTCTTAGCCACAAATGGTTAGGTTAGCCCCTGTTTAAGTACACAACATGAAATAAGTTTAGGGGGACCTGAATTCTGTTACCAGAAATTATGGAAAGGGAGGAGGCACAGAGTGTATCAAATGTGCATACAACAAAGTGGCTGTTGTATTGAGTTTGATTTCTCCACTCCGCTCATTTGTGTTACAACCACAACTAAGAAAAGTGGAAGCTCCCTTTTACTACTGTGTTCTTGTAATAACACCCCTATATCCAGGAGGGGAGCTAAACTTTTTACCCAGTGTTAATGCCATGAAAACCTACATGGTTTAAAAAACTCAAAACTATTCTTATTTCCTTTTTCTCCCCGCTCTTGAAAGCCACAGGAAGAATCGCCACTTATGCTCAAACCTATCTGTACTCGGAAGACATGGAAAAACGTTGAGACATTCTGCCATCAAAGCTAAATAAGTATGTTTTCGACAAATAAGGGAAAAGGATTTCTGGACATGTTACGGGCTAATTGCAAATTTTATAGTTACAGGATCAAGTAGAATCCTAGAGTTAGAAAGGGTCTTCAAGGTCACCTACTCCAATCCCCTGCTAGAAACAGGAGAATTCTGTCAAGAACAACAGACACCCCTTACCTCTTTCTCCTTCCTGGCAAAGGTAATACTTCATAAGTAAATTAATAGAGAGGTGGATTTGGGGGATAATTAATACTTTGAAGTTAGAAATACATTTCTATTGGATAAAGAACTCCCCCATTTCCCTGTGTAAAATTCCTACAGTTTTCCTGGCTGACAACTCTAAATTGCATTCTTAATGTGCCTACCTTTTGTGCGTTGGTGGGATTTCTGTTGTGCAAAGTTTCCCCATTCCCTATTTTCTCATTGGAGACATGCTTATCAGCAAAATGCTAAGAAAGACACTTGTTTCTCTAAACTAAGTCTTGCCCTCTATTAATCTGTCACTTTTTTCTGAACCAATGGACTTCCTTTGTCCTTCTAAATTGTTGAGCAAGATTTTATTCTCTCTCCTAATTTCTCTGGTCTTCCTCCCACTGCCCCCATGAATCCTGCTCCTGGTGTCTATTTCAAAGCTCTTTAACAGCCCCCACTCAGCCCCTGACCAAGCTCAATTCCCCCCAACACACACCAACTACAGCAAATGAGTGTTTTCTTTCTTTGGGTTTGTATACAACCTGTTTGGTACTATATTGGGGGGAAGTCGAGTTGCCTTGACCTCGGCTTTAAATCTGTCCTAACCGGTGGCTGGATATTATAGCCAGCTACTGATGGAATGTGCTTTCCTAGTCTTGGTTGTTAACAGAAGCTTCTCAGAAGTGCTCTGCCAAATATTGTAGTCCTTCTACTCTGTTTTCCGAGAAGGCTTTGCAAACTAAGATTCTTAGACCAGGGAAAATGCCATCCAGCACAGGCAGTGGTTTTTCCGCAAGCTGTGAGTGATAATTTTTGATCCTCTCTATCAGCCAGACCTTTTCGCTTTCCTCCTCTTCCTTTGGAACAACTTTCCTGGAGTACTCTGGGGCATATCAACATGTACCCCTTTTTGAATTGACCACAAACTGAGACTTCCTATTGGCACTCCAACATCCTTTTTTTTTTTTTTTTTTTGCTGTGAAATCTCTCTGGCTTCCTGGGAAAATCAGCTCATCTATATCTGTTACAATCATTTGCTCTTTCCCTTCCAGGATCACAAAGAAGACACTTAACAGTGTCCTGAGTATTCTGTCTTTCCCAAGAAGCAGATGGTCCAATTTCAGACACCGTGTCTTATCTCTTGCTGTACATAATGTACTATCCTTGCCCTGTGAACAATCTCTCACCCCTCCTTATAGCAAGAACAAGAATGAGTGTTCATTATAATTTTTGTATTGCTACGAAGGAAGTTGGGGTCAAGTGAAGGGAACCTTTCTCCAACCACTGACCAACAGGCAAAGTTGCTTTCCAGCTTTAAAGGTACCCTTGATGCTTACTGAATCAGTAACGCAACAGGCAGGAGCACCCTCCCTTCTGAATGCTCAAGCCTTTTTTCCTTTTGGAGCACTTTCAATCAGCAGCCAAGACTATTAAAGAAAAGAACAGCTCTCATGAAGTGCAAGTAAGTGATTCTGCAGTTCCCCTAGCAGGTCAGTCTTTCTTTCTCTTCTGTTCACTATACTAGTTTCCTGAAAGGACTATAAATGTACTACGGCTTTCTCCCCACAATTTCCCTTAATTTGAGAACATTCTGAGTTATTTCCTGGGCTTCACAAACCTTTTCCAGTACCAAAACCCTCTGGGTCATGTGGGGAAACTTTCCAATCCCCTTGGTCTCCTCCTCACCCAAGGTCACAAACAAGGAATTATGCCTATTTTTTTTTTTGTTCTATAGGGGTTCCTATCTTGAGTCTTATCAAAGCAGAACTCCCTCCTTTGCTTTGTCACAGGACTTGCTTGGGGTCTTCTCTCTCCATACAAATTCCCTGACCCTTGTCAGTAACAAGGCACAAGGATTGCTGGGTCATTTCAATCAAGCAATCCTCAAGGCATCCTACAAGAACATGTCATAATTAATCTCAGCTCAGCATCCTTTTCAGTGGGTATTTTCTTGTGTGTGTGTGTCTGCTTAAGACTGTGACCCGTTTAGAGACAGGAAACCATTCTTTGCTGTGTAAACTGCTTTGTAAGTGTTTTGGGGTTTTTTGCTGAGAAGCAGTAAATCAATAATAACAACATTTAGCAACAAGCCAGCAATCCTTGGATCTCCCACTGATGAAAGAGGCCAGAAATGTGTTTCCTTTCTGGTCTGCTGTCCCTGGACAACAACAAAATGGTGCATCTTCCACATCCCTCACATCTTGATTAGTTTGGTTCCAAGGTTAACTTTCTGACTCACACTGCTAATTTGATGAGAAATCATGACGTAAGATACTGATTGTGTAAATTGATCTTGGGGTTATGATGATTAAATCCATCAGCAACAGGGCTTGTAATGTTTTTACCTGGAAGTCACAAGAAGCTATGTAGTTCACCAATGCAGAAATCAGTTTGATGCCCTCTTAAGCAACTTATTGGAACAATAACATTTGGCTGAGCACCCCAACCTAATTCCTAATGACTTACAGGCCCTGGGGTGTAGGTCACTCGCAATCCAGTACGAGGGGGAGGTTGCTTCACTCGAAACCTGCCAAGAAATAGGATTAGTAGCTTAGGACTGTCTGGGCTAGAAAGAGAGAAATCGTAAGTTCTCTTTTTCCACAGGGATGGATGGCATTCTTGAATAGGTTGCTACACCTGTTCACTCCAAAAGACGTGCAAGTAAATATTCTTACTTACTTACTTCTGAAACCTTTATTGGCATAACAAAACACATAGAACAACCACAGCAATATAGGGACAGAGTACAAGAATTAATATGAATATGACAAGGTTACTTTGAGACTCTCAGATAAATAGCCAGCAACAGCTGCAGTCAAGGAATCACAAACATCACTCAAAAACTCAGAGAGAGTAACATCAGAAGGAATAAAATCTGGTAGAATCCAAGGGGCTAAATAATGATTTCGGATATCAAGGTGAGCTGGACAAAACAAAAGAATGTGAAACAGAAAATCAGGAGACTCGCGACAAAAAAAACAGAGCCTGTTTTCCCGCGGGATATTAGGAAATCGACCATCATGGACTGCCGAGGGGAAAATGTTAAAAGGAGCTAACATAAAGGCTCTTCTATGCAATAGGTTGGTTAATGAATAAAAGTAATTAGGTCCATGGTCTAGGGATGGAACTAAGCCAAAAAAAAGAGGGGAACAGGTAGGATTGAGATTGTTACATAGAAAGTTAAATTCAAATGACAAGTAAATATTCTTTAAGAACTGTGAGAGGTGTCATCCTCTCCAGTTGGGCTCCGTACAGAAAGCGAACTTCCTTTTATTTAACTGCTCCTACAATCGAAACATAGCTCAACAAAAGCAACCGTTTGCCACAATTTCAAGGAAGTGTGACTTCCATGTGTGTCTAATCGTATTTGATGCCATGAAGTCCCTCTAGTTCATGGGCATCAGCACGTAATACCATTTGTCCCATGGCAATGCAAATGGGAGTGATAGGATGGCCTATGCTGGTCTTGCACTATGCTTCCCTAGTGCCCAGGGCTACAGTGGTGCCAACATGCCTACCACTGTAGCCTATGGGGCCAAGGAAGCAGTAGCAGGTCTCCTCGGGCTAAGGAACAAACGTTCCCTTGCCCCATGTTGACCTACAGCAGCCCCAATGATCTACTTAGGTTTGCGCCCACGTTTGCGCAAAGACCCAGGTTGGGTTTCCTGGCTTGGGAGCAAGCATTCGGTTCAGAAGCAGAGTCTGCCACCATCTCCACCCTTCCAGCCACCTTCCCTCCACCCAATTCTGCCCCTTCCTGAGAATCTGCAAAACCGGCCATTAGTGACACACACTGTCGTCAGTGCCTAGGCATTGTCCCTCTTGTGCCTCAGCACAGTGCTGAGTGCTGATGGTACACTGCTACCGCCAATGGTAAAGTGCCTTGCGGCAATTTTGTGACAGCAAGTGCAAGAGGCATGTGTGTACTGCCAGCACTAGAACCCTTAGGATTGGGCTCAATTACCCAGTGTATGATGTCTGGGAAGGATGTCCCATGGCATTCACACCTGCTCTATAAGGGCACTGTTTAAAAATAGTTTTATTATGTTGTATTCTGCTTTGAATTGTTAGAAAAATAGTCTACACATT